>CM028359.1:96749289-97180789 GCA_016618105.1 Dendrobium huoshanense
AACTGGAGTTGAATGCAATTGAGTTTGCCTAATTTGAAATTTAATACAATTAGTTATGAATTTTTAAAGTTTGGGTATTTATTAAATTATCTAAATTATCTAATTAAGGGGTGATTTTATGGTTTTGATCCAAATTAGCTCCAAACTAATTGGAATCACCCCCAAAGGTAAGAAATGACCTAAGAAGGTGTTCTCAAGTGTTTGAAAAAAATTTGGGATTTTTAATAATTTTAAATAATTTATTAGGGGCAAAATGGTAATTTCTACTTAACGTTAAATTAGGGGTCAGCCTAAGGTCAAACTAAGGATCCCTATTTATCACAAGTTAAGGACCTAATTTTGAACAAATTGAGGTATTATGAGTATTTTTTTTTAGTTAAAATGGATTTATTATAATTTTTAGAAGGCTATCAGGCCCTATTTACCAAGTAAGTTAGGGTTGGTTAATTAAGGGCTCTAAAGAGCCCTAAAAATTTCTAAAAAATTATGAAATGTTTAGGATGTCACTAAGTTTAATTATTAAAGTTTTCATATTAATTAGGGATCTATCATAGCTCCTAGAATTTTTCTAAGTTTGATATATGAGTCCTTAATTTTTGTCCTTAGGGTGTCACTACGTTAAAGGAATTTAAACTGAAGTTCAGACTAACCCTTGCGTTTACAATGCATGGTAACACACAAAATCATTAAACACACAATGTCCTTAGATATAGGAGAGCCTAACCTAAGTGCTTGTGCATCCTACACATGAAAACTACAATAAAGAAGTAAATACACATAATGAAGGGCTTGTTGAATGATTGGGACTCAATCATTCACTAATCCACTCTCCCATGATTGCCCTTCATGCATAAAATATATATTTGAAATTTCATCGAATGGGTCTCACAAAATTAGATTAATTTAATAGTATATGTAATTTCAAAAATAATTTAAAATACCCATATATTAAGTAAAAGAAAATATAAGTTTTTATGAAAATAAAATAATTCAAAATAATTTCATTCATAGATATTTGGGAGATCCATTGACCATCCGATCGAGGTTTCAAAATAGTTTTAAAAAAATAATTTTTTAATTTTAAAATAATAATAATAATAATAATAATAATAATAATAATAATACAAATAGTATTGAAATACTCAAATAATAGTATAAGATAGAAATCTGTCCAAACAACAAGAATTAATCTTTGAAAATAATTTTAAAATAAAATTCATAGTTTTCTGAGAAGAATGAGGTATGGCAGGCCAAAATCTGATTTAAAATGAATTAGTTGTGAATTATTGAAGCTTTAAAGCAATAAAAGGGTATTTTAAAATAATTTTAAAATAATTTTAAAATAATAATATCTAAAAATAATTATTAAAAGAAACTAACTTAAAATAATAAATATCTTAAATTATTAAAATAATAATGATAATAATATTTTCAAAATAATACTAGCAAAAATAATAATAGTTTTTATAATAGTTTTAAAAATGAAGATATGACAATAATAAAAGAAAATAACTTTTTAAATTGAAATATCAATAGTAATAATTTTTGAATTAAAATATTAGTAATAGTAATAATAATAATATAAAAATACTTTTGATTTTAAAATAGAAATATATTAAATAATAATAATAATAATAATAATAACACTAAAAATAATAAGTAAATGATATTAATAATAAATAAATAAAAATAGATTTTAAAATTAAAATGATAATAATATTAATAATAAAAATAATAATGATGAAAGTAATTTTAAAATAAAACTAAAGGTAATACTAACTAAGAGAATAATAATAATAATAATAATAATAATAATAAATAATATAGTTATAATAAAATAATAATTTACAAATTAAAAATAAGAATAATTTAAAATATGATTAATACTAAATTTATTTTTAAAATGAAGAAAACAATTTTATTTTAAAAAATTAATATAAAAATATATTTTTTATTAATTTTCAAATAATTTATGATAATTATTAAATGAAATATGTAAAAAGGATAATTAAAATAATATTTAAAAACTAATTTAAAATAGAAAAAGGGAGATTTGCTCTCAGGCGGAGCTGGATTGACCAGATCCATACACGGCGGCGGCAGCAATCATGGGCAATGATTGTGCCGTCACGCAATCATTTTCAATGATTGGCAAGATGGAGGGTCCACGCGGTTCTCACTTAGGTGAGTCAGCAAACCGCGTCAGCCGTTAGATCCTCCGCCGTATAGATTGAACGGTCGTGATCTAAGTGGACAGGATACGAATCGGCTACGAAGACCATGCGGTCTGTGGAAATCACGGACGGACCTGATCAAGATTGTTGATCGCGGGATCAACGGTCTGAATAGCACCTGGATCGAGCTCTTATTGAATCGAAACCCTAAACAATATTTCTGCGATTTCTCTCGATCGGCTGAATGAAAATTAATGAAATTTTAAACACTAGTTCTAGACATGAACAGAAATCATGAGGACGTCTTGGAATTTTTTAAAACGCAATGAATATAATATTATTTAGATATAAGTGCCCTATACTAGGGTTTACGATATACCTCGATCCAAATGATGGATCCATGAGATCTTGGGTTCTTTGAGCTTGTAGATTATCCACGGAGAAGTTCCTAGTAGACGTCGAGCTCCAAAAATTCTTCAATCGGCTGGAATTCATATTGGAGTGGAAAACGCCTCGGGTTCGCCGGAGGATCGCCGCCGACAGGGTCTTGGCATCGGGTTAGGGTTGGAAATAGTCGAAGAGGGTGGTGGGAGCTCTCAAATCAAATTTCAGAGGTTGAGGTCGCTTGGCCAGAGAACAAGAGTTCAAAAGTCCTCCATTAGAACTAATTTTTGTTATTTAAAGGGCCTCCACTCATGATCAATGGCCAAGATCGCACAAGCAGGGGCAGAACCAGCCTTTCATCTTAGAGGGGGCAAAATTTTCTTTGTATAATAGACTAATATAAAAAAAAAAGATGATATAATTCAAAGTGAAATCATGTATTCCATTATGATAGGAAAATTGAAAATCATTACAATTTTATCAATCTATTTTGCATTTTTTTATAATATTGGATAACATCTTCATTGGGAATCAAATCAAATACATCTTTTTCAATGTAAGGCACAAGATAATCGTTGAGCCAATCATCACCCATCCTACTACGCAATCGATGTTTGATAATTTTCATGGCTGAAAATGCTCTCTCTACCGTAGCAGTTGCAACTGGTAAGGTTAATGATAAAGTAATAAGTTTGTAAACCAAAAAGATACACATCATTCTTCTTGAACTTAACAATCTGCTTTGTAAGATCAGCAATGCTTCTTAGAGAGTAGAACTCTTCACTGGTCCGCATATCGATAATGTACGTTGCTAATTAATTTTTAAGAGCAATAACCTCAATTGTAGAAAAATCACTTGGATATAACTGTGCTAGACATATCAATTTCCTCTCATCATAAGCACGAAAAGAATCACTTGGGTTTAAGCATGACATACACAGAAGTAACTCAGCACTTGATTCAGAAAAGCGGTTGTTTAACTCTTGAAGTTGCATGTCAACTACTGTATAAAATAAATCAACACGATAATGATGTAGATTTGTTTTATCTTCACCTCCTCTTACTGATCGACGACAAGTTTTATATGTTTCATTCATGTTTGGAACAACAACTTCAAAAACACCACAAAAAATGTGACACTTCATCTAGTAAACCATTCAATCCATTCTCCCTTAGAAGTTGCAGTCGTTGTTTGGAAATTTGAACCAATTTCATAGCACTTTCAATGTCTTGATCTTTTCTTTGTAATGATTGTGATAACTCATTCGTAATGCCCAATATATTAATCATTAAATGCATTGTAAAGATAAAATCAAAAGACTCCATTATATCAATCAGAACACCCGCTTCAACTGATTGCTGATCATGAACACCGTCTTTCTTAACAATCTATAGCACCTCGATCACAGAAGCATACATATGCATAAGACTAATCAGTGAATGAAAATGTGAACTCCAACGAGTATCACTAGATTTTTGTAAATTTGTCTCCTGATTCAAACCTTTGCCACTTATGAGATTTCCATTTTTAAGATGAAGAAGTACTTTCTCATGCTGAATACTTTTAAGAGCATCTGATCTCTTACAAGAAGCCCCAATAGTATTAATTATTCTAGAAGTAAACTCAAAGAGATGTTTTACTTGCCAATGCTTTTTTGCCACTGCTACCAAACATAACTGGAGTTGATGAGCGAAACAATGAACATAAAATGCTTGAGGGTTATCATTTAGAATTAGGGCCTTTAAACCATGAAATTCCCCTCTCATATTGGATGCCCCATCATAACCTTGACCACGTATCCTTTGTATGCTCAACGAGTGTTTAGCTAGAAGGTCTTCAATGGCTACCTTCAGTGTAACTGCATTAGTGGATGTGACATGTTTGATTCCTATAAATCTTTCAATCACTTGGCCCAACTTATCAACATATCGCACTGCAATAGCAAGTTGTTCTTTTGTAGAAATATCACGGGATTCATCAACTATAAGTGAGAAGTATGAGTTACCAATATCTTTCATTATATATGTCAAAGTTTGAGCTGATGCAGCAAAACATATTTCTTTCTGGACTTTTGGTGAAGTTAACTTCAGATTTGAGCTAGCATATTGAGATGCAACTATCTTAATTTCCTCATTATGACCTGCTAGAAAATCAAGTAGCTCTAAATAATTTCCTCGATTATCTGAATTGGTAGACTCATCATGCCCACGAAATGATAATCCTTGACGTAACAAAAATCTAACACAATCAATGGCTGCAGTCAACATGATCCTATATTGTTTTTTGTTCTTGTCATCTTTGCTTAACCATAAAGCCGGAACACTCTGTTCTTGGTTCTTCATCAGATCTTCACATTTTTGTCTAGATTTATTAGTACACTATTGTGGTCTCCAAGTGGACATAATAATTTTTCTTTCTTCTTCCAATTTTTGAAACCTTCTCCAATAAATGAATCCCCACCACCTTTACCTTTAATAATCTGCTCTTGAGGTTTAAATAGATAGCAATAAAGATAGTAAACAGCGTCTTTCTCCACACTGTACTCTAACCAATCAGAGTATTCATCAAACCAATTCGGATTGAACCTACGTGCAATATTTCTATACAAAGTTTGGGGAAATTGATGACTTCTTGGTTGATGTGGTCCCTTCAATAGATATGATCTCCGAATCTTATCTCTATCATTTACATCATAACTCCAAATAGGAAGTGGGAGTCCTGGATCTACTGGGAGATTGTTAAAATCAATTTCTATTCACTCTTTCCTCTTTAAAGAACGCTCCATTTCTTTAAATCCTAAAATGAAATTTATTACCAAAGAAAAATAACCGTCAATCCTAAATCCTAAAATGAAATATAAAATATTATGTTTCAATCAAAATAACCTCCATATCTATTATAAGTAAAAGTAAAATGAAAGGTTGTTGACCTGAAAACCACACCTTGCCCATACAGTTATGCAAACGACGTTTCAATTGTTTCTTAACAAAAGGTGCATTAAGTTGGAATTAGGTATGTTACCAACCATAAGCAATACAACCTAAACTTGCCAAATGTAATAATTTCCTGGATCCACTTCCTCTAGATTAATCAAATGTTTTTTTAGATTCATCTACCGTAAAAATTAAATATAATTAGTTTTGAATTTGTTAGCCATTAATCTTAACATTCAAAGAAAGAAGATCAACGCATAAAAATTTCTACATATTGCAAAAATGAAAGAAGATCAACGCATAACAAACAATGCTATTTCTATTAAAAAAAAGTTATGCTATCTCATATTCTCATTCCAAAAATGAAAGAAAATCAATCTCATATTAGATGTTTTTTCCTTTTCTTTCCTTCTTATTGTTCATTTCGGTATGAAAATAGATATAGCAATTAGCAAAAAAAATTAAAAGCCACCATGAATCCATGAAAATGTGAAATATCACAAAACACACATCATTTGGGTATGAAAATTCATCAAAATAACAAAAAATCAAACAAAAAATAACAAACAGAACAATCAAAACTGACCTAGATCTCACTGAAGGGAAGTCGGAAGCCTTTGCGATTTGCGAATCTGCGATTCACGAAGCCAGTCAAGCCACGAAGGAAGAGTATCCTGCCGACAACGAATGAACGAAGCCTTGAGATAATGCGATTCACGAAGACGAAGCCAGACGCGAATAACCGAGCGGAGAGAAGCCCTGGCAGGCAAATAACCGAGCGGAGAGAAGCCCTGGCAGGCGACGGGCGTGACCGCGTGACTGGGCGTGGTTTTTTGTTCGTGGAATCGGCGGGTTAGGGCAAAGGGGGGGCAAAATAGCAAATTTATGGGGTCAAGTTACTAAATTACCCTTCTCTAATAAATTTTTTTTTAAGGGGGGGCATCCCCCCCCCCCCTAAGCCATGAACAGTTCCGCCCCTGCGCACAAGGAGTTAAATAGGAGTGAAATCCACTTGATTTGGTTGTGGTTTCAATTTGAAATCAAGAGGGATTTAAATGCATTAATTAGGCTCTTAATGGGCTATAATGGGTCATATTGACCCATTTAAGACTTTGGTTGACCAAGTCAATGGTTGACCTGGTCAACCAAGTCAATTGGGCCAAAGGGAGTAAGGATTGAGCTCATGAGGCCTTGAAATAGGTTTGAAATTGAATTAGGTCTATTAAGGCTAATTGGGTCAAACCATGTTGACTTGGTCAACTGGGTTGACCCAGGGCATAAGTCTGGGTCCAGTGGACTATGTCTGACCTACTGAGTCCAAGGGTGAAGAAAAATGGGCTCGAGGAGGTTTGAATTTGATTTTGGATTACAAGAAAGTATTTAGGTCAATTTGGATCAACCTTGGTTGACCTGGTCAACCAGGTTGACCCAGGACCTGGGTCTGGGCTCAATAGACTCAGTTCGACCCAAAAAACTGAGTGGAAGAGGTCTTGGGTCTTGGCTTGGTCAAATTGACCAAGTCAAATTCTTTGACCAAGAGTCTTGATAAAATCAAGGTCAACATTTATTAGTAGAGAGCCTACTAGTTGAATATGCATGGAGCATGCAATTAAGTGATTTTGAGGGTTTGATTCTCTTTAGAAGTGCTTGAAGCATTTAATTTGACTTTGGTTGACTATATGATTGATTTTGTCAATTAGGTTGGGCCTAACATATTCAAATTTATATTTTTGATCCAATGGAGGTGGTCTCATGTAATGACAAGGCCATTTAATTTCAAATGTATGTTTGGGCCCTTAAAGGGGCATTTGATCAATCATATTTGACTTGGTTAACCAACTCAAACCAAGAGTTGGGTTTGAGTTCAATGCACTCCTAATGATGTCTAGGATGCATTATAAGAGGTTCTATGGCTTAGTTTGATTGATCCATATTGAAATTAAGAGAAAACTTCAATTTTGCCCTTAGGGGCTTTAGGGTTAAGTGGGCCTATGATCAACTTTGGGTCAACTGAGGTTTATAAAAGTTTAGCTTTTGGGTTTAACATGTCATAAATATGTTTATGGACATGTTCAAATATTTTTTGGAAGGTCTCAAGGTCAAATTTCATAAGATGCAAAGTTCAGTTGTATGGGTTGTAAATATTTGAAGGTTTTATAGTCTTTGGATTTCAATTCAGCTTTAGGAGTTAGAGATCTTGGAATGACCTCAAATTTAGAGGGCTAACCCTAGGGACATGCCTAATAAATATGCAATTAAAAAACCATAAATCCAATGTCATTTGATTTAGTTTTGTGGTGATTGAAAAATCACCCAAAAAGGGTTATGGGATATGGGCTTGAGCCTTGATTTTTTGGTTTGAAGTTTTGGATTTGCCTTTGATTTTGAATTTGATTGATTGAATTTGATTCACCCACATCAATGAAAATCATTTAAGTGATTGTTAATGATTGGGTGGAGGAGATCAAGTGGTGGTCATTAGGTGACCATTACTTGTGGGAATTTGTATTTGATTTTATTTATTTATTTAGTTAATCTCAGTTGAAAATGAGGTCAAAACCTACTTAAGCAGGGTTGATGATGCGGGGCATAACCTGGCTCAAACGGTTAGCAAGAACTTTTGTAATAACTTTGTAAAAAGTGTTGCATAGAGAGATTGGCCTATAGTTAAATATGTTTGTAGTATAATTAGATTTAGGGACCAATGAAATAACAATTGAGTTGGCCCTGCTAAGAAGAAGAACATTAACGTGGCTCAAAAAAGGGTTGATGTCTAAGATAAAGGTGGTTGTTGGGATGGAGGAGGTTTGAGATTGGGGGTGGCACAACTGGGTAGGGGGGATATCAGTTTATTCGATAAAGAGGATGTGAGATCTCGTTCCCTTACTGTTCCTCTCTGAATTGGATTTTCCTCCCAGAATCGGCCAGGACGATGTTGAGATCGTCCAGGCCGATCAGTGCATTGAAAACAGCTGATTTCTGGTGAGTTTTCTGGAAGGATTTCTGTACAGATCGTCCGGGACGATGTTGAGATCGTCCAGGCCGATCTGTACTGTAGAAATTATCGGCCAGACAATAGCCCTGGGAACTGTCCAGGACGATCAAGATTTGGTCTGATCGTCCCGGGACGATCTGGCGATCGGCCAGGCCGATCTGAGTAAGATATAAGGAAATGAGCTCGTTTTGAGGAGAGAGAAAATCAGATTTTTATTTCAGATATTTTGAGGAGAGAGAAAGAGAAAGGGAAAAAGAGAAAAGCTTGGTTTCGGAGACCGCGGAGCGCTTTTCGTCCGACGCTGCTGTTGGAGAAAGTGTAGATCTCGTGGTAAGGACTCCGAACCCTGTTTCTGTTTTCGAAGATATTGTGTTTTGATCGAGTGCACCGTTTTGTGTTTTCGTAGTCTACTTTTAGACGTGATTTTGATTTGACACAACTTTTAGTATGTTATAGATATGATTATTGTACACGATTTGACTGTATTCTACGAAGATTTTATCGGTCGGAATTGATTCTACGCGATTTTAATTGAATAGAAAATTATCAGGACTTGATTTGATTTGGATTCTATAGATTGATAGGCTTATATTGACGTTGTGAACGTTCTATTGTAATTTGGAAGAATTTGGAATTTGTGTCTTTTTGCAGGATTTTTGTGTAAATTCGATAGACTACCGTTACTCTGCCCGATTTTCGTATGATTTCTGTTTTGACTGAAATTGATAGATTGAATCGATATGCATATGATTATTGATATGATTGCTTTAATATTGACTATTAAATTGTTTATTGATTGAATTGACTATTGATACTGATCGCAAGTGGAACCTGGTTGAACATTGGTTGGAGATTGATATTGATACCTGTACAGGATGGTGGGCCGACGGGCTTTCCTTTAAACATTGATTATTGATATACTGAAGGGAGACATAAGGAGTTTATTGATATGCCGACGGGCGAAAAGTGTGATGACTCTTATTGATTGAACCAATGTAAATGATATCTACAACAGCAATATGGATTCTACAACAGCAACATAGCCAGTAGATTGTACTTGTTCAGTATATAGTATTGAATTGCATGTTTACTGTATTGATTTGCGGATTTATTGCTTTATCGATTTCTGCTTATTGATTTGATCGGATTTACTGTATCATACGGATTCTATTGATTTCATCGATTGACTACTGAACATTGATATGGACATAGATAGATATAGATATTGCATTGATAGCATGAACATGGACATCGTACTACTGCCTATAGATTCATTGTAATTCTGCCTATAGATTTTATAGATTCGCTATCGCTACTAATTCTGCACTGTACTGACTGCTCTATAGATTCATTATTCCGTATCGCTTTTCTCGACTGATTTCATTGATTAGATTGTATCGATTTGATTGACGAGTATTGATTGAGTTAGATTATCAATTTGTCTGCCACTGCATTGACTGGTTTTATTGACTATTGATTTCCGCTGCATAGACTCATTGACCATTGACTGATATGGATTGATAGATTGACATGCATATTGATAGCATCACCGTGCTTTGATTTCAGTTATAGGTATTAGGTGACCTGCTGGGCTTTGTAAAGCTCATTATATGTGGTTGATATTTTTAGGTCAGGGCTCGGGAGCAGGAGATAGGAATTGATCCAGATCTTCAGGTTTTAGTTCTTTTGGTCGATTGATGATTCTTTTGTACTCAGGATAGGATAGTTCTTTTCTTGTATTGATAGTGTAGTTTCCTGAGTATTGTACATGATGTTTTGAGATATGAATCGACTGATATATTGATGTTATAAATTTTATAGATGTTTGATAGATTGTTTACTGAAGGTTTTAGATAACTCTGGTAAATTGTTGGAGTAATTGATTGACATTCTTTCCAAGTTTGATCTTGGGGTTGTTACAGTTGGTATCAGAGCAGTGTTATTGGAAGAATGAATTGTTACCAGAGTTGTAGGATTGGATTGAGAGATTGGGTAGATTGGGTAGCTTTAAGAGCTTCATTGACATACATCATTGCATGTGTGTATTATTGTTTTGAATTGTGCAGGTGAAAAGATATGGATCCTCCAGCAGAATCCAGTGTACCAAATGAGCAACACAGCGCAGCTCTATGATGCAGTTGGCTACTGCAATTGCACATGTTATGGGGGATGCCCAGAGCAAGATGAGTGGGAGCAAGGAAGAAGATGTAGACAGACACTTGCAGATGTTCCACAAGCTGAAGCCTCCGTTGTTCAAAGGGGCTGTGGGACCACAGGCTGCTGAGGATTGGATCCTGAGAGTAGAAAAGATTTTTGACAGCATGCAGTGTCCAGGGAATAGAAAAGTACCTTTAGCTGTGTTCCTGTTCGAAGGAGAAGCGGAGAGATGGTGGATTGGACAGCAGAGAGAGAAGTTTCAGGGGAAGACCAATGCTGAGATCACCTGGGATGAGTTCACTGTAGTATTCAGGATGTGGTTTGTACCACCGTCAGCTCAGCGACAGATGCAGGAAGCTTTCATGAGATTGGAGCAAGGCCGCAAGTCAGTGATGCAGTATGAGGCCGAGTTTACTGCACTTGCGATGTACGCTGCTCATCTGATTCCTACTGCTGAAGAAAAATGTTATAGATTTCTGCACGGATTGAATAGAGAGCTGAGGCATCCACTAGTACCTTTTCGGATCCACGAGTTTTCTGAGCTAGTGGAGCGGGCTCGATTGATAGAGATCGATTTGGCGACACCAGTATCGATGTATGATGATACCAGGAGGAGGAGAGATGAGGTACGACGAGATGATTCTGGTAGAGACAGAGATAGAGAGAAGAGAAGCAGGTATGAGGGTTCGAAGGGATCTGCATCGGGATCTGCGTCACAATCAGCATCGATAGTATCATCTGGTGATTCTGGCACGTGCATTCACTGTGGTAGACGACATGCAGGTCAGTGCTACCTATTGACGGGACAGTGTTTTCACTGTGGACAGCAAGGACACAGAGCAGCAGATTGTCCTCAGAAAGGACTGGGTGGAAGGACTGATTCTGGTGCGGGTATAGGACAGCAGAGGACTATTGGCTTGAGGGCCTACAGTGAGAGATCAGGGAACATGATGGATGATAGGACTGTCAGGGATCAGAGGGAGACAGTTGCGCCACGACCTCCAGTGGTGCCACGCATCTACAGTCTACAGAGTTTACAGCATCGAGAGGATCAGCAACGACCGGAAAGTTCTACTGGTAAGATTGATTTGACTAACCGACTGATATTGACATATGAATATTGCATATTGACATTTGATTGATTGCATTGTGTGTTCTGTATGGATTTCGACGAGTTTTGTTTGGATTTGGATTTCGATCGATTTGTTTTGCGTTGTTTGTTTTTCTTCGTACCTGTAGGGAAATGTCGGGACGACATTTTTCTAAGGTGGGGAGATTGTGAGATCTCGTTCCCTTACTGTTCCTCTCTGAATTGGATTTTTCTCCCAGAATCGGCCAGGACGATGTTGAGATCGTCCAGGCCGATCAGTGCATTGAAAACAGCTGATTTATGGTGAGTTTTCTGGAAGGATTTCTGTACAGATCGTCCGGGACGATGTTGAGATCGTCCAGGCCGATCTGTACTGTAGAAATTATCGGCCAGACAATAGCCCTGGGAACTGTCCAGGACGATCAGGATTTGGTCTGATCGTCCCGGGACGATCTGGCGATCGGCCAGGCCGATCTGAGTAAGATATAAGGAAATGAGCTTGTTTTGAGGAGAGAGAAAATCAGATTTTTATTTCAGATATTTTGAGGAGAGAGAAAGAGAAAGGGAAAAAGAGAAAAGCTTGGTTTCGGAGACCGCGGAGCGCTTTTCGTCCGACGCTGCTGTTGGAGAAAGTGTAGATCTCGTGGTAAGGACTCCGAACCCTATTTCTGTTTTCGAAGATATTGTGTTTTGATCGAGTTGTGCACCGTTTTGTGTTTTCGTAGTCTACTTTTAGACGTGATTTTGATTTGACACAAATTTCACCGCACAACTTTTAGTATGTTATAGATATGCTTATTGTACACGATTTGACTGTATTCTACAAAGATTTTATCGGTCGGAATTGATTCTACGCGATTTTAATTGAATAGAAAATTATCAGGACTTGATTTGATTTGGATTCTATAGATTGATAGGCTTATATTGACGTTGTGAACGTTCTATTGTAATTTGGAAGAATTTGGAATTTGTGTCTTTTTACAGGATTTTTGTGTAAATTCGATAGACTACCGTTACTCTGTCCGATTTTTGTATGATTTCTGTTTTGACTGAAATTGATAGATTGAATCGATATGCATATGATTATTGATATGATTGCTTTAATATTGACTATTGAATTGTTTATTGATTGAATTGACTATTGATACTGATCGCAAGTGGAACCTGGTTGAACATTGGTTGGAGATTGATATTGATACATGTACAGGATGGTGGACCGACGGGCTTTCCTTTAAACATTGATTATTGATATATTGAAGGGAGACATAAGGAGTTTATTGATATGCCGACGGGCGAAAAGAGTGACGACTCTTATTGATTGAACCAATGTAAATGATATCTACAACAGCAATATGGATTCTACAACAGCAACATAGCCAGTAGATTGTACTTGTTCAATATATAGTATTGAATTGCATGTTTACTGTATTGATTTGCGGATTTATTGCTTTATCGATTTCTGCTTATTGATTTGATCGGATTTACTGTATCATACGGATTCTATTGATTTCATCGATTGACTACTGAGCATTGATATGGACATAGATAGATATAGATATTGCATTGATAGCATGAACATGGACATCGTACTACTGCCTATAGATTCATTGTACTTCTGCCTATAGATTTTATAGATTCGCTATCGCTACTGTTTCTGCACTGTACTGACTGCTCTATAGATTCATTGTTCCGTATCGCTTTTCTCGACTGATTTCATTGATTAGATCGTATCGATTTGATTGACGAGTATTGATTGAGTTAGATTATCGATTTGTCTGCCACTGCATTGACTGGTTTTATTGACTATTGATTTCCGCTGCATAGACTCATTGACCATTGACTGATATGGATTGATAGATTGACATGCATATTGATAGCATCGCCGTGCTTTGATTTCAGTTATAGGTATTAGGTGACCTGCTGGGCTTTGTAAAGCTCATTATATGTGGTTGATATTTTCAGGTCAGGGCTCGGGAGCAGGAGATAGGAATTGATCCAGATCTTCAGGTTTTAGTTCTTTTGGTCGATTGATGATTCTTTTGTACTCAGGACATGATAGTTCTTTTCTTGTATTGATAGTGTAGTTTCCTGAGTATTGTACATGATGTTTTGAGATATGAATCGACTGATATATTGATGTTATAAATTTTATAGATGTTTGATAGATTGTTTACTGAAGGTTTTAGATAACTCTGGTAAATTGTTGGAGTAATTGATTGACATTCTTTCCAAGTTTGATCTTGGGGTTGTTACAGAGGAGGTGGGGGTTATATATATGTGGAGGGATTTGAGATTGATGGACCGAATGTATTACATAGTACAAATAAAAATTATGATTAGGTTAAAATTATTTAATATATTAGCTTTAATTTGTTTTTTATAAAATTTTAATTCATGAGTAATTAATATATTATGTGATCTTAATTAAAATTTATTTAGTTTAATTAAAATGATAAATCTTGGTCTGCCAAGGAATGAGAAGAAAGAGAGTTAATACTTTTAGTTTAATTAAAATAGTAAATATTGGCCTATAATATTATTAATATATTATTTGATCTTAATTAAGGTTTAATTATCTGCTAACATAATCCTCCAAAACTATTTGACAAAAGAGTTGTTAAATCTTGCTAAATTATCTGCTAATGTAATCCAATATTTAAGTCGATTGGTTCATTTAAGAATTAAATTAGTATATTATGAATTTAATCGCCTATTAAATGTGGGTTCTTTATTCATTTCAAATTTAATTACAATTAATAAGTTATAATGATAATTAATTTAATTTGAAGTTAGCTTGATTATTAATTAATTTAATTACTAATTATAATACTATTTATCAAATTACTTATTTAGGTATTAATTTAATAATGATTTGATAAGTAATTATATTAATAGTTATCTAATTAATTAGTTAATTATTATTTAAAATAAATAATTATTTAACTAATACTCCTATAAATAATTTAATAAAATTTAAAGTATTATTTAACTAGTTTTAATTTTTAGTTATATTATTAATTATCTTATTAATCATTTAAATATTATGCTATTAATTAATTATTTAAATATTTTTATAATGTTATATAATAATTATTTTTATTGAAATTATCTTAATCAGACTGTTTATTTTAATTTTTAATTACTAATTAGTTAATAAAGCTTTTCATCCTCCGTATTTCTTCGTTACTGATTGCTTTTCCTCGTAGCCAGTTCTTGGTGCTGGAATGGTGTGTTGAAAGAGTCACTAAAGAAGCTTCTCCGGCTCCTTCGAGGACGTCGGAGCGGAAGTCACGACGAGAGCTCGCTCTGCGACGGCGACCATCTTTATCCCTTTCACGCGCTTCTTCGGCTAAATCCCGTAAATCGTCCGAATTAGGATTTAGTAAATCCGGGATTTACGGTAAAAAGAAGGTAACGGAGGATTTATTCCGCCGTGAGATTTACCAGGCGCTCAAGTTCCGTTTGCTCAAATCCTTCATAAATCTTGTTGCCAAACAGCCCGTTTGGTAACAAGTGGGATTTAACTTTAGTAGGATTTAATAAATCCTATAAATCTGAATTTAGTAAATCCGAAACATGTTAAATCCTGAAAACTATTTGGTATGTCAAATGTTAAATCCTGTTAAATTATAAGAAACTGTTTGGTACATATTTCAAAATTTATGATAGTTATGAATTTAAATGTGAAGAAAATAATTATAAATTTAAAAATAAATGTATAATTAAAAATAAAAATTAACGTGTTATGAATTTAATAACATATTATGTACAAAGTACTTATTAATTCTTAATTACATATTAATTATATACTTAATAATATATATTTTAAGTTATTTTAATTAAGCTAATTATATTAATATTAATTAGTAATTGTACAATTAAGTTAAATTAGATAATTATTTTATGCACTAACTATACAATTAGTTATTTAATTAATTTACTTAGTTATTAATAATTTAAATTATATTAATTAAGTTAATCAATAATAACATAAGGCGTCTAGGTTTGCCATTCATCTTCTCTTTTCGTCGTTGCTGCTGGGCTTCGTTGTTTTGCAGGAGGTGTACAACGCAGGAGGTGTATAGATTGCACGCGTCGCTTCTTCGGCTCCTTCCTGGCTATTCGACTTCGCTCCTTCTACGACTTTCCCTCCTGTCCAAACGGAAGTTACGACATTTTGATCGGAAGCAAGAACAGGAGCTCTCTAGCTGTGAAGGTAACTTTCTCCCTTTCGCGCGCTTCATCGGCTAAATCCCGTTAATCCACCGAACCGAGGGATTTAGTAAATCCGGGATTTAAGCCGTAAATCCCTAAATTCGGGATTTATGAAATCCCGGGATTTAACGCGCGCACAAAAACCGTTTGGCTGGATTTAGCGTAAATCCGACTTAAATCCCAACATAAATCCGATACCAAACAGCCCCTAAAGGTACATTTGAGCATCTCACCCGTCATGAAGATTTCTTTCTTTTCAACTGTTCTTGCATGAAAGATATGGAGATGGTATGAAATGCTGGTCCCTGTTTAATAAATGAAAAGCCATTCCTTTTTAAGAACTGGACTTGGAATTTTCAACCAGTGCTGCTGGAATGAAGCAGGTTTGTCAAAAGTAGCGATTAAATTTGGAATTTCACTAGACATTGATGACCTCACTTCAACCAAACCACGCATAATCTTTGCTGGAATATGTGTTAAAATCAAATTCTCCTCACCTCATCCTGACTCAATATCTCTAAATTTGAATGTTTTCAAAAGTTTTCTCAAAAAGTACAATATGGTTGAAAGCCAAGAGCTTCTTTAAGGTGTGATGCATTTACTCATGTTGATTCTACCTGCGCTCTATAGCACTAGATCAACCCATTTCTGAGTTTCGTGGTAGAAGTGGAGGTGGTTCTCCACGCAATTATGGTTTTGTTCTCGCAATAAGAAAATGGCCACCCCTCTGAATATTGTCAATCCATTCGGCGAGGTTCACTTTTTTTCTAGATCTCAGATACCCATTGAAATGCTTTCTGGAAACCCCTCGGCTGTGGTTGAGTTGGGATCCATTCCCTCTACAACATCTTTTCTATTCTCTACAGACTCAATCGACTCTCCTCTTACAAATGTTCCATTGCAGATTATTCTACCCTCCATCCCATCTCTTTCTTATATGGTTTGGAAGTTTGTTCTTCCTTCCCTCCCCATCCCCCAATAACATTCCCGGTGATAAGAAAAAACACCCCTTCCGAAGTTCAACTCCTCCTAGCTTACTCTGAACAAACGGCCATCCAAATCACAACTATGTCTCAGTCTTATGTCAACTTCATGTATACGTTCCTAAAATGTGCGTGCTCTCAAGTGAAGAGCGCATTTTGACTATCAACATTTCATTGAGAATTACACTATTGACATTTTTTCCTTTTGGAGACGAAAATAAATATAGTCTCTACTCAATCCTAGATTCAATTAGAATCTCAAGGCTTTGGTCTAGAGGATAGTTCTAACAATTTCTCCCATGCCTATAGAGGTTTTATATGGATTTAGTGGATTGAGTGAACTTCACTACCCTTTTTTCTTCCTGTTTGTGTTTGCTTGGAAAAGCAATATTCTTCAATTCATTCTCATCCTTCTCCACAGTCATTTATGTTGAGAATGATTGTTTTGAAATAATGGACATATGGGATGCCATTGGTAATCTCCCCTCTAGCATTTCTCATAATTAGGTTTTTTTGGGGGATTTCAACCATTCTCGGCCATATAAAAATAAAGTGATCTGTAGAATGGCTCTACCCACTAAATTTATCAACTTGGCAGAGTTCATCTTTAACTTTGGATTATATGAGCTTCCTAATGTTAGCCTTTCATAACTTTTGGTTTAACAAACAATTGGAGGCAACTATCAGATATCATATTTATTGGATTTTTGTAATGCCTACTGGTTTAAATTTTTTTCCCTCACTTGTTATGTGTTCCAACAACTTTCAAAGTTTGTTTAATCAGGCTATACGTTTGAATCAAGCATTTATTCTTAAGTTGGTTGGAATATAATGTTATAAAAATATTTGTTTTTTGCTTAATAAAACTTTGAAGTTACCTAATTTCAGGTATATGAAATCAAATTGGGGCATTGGGCCATTTTTTAGTATTTGAGCTTAGCAACTGCAAAATTTCAGTTGCAACAATGATCATTTCGAAATCTAGAGATGTTTGTCTTCCAATAATGAATTTGATCAGAACAAAAGGGTTTTCCATATTACAACAATTACATATGGAGGAAAGGCTGCTTCGGGCATCTTCAGATAATTGGTGTATCATTAATAATGGAACAAACCAACCTAATATTGTCATGGGCATATCCGGGTAACTCAAAATTCTATTCTCTATACTCCTGTTGATTGCAGCTCAATCTATCTAAAACACATCTCAGCTTTTGCGACATTCATTGCTAATGCTAAGTTTTTAACCTAAACAGCCTAAACAAATTTATTCACTTTGATTACATTTGACAAATATAGCGACAAGTGGCCTATCAATTTCAATTGAAGGTTACAATCAATCAATTTTTAGCTTAAGTAGTTCTCAGAATGAGTCAGGCCTGGTTTAGATCGAGCTCAAAATTTTCAATTAGTTTTAGGGTAAATAATTTAACTCAGTTCAAACTTGATCACGGGTAGATTTTTGCTTGATGATATCCGATTGGTAACACTGGATCATGCCTTACATAGATTTAAATTAGATCAAGGCCTTTAAACTACCTATTCCTGGGTTGTGTCAAATCAGCTTCAATCTAAAGTTGAGTTCGGGTACAATCTAGATGAGCTTGGATTGTTATGGCCCCAGTTGTAATATTTTTAAGAGATTTTTTTTAATGACCAACTAGAAAATCTTATAAACTTGCATCTGTTTAAAACCAGGAAGCCTGAAGAGCTTATTGAAGCAGAGTTGGTGCTTCAAGATCAGGTTCCTGTGATTCGAAGGTTCACTGGAGGAGGCACAGTAATCGTTGATGACAGGACTATTTTTGTCACTTTTATTTGTAATAAAAATGCTATTCCTGGGCTACAGCCATATCCTCGTCCGATTATGTCTTGGACAGGGCAATTGTATAAAAATGTCTTTGAAGCTTATGGTAATTTCCAGCTTTGTGAAAATGGTGAGTTAGCTTCCAAAGATGGGTATTAGTATTATTCTGCTATTTGCAGGTTTAGCTATTCTTAATTATTATTAGTTCTCAACCCAGGTATTTTCCAGTGTCAATGGTATACATAGATTATGGTTCATCATTTATGTATATTTCATGAATGTTTGTCATGTATGCCTGCTTATTATGAATTATTTGTCCATTGTGATTGCTTTTTAAAAATTCAAAAGTTTATTTATTTTAAAAACTGAATTAATGGCGAGTTATTCTCCAGTTAACATGATGACCAAAGGATTATGTTTTAATTTTTTTTTGACACATTCATAATAGTTAGATAATCAGATCTGGTTGCAAGTTTTGAAGCTACTAAAATGATGTTTTTATTTTTAATTTGAATATAAATGTGCTCTACTTATTAGCTTTAGTTGCCTTATCCCATTTATTTGGGGTCAGTATTATTAGTCCTCATTCTTCATTTGTTCTTGTAGAATGTTCTATGCCAATCACAGAATTTTTGCTCACTGCTTTCCTTAGACATGCATTTCACCTGTTTAGATCATGCATTCAGGCTTCATTTGGGACGACTTTCTTATTGCTTCTTTTAAGAAGCAGCTTTTTAGTACAAAATTTTTAATTTTTATACTAAAAAGCTGCAGCTTCTTAACTGCAGCTTCTTAAAAGAAGCAGTAAGAAATCCGTCCTAAACGAAACCTCATTCTTCATGAATTCGGTGGAATACCGAGCACACTGCTTTGCTCTCTACATTTAATTTTATGCCACTCTAAGAATTTTCAGTACACCAATATCCTTAAAACATGCATTTCACCTATTTAGATTATGCATTCGGTCTCTGCAAATTCGGTGGGAATGCTCAATCTATAACAAAAAATCGCTGGATCCACCACACATCTTTTTTATGGGATTATGATGCCAAGAGCATGGAGTACCTGAGAGTACCCAAGCGAGCTCCAGAATATAGATTGGTATGATCTATTCTGATTTTGAGATATTGTGAACATAATAAATCTTTTTTTTTTTTTTCTACTTTCTGAAGCTATTGCAGTTTGTTTTCCTACAATTGGTTCTCTTGTTAAGCGTCATTTGATCTTCTTGCTTCTTTTTTTTTTTTGAAATGTTTACTAATACTGACTACCGTATTCGTTAGGCAAGAAATCATTCTGAATTTTTGTGCCGAATGAAGGATTATCTGACATCAAGATCAACTTTTATTGAAAGAACGATTTCTTCTCTTGAAGATCATTTCTCAGTTAGAATCACAGAATTCGATTGCGTCATTGATGCTAGTGAATCATCACAAGTGCTTACAACCAAATTGTTAACAAACCAAGAGCTGGAGAAGGCATACTCGACCCAGCACCAGAGCTTCCAAAAGTAGCGCAGCTGAGGTAAGTATCTTTTTTGTTCAAGTAAAATTTCCTACTGTCTTAGAATAATGTCTTGATTAAATTCTTTTGTACTAATTTATTGTATGATCATTGTTTAAAATATTCATATACTGATAAGCATCTAAATCATTTATAATCATTAATGTTTTCTGAATTTGAAGATTTTATTGTCAGATGAATTATGTTGCTGCATCTATCATTGCTTTATACTGAGGCTTTTAAAAGCCTTTCAGTAAATTGATTTTATATTTTTTTTAGTGGAATTTCAAAACTATCTCATAAAAAATTTAACGTGTTATAACTTAACTTAATTATGATTACAAATAGATAAACATGTTTAGTTAAATGAATTAAGAAAAAAATTTGAATACTAATTATAAATACCATAGAACAAACAACAAACCAAAGGCAAGAGTCGCTGGTTTAGAAGAAGTCCATCTCATAAGAATAAGCAGAATACCGAACGGTAGGTCTGCAATGGAAGGGAAAGATCAATAGTGGACTGTTTTGAGTGGTGCTGAGCAGTGAATCTACGAGTGGCTGCAGCAGGTTTGGGATGACTTTCTTAATGTTTCTTAAAGCATTTTCTAATAAAAAATTTACTACCAAACGGAGCCTTAGTGTCCCAGTCTTTTGGGTTTCATTTAGCTTAATTTATACTTATGTGGCCATATTTCTGATTTGTATTATTCTGTATTAATACTATTTTAATGTTTATTTTTGTGATTTTTCACCAGAAATGCCATGCATTAAGGGCTGTTTGGTTGGTTTAAAAGATTTTGGCTGTAAGGTATTTCAAATGTAGAGGGCTTAAAAATATAATTGTTTGGTTTGATGAAGAACAAATTCAAAATATAATCTTGATGAATTTAAAACAAACCGTTTATTTCATTTTTACTATATTCCAAAACCGATCCGCTTTGGCCGATTTTTGAATAGATCACAAGTTGTTGTTGCCGGCCACCACCACCAAAAGCCATGATGTTAATAACAGCCATTGACTGCCCTGGCTGCCGCCCACCGCCGCCACTCCACATTCGTCTGTTGTTGTACCCTATAGTTATTACCGGTGACCATTATTTTAATTATAATTTTTGTAATAAGAAGCTTAATAAAAAAGCCGTTCCAAATGAAGCTTTAGTTTGCTAAGTTGTGCTGATAAGGCTTGTTTTGGCTAGCTATGAAAAAACTTGATAGGAGGGCTAATTAGTTGACTTGATAAGACTCATTTATTTTTTGAACGAATTGCTTGTATAAAGTTTGATAAGCATAATATAAATCAAACACAAATTGAGCTCATACCAAGCTCAAATAATTAAGATTTTAAATGAACTAAGTTTGAACGCTATATAAAAAGCTCAAATCGGGATCAATTTGAGCTTGAATAGAATTTTCATGGACGATCTCAAGCTCAAACAAGCTCTTGTTCAACTTGGTTTGGTTCGGTTCACTTGTAGTTACAAATATTATATGTTTCTTTATTTTTTCTTCCTTTTTCTTTTTCCATTCAAGTCATTAATAAGAATATACATTTTAGATATCTTGGATCTATTGTTCAGAGTGATGGTGAAATAGATGGGGATATTATCAGCATAATTCAAGTTGGATGGTTGAAGTGGAGGAATGCATCGGGCTTGTTGTGTGATAGAAAAGTACCCCTCAAACTTAAGGGAAAATTCTATAAGATGGTAGTGAGGCCTGCAATGATTTATGGTGTTGAATGTTGGCCATTAAAAGAGAAGCATAATACTAAGTTAAGTGTGGCAGAGATGAGGATGCTCAGGTGGATGAGTGGCTTTACCCTTAGAGATGGGATACAAAATGAGCATATACGTGAAATGGTTGGAGTAGCTCCAGTAGAAGATAAGATTAGATGGTTTGGTCACATAAAATGGCGGCCTTCCAATAACACGGTTAGGAGTGTAGAGTTATTAGATTTGACCTATGTTAAGAGAGGTAGAGGCAGATCTAAAAAGACTTGGTTAGAAAATATTAGGAAAGACCTTTTTTATTAGATTTAAATGAGAATTTGACATTTAATAGGACACAATGGAGAAAAAGGATTCATGTAGTCGACCCCACGTAGTGGGATAAAGGCTTGATGTTGTTGTTGTTTTTTTTTTTTCCATTCATAATTAAGCATAGCAAGATACTAACAAGCTCTTAGTTCGGTTCGGTTCACTTGTAGTTATAAATATTATACATTTCTTTATTTTTCTTCCTTTTTTTTCTTTTTCCATTCATAATTAAGCATATCAAGATACTAAGATTTTGTTTGGTATGACTTTCTTATTATTTTTTAAAGCAGTTTTTTAATACAAAATTTTTTGAAACATGAATTTTTATACTATAAAGTTATTTTAGAAGACGGTAAGAAACCTTTCCTGAACAAAGCCTAAATTTCAGCATTAGAAACCCAATTCATAGGGCAAGGTCTTCGATGACAAAATAGCGAAATGAATAGAATGACCTTGGTAATATAGTGATGATATTTATATAATTTTTAGAAGTTTTCTATGGATAATTCAAACAAAAACACAATGAACATTCAACTTACCATTGAATTATTCGAATTAAATGAAAATAATATAAGGATAAGGCAGAAGAAAAAAAAGAAAGGCAAAAAAATAGGAAGGAGAGGAATGAAGATAAGAGCTACTACTATGGAGGATCAGGTGCCACATCCCCCTGATTGGAGAAATCATATAGGTGCACTGTATATTCACAGTAGCTGCCTCTCTATTTTCCAAACGTGGAATCTCTGATAAATAGTAGCTTTTTTGAAAGCACTGGAAAAAGTTAGCCGTAGACAGCAGAAAGTGCTTTTCAGGACTTAGAATTGGCGGCTATCTTTGGCATTTTATATGCCTATCGGGCTAATGAGATAAAACATCCACCTTTTCTTTTTAATTTTAAAATTATATTAAAATAATTTAATGAATTATTACCGAATATATTTAAATGTGATATCAATCATTAAGAAATATTAATGTTTCATTTGGGACGGTTTTTTTATTGCTTCAAAAATTAAATTTTTTATACTAGAATGCTGCTTCAAGAAGTAATAAGAAAGCCGTCTCAAACGAAGCCTAAAGCTTTATTTGCGATAATTTTCTTAATATTTTATGAAGTAGTTTTTTAGTATAAAAATATCAAATTTTAAAAAAATTTGTACTAAGAATATGTTTCATAAAATAGTAAGAAAAGTATGGCTTCGTTTGGTTTGGGACGACTTTCTTACTGTTTCTTAAAGCGGCTTTTTAGTATAAAGATTATATTTTTTGTATTAGAAGCAGTTTTATGAAGCAATAAGAAAGTTGTCTCAAAAGAAGCTTAAGTCATTTAATTGCACTTTGTGTAGGCCAATTTATCCTCTATGATTGATATCCTAAAATGAAATGTAGCTTAGCAATGATTGCTAGTGAGAAAATTGGAGGCTACCATTTAGGTTATTGCAAGCTCAACATAAATGGTCCCTTTGATAATCTAAGGCAATAGATGTGTCACCATCGATAATCTGGTTTTATCATATTCTCATGGTGGAATCTCTATTCTCATAGTGATCCTTATCATATATAGACAAATTATAATGGACAAAGCTCTTTTTAGACTCTAAATAGAGTAAGATCAATGTAAGATATGTCTCTTAAAAGTTTTTGTTAGGAAGTGAAATCAAAATTGAACTATATAAAGTAATAGTCAAATATTAACTCAAAAGCTTCATCTTTTTTAGTGGAAGTCAATCACTTGTATATCTAGGTTAACTTGATTCAACTTGACTTGATGCATTAAGAGTCACCCACTCTTCAATCTTGCTCAACTATAATTGAAGATATTAAAGAAACGTAGGCTTTGTTTGGGATGATTTTTTTAATGCTTCTTAAAGCAGCTTTTTAGTTAAAAATTAAAAATTGTGTGCTAGAAAATTGCTTTAAGAAGCAGCAAGAAAGTCGTCTCAAACGAAGCCTTAGAGTCATAAATCGCATGAATTGCTCGATCATGGCAGAACCTTTAGCCATAGCACCACTTGTAAGATAGTCGAAATCAAAGGAGATCATATATGTTAGTGGCGATGCCTAAGAAAAAAATCAAAATGGCCAACCAACTATGGTTAATTTAAAATGACTTAACTAGATTAAGTTTAAATGGGATTGATTGGCCAATTTGATTATGACTCCTTACCTAACATCAAATCTTCCTTGATGTTACTTATAATACACCTTTTGAATCCTTTCTTGTTCCTTTGGTAAAATTTTCTTCCATTTTTCTTCAAAAGGGCCTTTTGTATCATAAAAAGAGTGCTTTACATTGCCTTTTGATCTTCATTGGGAGATTAAGGATTCATTTGACTAGAAATGCGCAAGTGTTTGGTTACACTGACGAAGAGGAATAGCTATATGTTAAACAGCTTCATCATACAGTATCTAACTAATCCAGAATCGCGGTGTAAAAATCTATAAAGCACTTACAAACATATGATTTTTTTAGTCAAATCTCTGTCGTTAATTGAAATACAACAATAATGTTTTTAATATACACTCCTATAAAAAGTTATGATAGGATCACTAACCCATGAGAAGGGGGCTTTGTTTGAGATAGTTTTTTTCAAAGCAGTTTTTTAATACAAAAAATTTTCATTCAATTTTTTTACTAAAAACTACTTTAGAAAGCAATTCAAAAGTTGTCGCAAACGAAGCTCAAGTCAAGTCGAGTTGGTGTCAAACTCAAGCTACCCTCGAACATGAGTCAAGTTCATTGAACTAGTGAGCCAAGTTGAGTTAGCATTGATTCAGACCATTGGTTTGTGAGCTGAGTCATTTAAAAATGTTGTTGTAAAATATATTTAAATATAATAATTTTAAGAGTCTAAGTCCAATGTTTTTAAAAATACTTAAAAATTCTATTTTATTTTCTTTTATAAGTGATTTTTTTAATTTCTCGTTATTTTTTATTATTTTGTTAAATTGCTGTTGAAATCAACATCATTCTCTTTCATAATAAACTAGTTTGCTCACAAGTCAACTCAAACTCATAGAATAAAGCTACTGCTCGAACTTAATTAATTAATCAAATTCAGATTCAAACTACTTAGATGCGGCTCATATCAAAATATTAATCAAATTAAAAAAAAAATGATTCCAACCTACCACTAAATATCTATCAAACTAGATCATTTCCACAAATTATTATCACTCTAACATAGCTCATAATTAAAAATTACTCCTAAAAAGGACACTTATGGCATTATTGCATCAACATCCATTGTGATTGAAAGGGCATCTCTCAAAGTTCTTTTTATCAAACCATTTTGTAGGGTGCTAACATCATCTAACTTTACCTTACTATATTTGAATAAGGGGTGTCAATTTCGGATCACGGGTCGGGTTCGGGTCGAACCTGAAATTGACACGGGTTCAAACGGGTCGATCCTAACCTGACCCGGATAGGTAAATGGGTCGGAAATGCAAACCCAGACCCGAACCGAAAACTGGCTGGTAGGGTTTGGCGAACGGACGTGCACCTGCGGGCGGACGTGAGCGGCGCTGCGGTGGCGTGGTTCGGCTGTTTGCGGGGCGGGCGAGGTCGCGGGCAGGGGGCAGACGCACGGGCGTGCGGGTAGCAGCGGGCAGCCGCGCAGTCAAACGGGCAGTCGCGCAGGCATGCGGGCAGGGACCGGGCTGGTTTGCGGGCAGGTCAACGGGTAGGGGTTCAAACGGGTTTCCAGGTTGACCCGGCAACTAGTCGGGTCAACCCGAACTCGACCCGTTTTGAAATCGGGTCAACAAAAGCTTGTCACGACCCGACCCGACGGGGACGGATCCCGCCCGAGCCGGATCGCGGCGAGCGCACACTTACTTGCTTATCCAGGATCTGGCTTTGGATTAGGTTGCTGAACTGAACTTCCTAAATACATAACTCAACAGAAAACACACAGAACAATAGAGCTACTAAAAACATCAAATGCAGCGGAACAAAACATCTATCTTTTCATTTCCTCAAAATAATCATCTACAGGACAGTACATGGCTTTCAACAGAAAGAAAGACAGAACAGGAAAGCCATGACTGTACAAAAATCAACAAGTACAAAAGTACCTAATCGGATCTGACTCTGAACTAATCCTGGACCTCCTTGCCCTTCCCAGAACCTGAAAACCACCAGAAAGCAAGGGTGAGCTCAACAGCTCAGCAAAGCAACAAACCACCAATCTAAATTCTCAGAAACCAAAACCAAACTCATCAGACAGAAATCAGATCAGAAATCGGAACAGAATCGGAAATCAGAACGTATACGGACAGATATCAAATCAGAATCGGAATCGTACAGATCATATCAGAACAAATCAACAGAGTCAGAATCAGAAATCAGAAATCAGAATCGTACGGATCATATCGTATCAGAATCACAATGTCGTACAGAACAGAACAGATACAGAAAACAAAACAGATACATATAGCTAAATGCCCTGACACTGACGGAATCTCTACGGATTCCGGCCCCTTATGCCTCCCTTCCCAGACACTGACTGAATCTCGCAGGATCCAGGCCCCTTATGTCTCCCTTTGTGCTCACGGCACCAAAACAGATGTGCTTATAGCACCAAAACAGAATTCATCGGATCCGGAACGAAACAGATATCAGATTTCAGATTTGAGCTCATTTCAGATTTCCCCTTTCACTAACTGAATCTCATAGGATTCAGGCCCCTTATAACTCCCTTTGTATAGCTTAATCACATAGCATTTCAATTCAGAAGAAATTCGGACATTTCAGAAATTACCCAAAAATCGGGCAGCACAACGGCAGTATACAGAATTTACACAAAAATTCCTGCAAAGAAAATTCACCGAATTCGCACAGAATATAGATAATCACATTCCAGAACATTTATTCTACTGAACAGATAATTTCCAATTTCACAAAAAAATCAGGTCGACTAAAAACACAGTCGAATCAAAAATATCCGGACGAAAATCTTCAAAATATAATCAAAACGTGCACACCCGGCACAGCAACGATATACAGAAACTTACGCGGTAAAAACTGAACCAATCGAAAGATACGGACGAAAAACCGTAACGAAAACTAAATCCGGACAGAAAAATACCGCCAACCTCGACGGAACTGAAAATTGAGAAAGACGGAATGTGCCTTACCTCGAGCACAGCAAATTCTTCAACAGTCACTTCGATCGAAAACGGCTCCGCGTCTTCCCGAAATCAACTTTTCCAAAAGCTTCTTTTTCTCTCTCCTCAGACGAAAAATCAGATATTTATTTTTTTTATTTTCTCTCTCTTCAAATCGACTGAAATCAGCTTTATAATACACAGATCGGCCCGGCCGATCGTCCAAATCGGCCTGGACGATCAGACCAAAACCCATCGTCCTGGGACGATTTTTCAGGCCGATGTTTACTATTCATAGGCGATAAAAACCTCTACTCACTGACTTGTGCCATCCACTGATCGTCCCGGGACGATGCCTCGATCGGCCTGGACGATCCCTACAGGAAATCACTTAGAGCAAATTCTGGGCAAAACCTGGAGCTGAAATCCACAGATCGTCCCAGGACGATCCCAGATCGGCCTGGACGATACTGGAGCAGTTTGAAATATTACAATCTCCCCAACTCAGAAAAATGTCGTCCTCGACATTATCCAATCCAAACTCAGTCAAAACAAGTACGGGTACGACCGTCTCATATCAGACTCCTTTTCCCAAGTTGCTTCCCGTGCAGTCCGGTGCTTCCACTGGACTTTAACCATCGGAATTTCTTTATTTCTTAACTTGCGGACGTCGTACGCTAAAATCAATTCTGGCTCTTCCTTGTACGCCAGATTCTCCTGAATCTCAACCTCGGCAGCTGATACCTTCTTCCCAGAGTCTGAAACCCACTTCCTCAGAGTGGATACATGAAACACATTATGCACATCAGGCATAGAATCAGAAAGCAATAGGCGATAAGCAGCTTTTCCAATTCTTTCCAAAATCTCAAATGGTCCAACATACCTTGGACTAAGCTTGCTTACCTGACCAAATCTGCTCACACCTTTCATCGGGCTGACTTTGACATACACAAAGTCACCAACCTGAAACTCAACAAATCTGTGTTTCTGATTATAATACTTCTGCTGACGATCTTGAGCGGCTTTCAATCTCTCTCTTATCAAATGAATCTTCTGAGCAGTTTCATCAGCAAAAGTGGCACCCAAAGTCTGTCTATCTCCGACCTCCGTCAGAGTCAAAGGAGTACGGCACTTCCTGCCATACAGAGCCTCGTACGGTGCCATACCGATACTGGACTGAAAACTATTGTTATAGGCAAACTCAATCAGCGGAATATGATCTTCCCAGCTTCCGCTAAAGTCCAGAACACAAAGTCTCAACAGATCTTCCAGTACCTGAATAGTCCTCTCAGACTGTCCGTCGGTCTGAGGATGAAAGGCTGTACTGAAATGCAATTTCGTACCCAAGCCTTGCTGAATGCCTTTCCAAAGTCTGGAAGTAAAACGTCCATCTCGATCAGATACAATCACACGAGGCACACCGTGCAATCTGACTATCTCTTTCACATATATCTGTGCCAAGCGTTCAACTGAATCCGTCTGTCTGATCGGAAGAAAATGGGCTGACTTCGTCAATCGATCCACAACTACCCAAATAGCATCATGTCCTTGTCGTGAACGAGGAAAACCCATCGCAAAATCCATCGTTACCTCCTCCCATTTCCACTCAGGGATAGGCAACGACTGCAACAGTCCACCTGGTCGCTGATGCTCTGCCTTCACCAACTGACAGGCTTCGCATCTCGACACAAATTCCGCCACATCCTTCTTCATCCCAGGCCACCAGAACAAAAGCTTCATATCAGCATACATCTTACCACTGCCTGGATGAACAGTGTAGCCTGAATGATGAGATTCATACAGAATCTCCCGCCTCAAATCTCCAAACACAGGTACCCACAACCTGTTCTTACAGAAAATAGCACCAGAATCAGAAATTCGAAGTTCAGGAGTCTTACCAGATCCAATCTGAGCTAGCAACTTTGAATAATCAGAATCTGACTTCTGGGCTTCTTGAATCCTTGCTTCTAAAGAAGACTGAATACTCATCTGAGCCAACTCCAAATCACTGGAGGAAATCACCTCCAACTGCAATCTTTCCAAATCACGAATCAGAAAGTCATCACAGGTAAGCTGAATACCTGAGAATCCAGAAGACTTCCTGCTCAAAGCATCTGCTACCACATTCGCCTTCCCAGGCTGATACTGAATAGTCAGGTCATAGTCCTTGATCAACTCGAGCCACCTCCTCTGTCTCAGATTCAAATCCTTCTGAGTAAAAATGTACTTCAGGCTCTTATGATCAGTAAACATCTCACATGTGACGCCATACAGGTAATGCCGCCAAATCTTCAAAGCAAAAACAACTGCAGCTAACTCCAAATCATGTGTCGGGTAATTTTTCTCATGTGGTTTCAACTGTCTCGAAGCATAAGCAATTACCTGACCATGCTGCATCAGAACACAACCCAGTCCTTTCAGTGAAGCATCACTGAACACCTGAAAACCTTCCGTACCTGACGGAAGCGCCAACACTGGAGCTGAAGTCAAACAATCCTTCAATCTCTGAAAACTAGCTTCACACTCCGGTGTCCAAACAAAAGGAACTGACTTCTGAGTCAGTCTCGTCAGAGGAGTCGAAATCTGTGAAAATCCTTTCACAAACTTCCTGTAATACCCGGCCATGCCTAAGAAACTACGTACCTCAAATACCGTAGTCGGCCTTGGCCAATCAGCAACTGCCTGAATCTTCTGGGGATCCACAGAAATACCTTCTCCGCTAATCACGTGCCCCAGAAATGAAATGCTCTTCAGCCAGAATTCGCACTTGGAGAACTTGGCATACAGCTGATGCCTCCTCAGAGTCTCCAATACAATCCTCAAATGTCTGGCATGCTCATCCTCAGAAGCAGAATATACCAGAATATCGTCAATGAAGACGATCACAAACTGATCCAAATACTCCCTGAATACTCGGTTCATCAGATCCATGAAAATCGCAGGCGCATTGGTTACCCCAAAAGGCATAACCAAGAACTCGTAGTGCCCGTACCGAGTACTGAAAGCAGTCTTCACCACATCAGATTCCTTCACCTTCACCTGATAATATCCGGATCTCAAATCAATCTTCGAAAATACCGAAGATCCGGAAAGCTGATCAAACAAGTCGTCTATCCGAGGCAAAGGATACTTGTTCTTGATCGTGGCCTTGTTCAAATCTCTGTAATCAATACACATACGGAGTGTACCGTCCTTCTTCTTCACAAACAGAACAGGTGCTCCCCAAGGAGAAACACTAGGACGTACAAATCCTCTGTCAACCAACTCCTGAAGCTGAACTTTCAACTCAGAAAGTTCTTTCGGTGCCATCCTGTACGGAGCTTTCGATATCGGAGCGGTACCCGGAAAAACATCGATAGAGAACTCCACATCTCTATCCGGAGGTAAACCAACCAACTCCTCAGGAAAAACATCAGTAAACTCCCGTACCACAGGGATCTCAGAAACAGAACCAACCTCCAGGTTCAGATCCCGCACCGAAGCCAAAAATACTGGATATCCTTTCTTCCACATTCTGCTCACCTCTAACGCAGAAATCAGACTGGAGAGAACACCTCGTAATCCCTGAAATACAACTCTCTCTCCAGCCACAAGCAAACTCACTTGCTTCTTCAGACAGTCAATCTGAGCCTCATACTGACTCAACCAATCCATTCCCAAAATCACATCATACGAAGAAATCGGCAATCGAATCAAACTCGATTTCCACTTCTTGCCAGAAATCTCGATCTCACACAAACAAAACTGTCGAGCAATCAATGGATTCCCAGCCGGTAAAATCACAGACAAAGAAACCGGTAAAACCATCGAATCCAAATGTAAAAGCTCAAAACAATGCTCGGACAGAAAAGAATGACTCGCTCCAGAGTCAAACAAAACACGACAGGGCTGATCAGAAATGTAAACCGTACCTGTCACAACATCCGGAGCATCTCGAGCCTCCTGCTGACTCAGACTGTAAACTCGGGGCTGAACTGGAACAGGAGCTGAAGCAACAGAACTACTCTGCTCCCTCTGAATCGTAGGTGGTCTCCGTGGTGCAGAACTAGAACCACCACCCCTACCAGCAAATCCCTCAGGACGTGGAGGAACAGTCCTCGGTCTTCCTGCTGCTGAACCAACAGGTCTGACTAAACCCTCAGATCGCTGATCATATCCCATCTGTGGACATTCTGCAATCCTATGTCCTGGCTGACCACACCTGAAACAAAGACCAGCTATCCTGTAGCACTGGCCATGGTGTCGCCGTCCACAACTCTGGCACACAGGTGCCGAACTAACAGATCCAGAACCAGTCGTACTGGTAACAGTACCAGACGATCCTCCGCTCCTTCTGGAATCTCCAGATCCAGAACCAGGAACAAATCTCCTCTTCCCAGAGGAACCACTGCCAGAAGTATCACCTCCAAACCTCTTCCTACTCGCAGACCACCGCTGCTGAATAGTCGTCATGTCGTTCTCAATCAGACGAGCTCGCTCCACAAGCTCAGAGAAATCAGAAATCCGGAACGGTATCAAAGGCTGCCTCAAAGTGTCTCGTAAGCCTCTCAGAAATCGGTAACACCTCTCAGCAGAAGTGCTAACCAGCTGCGGAGCGTACCTGGCTAATGCAGTAAACTCAGCCTCGTACTGCATCACCGTCTTGCTCCCCTGAACCAGCCTCAGAAAACTCTCCTGCATCTGCTGTCGTGCAGAAGGGGGAACAAACCAGTCTCTGAACACTTCAGTGAACTCTTCCCAAGTGATCAAAGAGTTCAATCTGCCCTGAAATCTGGCTGCCTGCTGGCCATCCCACCAGTGCTCAGCCTCTCCATCTAACAGAAAAACTGCTAACGGAACCTTCCTGTCTGCAGGACACTGCATCCCGTCAAAAGTCTTCTCTAATCTCCTCAGCCACTCCTCGGCTGCTCTGGGCTCAACAGCGCCCTCAAACCTCGGAGGCTTCAACCTCAAAAATAACTGCAGGTGTCGATCGATGTCCTCAGATCTAACAGTAGAAGCTCTGCTCTGAGTCTCGCTCATCATCTGAGCAACCAACGAAGCAAACTGGGACAGTGTGTCAGCACCGACCACTGGGGCTGTACTCCCTACTGGTGCTGCCTGATCATCACTCTGACCGTCTGTCATGTCTGGGTCTGGCTGATCCATACAGAAAAATCCAGAAAATCCGGAAAACTATCACAAAAACAACACAAAAACAACACAATAAAAAGCCAAACGACCCAAAACTACCTCCCAGACAGACTCACTGATCACATCCTAGAGCTCTGTTTTACAATCCAACCTGTTTCCAAAACCAGTGCTCTGATACCACAAAAGCTTGTCACGACCCGACCCGACGGGGACGGATCCCGCCCGAGCCGGATCGCGGCGAGCGCACACTTACTTGCTTATCCAGGATCTGGCTTTGGATTAGGTTGCTGAACTGAACTTCCTAAATACATAACTCAACAGAAAACACACAGAACAACAGAGCTACTAAAAACATCAAATGCAGCGGAACAAAACATCTATCTTTTCATTTCCTCAAAATAATCATCTACAGGACAGTACATGGCTTTCAACAGAAAGAAAGACAGAACAGGAAAGCCATGACTGTACAAAAATCAACAAGTACAAAAGTACCTAATCGGATCTGACTCTGAACTAATCCTGGACCTCCTTGCCCTTCCCAGAACCTGAAAACCACCAGAAAGCAAGGGTGAGCTCAACAGCTCAGCAAAGCAACAAACCACCAATCTAAATTCTCAGAAACCAAAACCAAACTCATCAGACAGAAATCAGATCAGAAATCGGAACAGAATCGGAAATCAGAACGTATACGGACAGATATCAAATCAGAATCGGAATCGTACAGATCATATCAGAACAAATCAACAGAGTCAGAATCAGAAATCAGAAATCAGAATCGTACGGATCATATCGTATCAGAATCACAATGTCGTACAGAACAGAACAGATACAGAAAACAAAACAGATACATATAGCTAAATGCCCTGACACTGACGGAATCTCTACGGATTCCGGCCCCTTATGCCTCCCTTCCCAGACACTGACTGAATCTCGCAGGATCCAGGCCCCTTATGTCTCCCTTTGTGCTCACGGCACCAAAACAGATGTGCTTATAGCACCAAAACAGAATTCATCGGATCCGGAACGAAACAGATATCAGATTTCAGATTTGAGCTCATTTCAGATTTCCCCTTTCACTAACTGAATCTCATAGGATTCAGGCCCCTTATAACTCCCTTTGTATAGCTTAATCACATAGCATTTCAATTCAGAAGAAATTCGGACATTTCAGAAATTACCCAAAAATCGGGCAGCACAACGGCAGTATACAGAATTTACACAAAAATTCCTGCAAAGAAAATTCACCGAATTCGCACAGAATATAGATAATCACATTCCAGAACATTTATTCTACTGAACAGATAATTTCCAATTTCACAAAAAAATCAGGTCGACTAAAAACACAGTCGAATCAAAAATATCCGGACGAAAATCTTCAAAATATAATCAAAACGTGCACACCCGGCACAGCAACGATATACAGAAACTTACGCGGTAAAAACTGAACCAATCGAAAGATACGGACGAAAAACCGTAACGAAAACTAAATCCGGACAGAAAAATACCGCCAACCTCGACGGAACTGAAAATTGAGAAAGACGGAATGTGCCTTACCTCGAGCACAGCAAATTCTTCAACAGTCACTTCGATCGAAAACGGCTCCGCGTCTTCCCGAAATCAACTTTTCCAAAAGCTTCTTTTTCTCTCTCCTCAGACGAAAAATCATATATTTATTTTTTTTATTTTCTCTCTCTTCAAATCGACTGAAATCAGCTTTATAATACACAGATCGGCCCGGCCGATCGTCCAAATCGGCCTGGACGATCAGACCAAAACCCATCGTCCTGGGACGATTTTTCAGGCCGATGTTTACTATTCATAGGCGATAAAAACCTCTACTCACTGACTTGTGCCATCCACTGATCGTCCCGGGACGATGCCTCGATCGGCCTGGACGATCCCTACAGGAAATCACTTAGAGCAAATTCTGGGCAAAACCTGGAGCTGAAATCCACAGATCGTCCCAGGACGATCCCAGATCGGCCTGGACGATACTGGAGCAGTTTGAAATATTACAGGTCCAACCCGGATTTTATGGGTTGGGTCCGGGTCGGATTTTTATGTCGTGTCAAATATTGACACCCCTATTTAAATACTTGATTATATTCTCTATTTTATTTACTTATATAATTTTTTTTGCTGACTACCTTTTTTTAATTAATTTATTTATTTATGTTTTTTTAACTACCTTATCTGCTAATATAGTTCTCCAATACCCAAAGCATGATATGATAATCAAAATTTAAAAAAGTATAGACACTCAAATAAATTGAAGTTAATGTAGGTTGTTGTTTATTTAGAGTAATAGTTTTATATGGTAATTTTTTTATACTTAACAATAATTTTACATGGAAACAGATAAATACTCTATTTATCATATACTTTTTTTAATTATTTCTAACTATATATATATATATATATATATATATATATATATATATATATATATATATATATATATATATATATATATATATATATATATATATATATATATATATATAATTTTGCTATAATGAAATGTTTGCTCAATAAAAAAAGAAAGAAAAGAGAAAGCTCCAATATGTATAAACAGTAGAATAGACTCCAGACCTAGCATGTCCATATGTGATGCTTGTTTTGTGGTCCATTTGTACTTTAACTCTATTGATATTTATTCTAACACTTACAAAGCTACAAATACCCTACTCTACCCATATTACTATTGATGTAGAGGAAGCCAAAAATAGAGAAAAAAACATCACTAATAACTTGTTGATTCAAAGAATATCAAGAAGTTGAAAAAAAATTGAGAAGAATATACATTACTCAAGTCAAAATGAAAAAAAAAAAAAACATCTAACATTAGAAAATAAGATAATCTTAATGAGAATCATAATTATTGAAAAATGATCAAAATAGAATGTAATTTTAATCATAAATTTATTTGAAGATCAAAATAATATAATTTAACCGAAATAATATGAGACTCTTGAATATGTAATCGCTCAAAATAGTATTTTTAGTTTAAAAAATGATGTCAAACATATGAAATAAGCATTATTAAAATTTTAGTTTAAGTGAAATTTTTGAGCTTTGGATGGTCCTAAGCACATAGTTACCTTACTTATGCATTACACAGCTACCATTGTCATACTCTTTATTGAAGAAACAAAGAAAGAAACAATTCCAAAATGAATTGAACCTTCTTTGTACATCTTTCTTAAGCAATAGCATCTATCTTCTTATAATTGTCAAAACATTAAATGTCTTGATAGGATGGACCTCGCTCTAAGGTTATGGTATTCATCACTCACATGTGATTTCTCTTGCATTATTGGTCTCACATATAATATATAATGGACCACATCACTCTCTAATGTTCAGGCAAAACAAGAAACCTACATTCAAATAATTGTCCATATCACTATTTTAGACTTCGGAGTTTGAATAAAGTCTACAAATAAGCAAATGCACCATGTGTGTCTACTTGAATTTTGCCTAAGGACCACTGGTCTTATGTGATGATGAACCTAATGCAAGAAGACAAGAAACTCACATTGATTCTTAACTATTTTAGTCTGCTAGCTAAGTAAAATAAAAGGTGAAAACTTTGCAAGTGGAGTGATTCCTCCTCTCTGAAGAATTACTAGGGAATCAATGGAGTTGGCATCAAGTGCTTGTGGAAACTTTATATCTTTTGTGTTATTGAAAGTTGATGATTGTCATGCATCTATGATTGATTTGATATCACTTGGACAGCAATGACCATTTTGATGATTGTTGATGTTTTTATTTATGCAAAGTCTCTCATGTTTGGCTAAACTCAACATTATTTTAATAGATTTTATTGAGTGAAGAGATATAGAAATTTAAAAAAATGTGTGATAGAGGAGAAATTATTTTGTGCGGACGCCGAACGTCGTTCATAGATCAACCATAATGCATCACATCACCTCCTGCTCGGTACTGCAGCTCGTGACGTATTCTATTTGATCTCCATATGATAAATTGTGTTCGACGTCCGGATAGAATAATTTATCGTGAAAGAGACATCTATCTTTTTTTTTTCTTATTTCTCATAAGAGAACATCTATTGAATTACTATATGCTTTTTTTTTATAACCAAAGTGATGTGACAACATCATTTGTTTGTATGCTAGTAGCATAAGATCTTGTTGAAGTGATAATGACTAACTATGTGAAGCTTTTGCTTGTGGTTATGAAGGATTTGAGGCACTAATGATATGCTTTTAAAAGATATAAAAGCTTAGTAAGTGAGAGACTGAGCCAAACTGCCAAAGTAATGAAGGTCCAGCTATTAGCTGTAAACATTTAAACAAATATCTTTAATTGGTCATGCATTTATTGTGACATCCAATAGACAAAAAAATATTTTCCTGCTGCTTGTTTTTGACCATCAAATTGTAGTGAAAAGTACTTTTTTTGAAGTTATGTAAGTTTTGTTGGTTGGAATGTGATGAAAGTACGAGTGTATGGTGCGAGCAAGTCAAGCTGACTCAAGTTTGAGCTTGATTCATTAGTCAATTTATGTTTGAGCTCAAGCTCAATAAGGCTTCGTTTGTGGCAGTTTTTTGTCACTATTTTTTCGCTGCTTTCTAAGAGATTTTTATGCTAAAAAGCTGCTATAGAAAACAGTAAAATAATTGTCCCTAATGAAATATTAATGAGTTTGAGCTAGCTTAAGAGTTCGATTGTTTATTATAAATGAGAATTTAATTTTGAGTTGAATATTTGTTGTAATACTCAATATAAAAAATATAAAATTAGATGAGAAATATAGAGAAAATACTGAATATAAGGAAGTCAAATATAATTTTTAAATATTTTTGAATTTTTTTTTTACTTAGGCTCTTAAATTTTAAGATATTATTAATGTATTTTATATTTACATTTTTTGTATATTATGAATTTTTTTCTTATTAAAAAGTGGTTCTCCTAATTTATTTTCTTTTTCAATAAATATTATGAATCAATGATTAAATAGAAGACTTTGGATACTTTCTTATTTAATTTATTTACATAATGAAGCTTTATCTTTTAATGATTGTGATTAATAAAATAGATTAATAATAAATTGTATTTGCGTAATGATTACATTGCCGACCGGGAGAAGAGATAAGCAAAGCACTGCGGAGGCCCGCGGGGCCGCCGCCACCCACGCGCCGCAACACGGCCCATCCAGGCCCGCCAAAAGCCACGGCACGTGTCACCCATTGATTTCCATTCAACGCACGCGGCTCCCGGTCGCCTGTCACCCCTTCGAGGAATTACCGACAGTTCCGGTCTTCCTCCGCGGTTTTAATATAAGCTTTAAAGAGTCCGACCGAGATCAGAGATGAACGGGTTCGAGGAGGCAGTAAGTAAACCTAAGCATTATTTTAAAATGACAATTGTGTCCCTGAGCTGTATCAGATGCTGCAGTAGGAAGCGGAAGGGGTAATTCGGACATTTCGAAAGAGATAATGGCAGCCGTTGTTCCGGATCGCCTCCCGAGGTTTGGCACGAAAATCGATGAGATTATGGTTTCGAGAAAAAGAACGGCAGAGATTTCTGCATTTTCGGGTAATGAAAATCTTTCTTTGCGGCCTTCCTTCTCAAAATTTTAATATTTTTTTAAAAAGCTTTTTTTTCTTAATTATAAATTGGCGGACGCGAGCGGGGACAGCGCGAGCGCGGTCTGGCGGACGCGAGCTGGGACAGGCGCGGGCTCGCAACGCGCGGGCAGCGCGTGCGGGCTCGCGGCAGGCAGCGCGGGCGGGCGAGCGGCGGACAGCCGGCAGAGGTGGGATTCGAAATTTTTCGAATTAAACGGGTTGGCGGGTTGACCCGGCAACCCGCCGGGTCAACTCGAACCCGACCCGTTTTAAAATCGGGTCGGGTTCAACCCGAATTTTCCGGGTCGGGTCCGGGTCGGATTTTCGTGTCGTGTCAAATATTGACACCCCTACTTTTCATCATCGTCGAAGAACACTAACATTTATATTATATGATAAATTAATTGCTTAAGCAATTGAAGATTTATCTTTGAAAATATATAGGTTCAAAGTCACTTACTTTCAATTTTTTTTAATACATATTATGTTGTTATTTCATTGTTAGATATTCTTGAAATCTTTGTTCTTCTCGATATATTGTATATACAACGATGAATGATTCACTTCTCCAGTCTTTTTCATCTTGGATGACCACTTTGATAATCACTATAGACATTGTTGTATATATTTCATTCTATGATTTATAAGAAAGAGTAAAAATCTTATGATATAAGGATCTAGACAAGTCAAAAATATAATCATATTTCTTTCTGTTGTTTATTATTAAGTTTTAATTAAATGATTAAAATGAAAGATATATACGATTCTTACAATATATATCATGGAGTATGACAGCCCTGCTTGGATGTTTGCTTTGGTAATCACGAATGTGAAAAGAAATAATAAATAAAATAAAAAAAATAGGCTCCACCCTCACAAAAAAAAAAAAAAAAAAAACAATCTAATTATTAAAATAAGAAGAAAAAATATATAAAGGACCACTTTGATAAAACTTAGGGTTTCTCTCTCTCAATCTAGCTAGGATTCTTAGGGCCAATTTTAAAAAGGAGCACCTTATTTATCACAATTTGTAGAAGGAGCATGTTTAGTTAAAAATTTAATATGAAGCTAATTCGTCAATTTATTTGGCGTATTCATGAAGAGAGAGAAAGTGACAGGTAGAGAGAAAGAGAGAAGGGAGAGGAAAGAGAGAGAGGCAGCCGTAGAGAGTTTTAAATTTAATTTTTGTTATAATATTTGCATAATTTAATTAATGTTATATTTATATTTTATTTATTTTAAAATAAATATAATAGTTATAAATAATAGTTTATATATTTAATCATTTTTACTAAAAATTTTTTAGATTAAACATATAAAAAACTTAATTTAATTTAATTACGTTATAATTTAAGTTTTAAATTCTAAATAAATTACGTTATAACTTATTAATTTAATTTTAAATTTATAAGATAATGTAATTAAATTACATTAAATTTTAAATTTATACTTAATTTAATTTAATTTAATTATGCTAAACTTTATAACTTAATTAAATTCAATAACTCTATTTAAATTTATAACTTAATTTAATTTAATTACATTATCTTTTAAATTTAATTTTGTTAATTTAAATTTATAACATAATTAATATTTATTGTCATAACATTTATAAGATTTAAATATTTATTAAAAATTTAATTAATATTTATAACTATAAATTTAATTGATATTTATAAAAAATTATTTAAATATTTATAACTATTATATTTATTTTAATATAATAAAATATAAATATAACATTAATTAAATTATACAAATATTATAACAAAAATTAATTTTAAAACTCTCTACCGCTGCCTATCTCTCTCTCTTCCCTCTCCCTTCTCCCTTCTCATACCTGTCACTTTCTCTCTCTCTTCATGAATACGCCAAATAAATTGGCGAATTAGCTTCTTATTAAATTTTTAATTAAGCATGCTTCTTCTACTAATTGTGATAAATAAGATGCTCCTTTTTAAAATTTGCCCGGATTCTTAATGCTTGGAGAATAGATGCCCTGCCTTTAAGATATGCAGTGCCTATTTATAGATAGAAAAGTAGAGAGAGAAAATGATAGGTGTTGAGCTGCCAATTCAGCCAGGGACTTAGATTCCAGCTGCACTAGCTGGAAAATCAAGTGAAATTTAGCTTATTAAGTTAATATTGTCTACTCACCCATGCTTAGCTTGGTTGGTGGGCGAGTGCTGTTGGGAACCTCCCAACCCGGGCTCGATTCCCTCGGGCGGCAGCGCCCCTCTAGGGGGGACCCAATAAGCGCGGGCCACGAGTAGTAATAGGTGTGGGTTGCTCGTCTAGGTCAGCTGAGGAGACTAGTGGACAGCGCCAAGCGCATCATAAGCTAACGTGGCAGTGGACCGATACTCCCCGTTCCAAAAAAAAAAAGTTAATATTGTCTTATGTGAACCATTTTATATTATTGGAAGCATTTAAATGCAGAATATAATTTTATTATCTTTATTTTTAAATAGTTTTTTAGTATTTAAAGTAAGAATTAATTAGGCTAAGGCTTCCTTTGAGACAGTTATCTTATTGATTTTAAAGCAGCTTTATAGTATAAAAATTAAATTTTTTTGTTTTAAAAAGCTACTTTATAAAACATTAAGAAAGTCGACCCAAACAAAGCCTAAATTGAATGAGTGCGCACTTCGAGGATAAGCTAAGTTATACATGTGAAAAAGACATGAGTGAAGATGAAGGTCTTCAAAGGTTTAATCTAATTTGATGTATATCAGATTTACGCTTCGTTTGGGACATCTTTCTTATAGCTTTGTAAAATTGCTTTTAAGTATAAAAATTCATTGAATTAGAATTTTTTTGTATTAAAAAGTTGTTTTAAAAAGCAATAAGAAAGCCATCCCAAACGAATCGTTAGTCTTCTTTGTAAATTAATTTAGTTTTAACTTACATATGGTCTTAATGATAATGCCAAAATAAAATTAATTAGATTTATTCAAAATATGTTTTTGAACATTAAAAGATTAATTCATTAAATTTTAGATATTTAAAATTGATACGTCATCACAAAATAATCTTGATTGAGCACGAATCTCGAGGCAAAATCAATCCGCAAACTTCAAAAATTAATTTCGGGAGCATATGAACTACGATTTCAGCGAGCTTACAGTCAAACTGAGCGTCTCGGAAATACAAACCCAACGACACCAAGATCAACCCAATACGAGCCCAAATGAGTCCGAATCAAAGGTTTGAAGCGCTATTGGGAGGTTCAAACCGCAATTTGAGTTACCAAACGGTCTCCGATTTTGACGAGCTTATACTCGAATCGAACGGCTCGACGAGACGAATCCAACGAGCCCAAGATCATCAAATTCTGAAATCATTAAGGCCTTCAAATGTCCAACGAACGGTGCATGATCGAAGGATTCGATATCGGCCGTCCATTCGGATCACTCCCAATTCGCCCTTGATCTCACGCCTATTTACGGGCTGTGCCACTCCAGAAAAACTATAAATAGAGCCCTCATTCTATACCAAGGGGCTCAAGTGAAGAGAGAGAAGAAGAAGAGGAGAAAGGGGAAAAGGAGATTCCTCACCTCCTCGACCACCGCCGGAGCTCTTCCTGCCGCCTAAAGACGCCGGAACTCTGCCGGATTTTCAGGAAACGCAGGAATTCTGCACAACTTCCATGAGATGCTGAAATTCTTCCCAATTTACAAGAGAGTTCCCTCCTGACGCCGAAACTCCGCCCAAGTGAAGACGGAGTTCTCCTCTGCCACCAACGACGTCGGACTTCTACCCGACGTCGGACCTTCACTCTTCGCCAAGTCTCTACCCGATGCCAGACTTCTACCAGTTATCGGACTTCAATGGACATCTATGCGAAGATGCATTTCTTTTCATTGCTGGACTTCTACCTGACGCTGTCCTACTGATCTTCGTTGTCAGACTACAGTCCTTCCGACCCCCGTCGCCAGCCGACTACGGTCCTCCTGACTTACGTCGCCCGCCGACTACAGTCTTTCCAACATCCGTCGCCTGTCGACTACGGTCCTCCTGACTTACGTCGCCCGCCGACTACAGTCTTTCCGACATCCGTCGCCCGTCGACTACGGTCCTCCTGACTTATGTCGCCCGCCGATTACAGTCCTCCGTCGCCAGCTGACTACGGTCCTTCTGACCTACGTCGCCCGCCGACTGCAGTCCTTCTAACAAAGTGAACATGTCAATAGTGATCCTTTGTATTTACATCATGTAATGTACTCCATAAGATGTACATCAAGCTAAGGCCTTCCACCAAGGAAGGACCTCATTTGTAATCGACTGCAATACTAGTGGATTCATTAAAACTGGGCTAGGCCCCGTGGTTTTTCCCCCTTTTCAGGGGTTTTCCACGTAAAAATCTTGGTGTCTCATAAATGCTAGACCCTCTCTCACTTATCTGATTGCGTGCCGGATTTTCGTACAACGCTAAGACGTTAAATCTTATATTTCTCTACCGCCGCGAATACTCCTGGACGCAACAGTTTGGCGCCGTCTGTGGGAAACGTGGTTCCCGACTGGGGGGCAACTTTTGCTCCAATCTCAAAAGATCACACATAGCATCAATATCATAAGAAGCAGATGCGGACTGGGGGGCAACTTTGACTCAAACCATGGTCAAATAGATCCTCAAATACCTTCAACATCAAGTTGATATTTCAGGAATATCCGAGCAAATGCAAGGATACTTCAAATCAATTACAAGCTTTATACAGTCCATTGTTGGACTTCTACTCCTCGAGCAAGGTCTTAACCTCGACCTCAAAAAGGTAGTAACGGTCTAAAAATAGATCATCCTTCACCTTTGATTCGGGATACACGCGGCATTCGCCCCCTCCCAATCAAGGTAAAATCGATCCCAGGGGGATCCGATTCGACCTCTTCCACACAGGTTAACGTCGTCGAGCAAAGGCTCCGACATACAACCTCGGAAAGGTCTCACATCCTTGGTGGATTCTCTCGGCCTCTTCCATACAGGTTAACGTCGTCGAGCAAAGGCTCCGACATACAACCTCGGAAAGGTCTTACATCCTTGGTGGATTCTCCCGACCTCTTCCACACAGGTTAACGTCGTCGAGCAAAGGCTCCGACATACAACCTCGGAAAGGTCCTACATCCTTGGTGGATTCTCCCGACCTCTTCCACACAGGTTAACGTCGTCGAGCAAAGGCTCCGACATACAACCTCGAAAAGGTCCTACATCATTGGTGGATTCTCCCGACCTCTTCCACACAAGTTAACGTCGTCGAGCAGGGCTCCGGCATACAACCTTGGAAAGGTCTCACATCCTAGGTGGATTCTCTCGACCTCTTTCACACAGGTTAACGTCGTCGAGCAAAGGCTCCGACATACAACCTCGAAAAGGTCCTACATCCTTGGTGGATTCTCCCGACCTCTTCCACACAAGTTAACGTCGTCGAGCAGGGCTCCGGCATACAACCTTGGAAAGGTCTCACATCCTAGGTGGATTCTCTCGACCTTTTCCACACAGGTTAATGTCATCAAACAAATGTTCTAACATACAACCTCGGATAGGTCTTACATCCTTGGTTAACGTCGCCAGAATGTCGTCAAGGGACTTTCATTTAACTTCTCCACAAAGTTAAATTTCTACCCGATGTTGAATTTCCTCTTGTCGCTGAACTTTTGCCTTGCAGGACTTTCAACGGACTAATACCCGACGTCGGAGTTCTTCTCGTCAGCGGACTTCTACTCGTCGTCGGACTTCTGCTCATCAGCGGACTCCTACTCGTCGTCGGACTTCTGCTCGTCGACGAATCTTCGTCGGACTTCTACCCGACGTTGAACTTCTACCCGACATCGGACTTCTGCTCGTCAGCGGACTCCTACTCGTCGTCGGACTTCTGCTCGTCAGCGGACTCCTACTCGTCGTCGGACTTCTGCTTGTCAACGGACTCCTACTCGTCGTCTGACTTCTGCTCGTCAGCGGACTCCTACTCGTCGTCGGACTTCTGCTCGTCGACGAATCTTCGTCGGACTTCTACCCGACGTTGAACTTCTACCCGACATCGGACTTCTGCTCGTCAGCGGACTCCTACTCGTCGTCGGACTTCTGCTCGTCAGCGGACTCCTACTCGTAGTCGGACTTCTGCTCGTCAGCGGACTCCTACTCGTCGTCCGACTTCTGCTCGTCGACGAATCTTCGTCGGTCTTCTACCCGGCGTTGAACTTCTTCTACCCGGCGTTGAACTTCTACCCGACATCGGACTTCTGCTCGTCAGCGGACTCCTACTCGTCGTCGGACTTCTGCTCGTCAGCGGACTCCTACTCGTCGTCGGACTTCTGCTCGTCGACGAATCTTCGTCGGATTTCTACCCGACGTTGAACTTAACCCGGCATCGGACTTCTGCTCGTCAGCGGACTCCTACTCGTCGTCGGACTTCTGCTCGTCAACGGACTCCTACTCGTCGTCGGACTTCTGCTCGTCAGCGGACTCTTACTCGACATCGTACTTCTGCTCGTCAGCGGACTTCTACTCGTCGTCAGACTTCTACTCGTCGATGAATCTTCGTCGGTCTTCTACCCGGCGTTGAACTTCTACCCGACATCGGACTTCTGCTCGTCAGCGGACTCCTACTCGTCGTCGGACTTCTGCTCGTCAGCGGACTTCTACTCGTCGTCAGACTTCTGCTCGTCGACGAATCTTCGTCGGTCTTCTACCCGGCGTTGAACTTCTACGCGACATCGGACTTCTGCTCGTCAGCGAACTCCTACTCGTCGTCGGACTTCTGCTCGTCAGCGGACTCCTACTCGTCGTCGGACTTCTGCTTGTCAGCAGACTACAACGCGTCATCTACTTCTCGCAACGCATTCTCGAACTCTCCCCTTTGGCTCCACACTCGATCGTTGACTACTAACGGGCTTCAACTCGATCGTCCATTGCCAGAATACCTCCGCTCAGAGGGAGAGGAAGAAATCCCGTAACTCCTGCACCAGAGAGGGAGCGCTAATTCGAGCTAAGGACATTTCCCACGTGCAAAACAGCGGTAGCCTCAATGTCAGAGAGCCAGAGGGAGAGGAAGAAATCCCGTAACTCCTGCACCAGAGAGGGAGCGCTAATTCGAGCGAGGGACATTCCCCACGCGCAAAACAGCGGTAGCCTCAATGTCAGAGAGCCAGAGGGAGAGGAAGAAATCCCGTAACTCCTACACCAGAGAGGGAGCACTAATTCGAGCGAGGGACATTTCCCACGCGCAAAAACAGCGGTAGCCTCAATGCCAGAGAGCCAGAGGGAGAGAGAGGAGAAGGTGCAAGTTTACTAAGGGCCTAGGAGTCCTATTTATAGGTTTTTGAGAGAATGAGGGGAAGTTACAATGATTTTAAATTTTTTTCTATTTTTAGAAATTTTTCTGAATTTTTTCGGATTTTTTGGACCCAAAAATAGCAAAAAACGACCATTTTCAGCAACTGTGGGGACCACAATGGCGGTGCAGCCAACCGGCCGCGCGAAACGGCGCGGCCAGCTCACTGATCCGCGGTCGGAAGCCGCGGATCGCGGCTGGCCACGCGCAGCAGGCGGACGCGTGCAGCAGGCGCGCGCGACACGCGCGCGGACGCAGGCGAGGCTAGCCCGGGCGCGGTCCCAGCGCGGGCTCGGGCGCCGTCCCAGCGCGGGCGCGGGAGCGGTCCCAGCGCGGGTGCGCGGTTCGGCCGCAGGCGCGCGCGGTCGCCGGCGGCGGCGGCGGCGGTGGCCGGCCGGCCAGTCCGGCCGGTTCGACCGCTCAGCCCGTTTCGGGTCCGTTTTCTCTCCCGACAAGTCCGATTTGGACGTTTTTGGGGTCCCCGGATCCGTTTTTCGACGTTCCGGACTCAATTTTGGCATTTTCAGAGCCGTTCGGGGCTTCTACAATCCCGATCAATCCTGGGTCACTTAGAAAAATTTTCCGAAATTTGTGACACATATTTTCGGACCCCTGAAGCTACGACGTCCGAAAATAGGGGGGCAACTGATACGTCATCACAAAATAATCTTGATTGAGCACGAATCTCGAGGCAAAATCAATCCGCAAACTTCAAAAATTAATTTCGGGAGCATATGAACTCCGATTTCAGCGAGCTTACAGTCAAACTGAGCGTCTCGGAAATACAAACCCAACGACACCAAGATCAACCCAATCCGAGCCCAAATGAGTCCGAATCAAAGGTTTGAAGCGCTATTGGGAGGTTCAAACCGCAATTTGAGTTACCAAACGGTCTCCGATTTTGACGAGCTTATACTCGAATCGAACGGCTCGACGAGACGAATCCAACGAGCCCAAGATCATCAAATTCTGAAATCATTAAGGCCTTCAAATGTCCAATGAACGGTGCATGATCGAAGGATTCGATATCGGCCGTCCATTCGGATCACTCCCAATTCGCCCTTGATCTCACGCCTATTTACGGGCTGTGCCACTCCAGAAAAACTATAAATAGAGCCCTCATTCTATACCAAGGGGCTCAAGTGAAGAGAGAGAAGAAGAAGAGGAGAAAGGGGAAAAGGAGATTCCTCACCTCCTCGACCACCGCCGGAGCTCTTCCTGCCGCCTAAAGACGCCGGAACTCTGCCGGATTTTCAGGAAACGCAGGAATTCTGCACAACTTCCATGAGATGCTGAAATTCTTCCCAATTTACAAGAGAGTTCCCTCCTGACGCCGAAACTCCGCCCAAGTGAAGACGGAGTTCTCCTCTGCCACCAACGACGTCGGACTTCTACCCGACGTCGGACCTTCACTCTTCGCCAAGTCTCTACCCGATGCCAGACTTCTACCGGTTATCGGACTTCAATGGACATCTATGCGAAGATGCATTTCTTTTCATTGCTGGACTTCTACCTGACGCTGTCCTACTGATCTTCGTTGTCAGACTACAGTCCTTCCGACCCCCGTCGCCAGCCGACTACGGTCCTCCTGACTTACGTCGCCCGCCGACTACAGTCTTTCCGACATCCGTCGCCTGTCGACTACGGTCCTCCTGACTTACGTCGCCCGCCGACTACAGTCTTTCCGACATCCGTCGCCCGTCGACTACGGTCCTCCTGACTTATGTCGCCCGCCGATTACAGTCCTCTGTCGCCAGCTGACTACGGTCCTTCTGACCTACGTCGCCCGCCGACTGCAGTCCTTCTAACAAAGTGAACATGTCAATAGTGATCCTTTGTATTTACATCATGTAATGTACTCCATAAGATGTACATCAAGCTAAGGCCTTCCACCAAGGAAGGACCTCATTTGTAATCGACTGCAATACTAGTGGATTCATTAAAACTGGGCTAGGCCCCGTGGTTTTTCCCCCTTTTCAGGGGTTTTCCACGTAAAAATCTTGGTGTCTCATAAATGCTAGACCCTCTCTCACTTATCTGATCGCGTGCCGGATTTTCGTACAACGCTAAGACGTTAAATCTTATATTTCTCTACCGCCGCGAATACTCCTGGACGCAACAAAAATATTTAATGGATTAATTTTCTATTTATTATATATATTTTTTATTTTCTTATCACATTATTTAATGATCATATTTTTAATTGACTCATTATCAATTTTAATTGATCCTTTCTCTTTAAATTTTCTTTATAAGTATAATTATATAATAATTATGTTCCTATTTTTTAATTTAAAAACTAAATTTCAATGTTATTAATATTTCTTAATTTAGTATTTTATTTATTAATAAACTTAACTAGAATTTACATGCTCCATTCATTTCATCAAATGTATCTAAGTTTGTTATTTATCCTTAATTAAGTGTTAATTATTTTATAAATATATTACACTTAATGAATTTGATCTTGATTCGAGTATATACTACACATTTAGGTTTTGTTTGAGATAGCTTTCTTACTGCTTTGTAAAGCTATTATAAAGAAAATAATTTTTCAAAATTGTTATATAAAACAACTTTCTAGTATAAAAAATATTATGAAAGCAACAAAAAATAGCTATTAAATAAAAATTATGATTGCAGTATGAAAAACAAAGCAGCAAGAAAGTTGTCCAGATTAAACAAAGCCTTATTTAATTTGACATTCTTGTTATAGTTGGAACTAGTTGGGGCTCCATTCTAACACTTGTTATTGCAGCAAGAGCTAAGCAACTATTAGCTCATGATTTAATTGATATAAAGATTTTAATGAAACTAATTATAGATATATTAGATGATCATTAGCTCATTCAACTCAAATTAAATGCTCACATATTACGTTTTGTTTGGGAAGACTTTCTTACTGCTTCTTAAAACAGCTTTTTAGTACAAATATTGTAATTTTTGTACTAAAAAGTTATTTTAAGAAACAATAAGAAAGTTGTCACAAGCAAAACCTTAACAATAAATAAGACGGTGAAATACAATATGATTATCATTTGATCTATCTTACATAAGAAAATTAAAATATACATAAGAAAATGCTAAAAAATTATAATTTCGTTTACACAAAACCCCCCAACAATCCATTGTATTTTATTCTTCATTAAAGTTCAGCGGTCTATAGCTTCCTGTAGGCCTATGCCCTCAACGGCCCCCGGTTGGCCTACATATGGTTCCTGATAACGCCCGTAAATGGCAACGCAGCTAGCTACAGACTGAGATCACCCTACGTTATTCCTATCCACAGTAGCCCTGTAGCCTTCCCTGTAGCGGCCTTGCAGTTTTTTATTGGGTTGTTTTCCTCTCTGGTTTCGGCTCAACTTGAACCTCGTCTGTAGTCTGCAGTATTCTTCCTTCTTCATCAAAGCAGGAGACAGAGAGAGAGAGAGGAGAGAGAGAGAGATAAGGTTCACCAATCAGCTCCATTGCGTTGCTTGGGAAAGGGAGCTGTTTTGTTCACAAGGGCACGCCTCGACTGAGCCGCTCGCCGGTGCTTGCGTGGGTGACGCTCTAATTCCATTTCCAGGCCTGAAAGAGAAAAGGAATCGCCTTTGGTGATTTGCGCCATCTTATTTCATTGCTACTTCGGCTTTGGTGTGGTATGGCGGGCAAGGAGATAAAGCAGGCAGAGACAGAAGCAGAGCGCGCATAAGCAGAGAGCAGGGACGAAGAAAGCAGAACTTCCTTTAATTTCTTCCTCGGAAAGTCTCCATTTAACTTGCTCGAAGGGCAAGAAGAGCTAGAAATTTGCTTCGGAGTAACAGAGGAGGAGAAAAGGGCGGGCACTTTTGTTCTGTTTCTGCACAAAGAAGAGGGCGGTGAGTGCTGGGGTTCAATGTTTACTTTTTAATAGCGTTCTTAGATGCGGAGTTTGCTTCATTATTCGTTTACAAGGATCTTCTTGTTTGCCAAGTTAAGAAAATCCGTGTTAATTTTGAATTGTTCAAAAATTTTGTTTTGTTTTTCTGATGTTTTGAACTTGTATTTTTGAACATCTTATTCCATTGTTGATGCTGAGAATTGAAATATAGTAGTAATGAACATTATGGTTGTGAAGTTATGATCTAAATAAGTTTCTTTCGTCATTTTTTTTCGAATAGGTACTCTGTAATAGAAGTAAAAGAAGACAACGATGGAAACAGAGTTTAGAAAGAGGGGAGGTGAATGCCCTCAACTGCTTGATTTGATTTCAATTGAGGATTGGTTGAAGAGAGATGCAGGAGGAGGAGGAGGAGCAGGGAAGAGATTAGGAGCTTCAGAAGACAAGAAGTTAGAGCTGACGCTTTCTCCTCCCGGAGGAGATGGATGGCCAGTAGTTGCAGAGGAACTTGAAAGGCCACCTTCTAATCTCTCTTCGAGCTGCTTCTCAAAATTCCCCAAATCTTTTGACAAAAATACAATCGTTGGAGCCAAAATGGGATTCTTGGGCTCAGCTGAGCTCAAATCAGAAGGTTTGAATGTATAAACTTTTGAATTTTGTATTTCATTCATCTATAACTTCATTTTATTCTCTTTGCTCTATTAGTGACAGGATTTCCTCAGGAGCAACTTGGGCCTTTCCAGCTGCAGGTCATAGCTGGCTTGGTTAAAGAATCATCATTAGAAGCAAATGGGGCGATGGAGCAGATTCATGTGACAGGGATGCATCCTTCTTCTGAGAATGGAGTTCTGGTTAAGGGCAGCACTCAGATAAGGTATTATTAATTGCTTTGACATCATTCCATCAGTCAAAATGCCTTTGAAGAACTTTCGTTCTATGAAATTTATTAGTTTCTGTTAATGATTTTCTTATTTTTCATCATAGTATTCCTGTACATTTATTTCCTCCATTACTTCTCAAGAAATTTATTCCTGTACATTTTATCTTTATTGTGTTGATGTGGCTTGGAAGCATATTTAAAGTTTCCAATTTGAATATGGGTTTATGATAAAACTTATTGGGGTGCTCATTTATTTATGGGTTGTGCCTTCATGGATTTTAATTTCTCTTGTTGTTGCTTGAATTTCTGATTTGGTTATCTCTGTGATCTTCAATTATAAGTGTTGCTTATGTTCTTTTCACATAAGATGAAATGAAATATTTTATCTTGTATTATGTGATATCAATTTAGAGCATGATTAAGGATTTTCTTTCTAGAATCTGTTGGGAGTAGTATAAAAAATTGATTTTGTGGTGATTGAGATTGGGGCATATCCAACCGAAAATCCCATTTTTCACTCCAAAATACAGTGAAACTAAAAAATGCCGTGATATATCTCCAATCGAACTCCATTTTTTGCGAAGGTAACCGTCTTTATCCTCTTTCGTGCCTTTCTTCGGCAAATCCGGTTGAGATAGAAAAGTCACGTTGGTGAACAGTGCAATGCTAATATTAGCGTCACATTGTTCACCCTTCACCGATTAGCGATTTTTTTGCCGTTCGAATGGTGCAAATCAGCTACCCCTTACAGTCGTTTGGAGTACGGCTGGAGAGGCCCTTACTATCTGTTAATTATTGTAAGTGTTTTGGGTTTAGTTCAACATCATTGGGTGAAACATGTGTTCAGCACATTCTCCAAAAAAAATTATACATAAAATGCTTGTTTTTTATGTTTTGTACCTATAGCTTTTGTGAAACAATCAATCAATAAGCTATATTAAGAGGAATTTACATGCAAGCCACACAACTCTTATATACGTACATTCTTAATACCTAAACTTTCATATTTACTTATATACCATTTAAATCTTTAAATCACAAAGAGAATTACATCTTCTTTTGGTGGTTTCACAAATGTTGTTGATACTGTTGAAAGTAACTACACTATAAGGTCATCTTGAATTAAAGTCTTGGAATACTTAATAGTTATCATGCTTGCATACTTCAGTTTTTTTTTTGAACTTTTATCTATAGTTTGTAAATTTCAAGAGAGATTTTTGAATTTGTGAATGAATTTTCATCTTGGTTTCCCGTCTTAGCTTCCCATCTTAGATTGCAAATACCTCAACCATTATTCAGGTTGATCCAAGATTTTTTTGGACTACATGCATTGGAAATTTTCTGAAATCTTCTTCAACAGAGCAACCTCTGCTCCAGTTGTTGGGTGGCCTCCAATTCGTTCTTTTCGAAAGAATATTTCTATCACATCAAACAAACAATCAAATGAGTTCAAAAACGGGGCACAAGATAATGGATTGAAGGTCGAGACTTCGAAGAAGGGTTTGTTTGTCAAGATTAACATGGATGGTATCCCTATTGGAAGGAAAGTGGACCTTAATGCTTATGACAGCTATCAGAAGCTCTCCTCAGTAGTGGGAGAACTCTTCAGTGGCCTTCTTGCTGGTAAGCCATGAAGATTGCGATAACTACTGGATTCTTCTATTTTTTTTATATGGGATTTTTGGATCTGTAAACATTAAACAGCAGATTTCTTAAGAGCATCTTCAACCGAACGTCAAATATGCCTATGACGTCGTTCGGTCGTTCCAGCGGAACGCCAAATATTCTGCTATTTGCTTGCGGGTGAGTTGCACTGTTCACCAACGGGATTTTTCTTTCTCAACCGGATTTTCTGAAGAAACGCGCCAAGGAGGAGAAAGACGGTGACCTCCGCGGAAGCATGCAAAATGGAGTTCGATTGGAGATAAATGAATCATGACATTTTTGAGTTTCACTGTATTTTGAATTGAAAAATGAGATTTTGGGTTGGAGATGCTCTAAGGAAATGCAGTAGCTTCATGAACTTTATTTAAAATAAAAAAAAGCAGACTAACAGTTGAATTTTTCACTCAATCAAACATCCCTTATAAAAAGTCTGACCTGTTTGTCAGAATTGCAGTTGATACTTTTTAAACAAAGTCATCTTTTTTAATCTTCAATGTAGCTCAAAGGGACGCTACAGCTTCTGCTGCTGAGATCAGTGAAAATGAAAGAATGGCATTCACGGGTCTGCTGGATGGTAGTGGTGAATATACTTTAGTATATGAAGACAACGAAGGAGACAGAATGATGGTTGGGGATGTTCCTTGGGAGTAAGATCTCTATCTATTTTTGGGAAACGTTAAAATTTTTATGTTCATTTGGGGAATAAAGAATTCAAATAAACTGAGTTGACATTATAAAAGTATAAGCTCAAATAAAATTAGATGCTAAATTATTACTTTTTTTTTTATAATATTTTTTGCTAATTTAAGAGAATTTTCGATGTTTTTGAGAGCTAATTTGATGTGGATAAAAGTTTTAATTGTATGCCTTTTGTCAATATTCAAAAGGTTTGTTAGCAGGCACTGTAGCCATAATATAGTTAGATCAAAAGTTTTATAAACAGGCATAATATGTGAACACTAACTAGTTTCTGAACTTGCCTCCCTCCTCAAAAGCACCACCCCAAATTAGCCTTTCTTGCAAGCTAATCTTGCTATCCTTTCCTCGTCCTCGTCGACCAAACCCCATATGTCATTTTTCTATTCGATTTTGCTATCTCCAACCACGCCCTTGTTGGCTTGACCCTGCACGCAGTCGCCAGCCCCAACCTCATTGTCCATGGCCTTGCTTGCTTTGGCTTGACCCCACATCATTGTCAACCTTGACCTCACCTTCATTGGCCCCAACCCACGTGATGTTGTCTTCCCCGCTAGACCCATCCCGACCTTGCAGCGCATCGTGATCCCTACGTACCATTCTTGTAGTCGAAGGGCGATCATTCACACCTTAAGTAATATGTTTCATTTTCACCCAATCAAGCACAAAAAAATTAATTTTGTGGATTTATTTTATGATCAACCAGCTAAAGAAATTTAAATATGCTTTATTTTTTGCACACATTTGAAATACTTGCTACAAAAAAACTTTAGGACATATCAAACCTTTCTCCCTCTCAACATGATATTGGAGTGTTGTTACTAAACTTGATTGCATCTGATTGAGGCCTTGAATGCCTTTTCAATCCATCCAAACACCCAACTCAACCCCATGCTTACCCCATCTATCCCATATTCCTTGCTGAAGCTTCTTTGCCTCACAATCTTATCACAACTTGTTGGTACCCCTCCACTCCAAACCTTCGCATTGCATTCATTTCCCTCGATTGTGATCCCATTTAACCCACTGGTAAACCATCATTGGACTTGCTCAATCTCAATCGCTTGCCAATATTGCTTGCATCTCGTCCATTGTCGCAATTATTGCTTACACTAGTAGTCAGATCTTCATCTGTCTTTGCTCCTCATCACGATGTTCGCTTAGTCTTGGTCTGCTCCATCAACCTCTACCTATTTTTGCGCATACTCATTTCATTTATTCGGTTGTTTGTTGTGCTTATCCGAGTCCTATGAAACTTATTGATCATGCCATCCACTTGTTTACTTTCACTATGACTTGAGTTTATACATATTTTTAGTCAATCCTTACCTCTTTGGTTTCCTATTCTTGATAACACATGGCTTCTTGATGTAGGGTATAAAGGATCTTTGTGATGAAGGCCACAACTTGATTGGTAACCACATGGGGTTAAGAGAGGTTAGGGTTTAAGGGTTGGATGAGCCTAGCTTATAGGAGGGGGAGTTTTGTTGTGGAGGAGAGTAGAAGATGGAGCAATGGTTCACCATGGTCTTAAGGGATCATTTATATCCTTCACCAAAAAGTAGAGCAACCACCAAACTTTTTCACATAAAATATTTATAAGCAAAATATAATTTTATTCAATTATTCTCAGTAGTAGAAAGTATATGATATTAGCAGGCCCTTAGAACCTATAAAATATTATTATATGATTTGGTGACATGTCATAAAGCTACATTAATGAAAATTATTAGAAAAAATAAAAATAAAAATGAGCCTCACTTGTTTTAGGAAATCATTCATATATGATTAGTGGTATAGTATAAATTTTATGATTTTGTAGAACGTTATATGCTTACTATTTAAAGCCCTTTCTCTTTTCCCTAAGACATAACATTTGTCCCTCTCAACATATATAAAAAAAAACAAGAATTGCATCATCTATGTAATGCTAAACAAAACAACAACAACAAAATCAAAAATTTTTCCCAGTACGTAGGGTTGACTACACGAATCATTTTTTTTCATTGTGCATGGTAAGAGTCAAATTCTCATTTAAATATAATGAAAAAAAAAAATATAATATTCTCTAATCAAGTTAACAGAAGACCGACATATTAAAACATTTTTGTATTGCAGCATGTTTGTCTCTACTGCAAAAAGGTTGAGGGTGTTGAAGAACTCAGAGCTCTCTGCATTATTTGTAAGCTCTCAACTACTCTACACCTTGGCCTTCTTTTATATTCATTGGCCGCTTAAACAAATGAGATGAATCTTAGCTTATCTTCTTCCTCCTTTCTCCCCAGCTGGGAGCTGTCAACAGAAAGAGAGCAGCAGAGTCTTGAACTGATAAAAGAAAGTACTTCGGATTGTTATGTTTCTTCTCTAAATTCTCTGAAATGCAACAGTGTTTGTTAAGGTTCTTGTTCTCAACTTTGCCTGTAGAGAACAGTTATTTTCAGCAGCTAATCTCACATCTGAATGTCTTCTTTTTCCTGTATTGGTTTATGAGTCAGAGATCATCAGTGTGCTGTTCATGTACTGTTCTTTTTATTTGATGATCATCAATGTGTTATTATTGCAAGATAATGTTTGCAACATAAGGGAACTTTACATTAATTGAATTTCCTTCAATATTAACAAGATTCAAGGGACAATAAGGGCCACTAAGCAAGATCAACATATACTTGCTCAGATAATGGGTATCACCAACAAGAGAAGATGTCATGTTATCATTCTTATTACTATGCTAAGCAAGTGGACTTAGTGTATTCACTTTACCAATACTAAGGTTTCGTTTGGGATAGTTTTTTTATTATTTTAAATTTGAAATTTTTGTAGTAAAAAGTTTCTTCATAAAGAAATAAGAAAACGGTCACAAATGAAGCTTAAAATAATCCCATGAACATGAGCAAATTTATGTTTAAATGGTTATTTTTTAACAAATTAACTATTTATTAATTATATTTATTTAATTAAAGTTTAATGAAAATATGATTTAAAAATTCACAAATGCTTAGTAGTTTGTATGAATGCAGCATTTATGTCATATTTTTTAACAAATTTGAAAATATGATTTAAAACCTGAAATTATTATATATACAAATTAAGGGGATAACATGCAGCATTTATGTCATATTTTTTAAATTTATCTCATAATATTTTAATTTCTTGATTCATAATGAAAGTTTGTAGGCATTGACCTCTGTTAATAATAAATTGTTTATTTATGAACAACTGTCAGTGAAAAATCTCATCATATTAATAGTGCACTGAAAGTAATTTGTTTTTTTTTTCAATTACAGAATATTATTAAAAAAATTTGAATGAAAAGAAAATAAAAATAATACTTTCCCATTATATTTGACAAATTTATTTTAATGTGAGTAGCAATTTCTCCCTTTAAGTTTATAACATAATAGAGATATTTTATGAAAGTGATAAACGAAATATAAATAAGATTGGCTGTTGAAGTTTGATATTTTTGCTCACAAAGCTAAAGGTAATCTACTAGCTGACCTTTGTGCTAAACTTAAGCAATTCAAAGTTTCTATCATAAGTAAATCTTGGGCTTTGTTGACCTCTATTTTCGCTCGAGCACTTTTGATCGACTTAATTAGTCCTCGACGAGCCCAATTCGAGCTCGATTTGATCCAAAATCGATTTTAATTGGAGTTCAATTTTATTTGATTAAATTGATCGGACCTAACCCGATTCTAATCAAGACAATCTGAATCAAATTCACTTTCAAACCCAACTCAAATTAGCCCAAATCAATTCTAATTAAATCCCAAACTGCTATCTAGTAAATTTGAATTTGATTTCCTAAATCCGAAAATCGCCTCGACGGTCTTGATCTTTCCGAAATTCGGGACCTGTTGTTGCCAGGTCTTTCAGTCGCACGAGCCCTCGAATGAGAGATCAGTTCGAGCGACTTTTGGGGAGAGCAGAATGTCGCAGTGCGATTTTGGTGAATCGAGCAGAGGCAGAGAGACGTTAGAATGCAGGGGACGAAGCCTTCGGCTAGGTCATTCTCACGGACGCCCTCTCTCTCTCTCGCTCTCTCTCTCGGCTTTTCCCTTGCTCTCAGGCACACGAAGCCCGTCTCCCTCTCTTTGGCTCTTGTTCGAAAGCAGCCCTAGACGATCTCTACCTCTCCCTCTCTTCTCCCGTCGCTCTCTCCATCCACAAGCCGCTTGTATCGTCGACTTCCCCCTCCGACGCCGTTCAGCCCAAGGTCGAAGCCCCCTGCTATGTCCGACGGGAGCCACCCGCTCCGACACCTCCAGCCAAGGTCCGAACGCCCAGGTCTCCGTCGTTCGCATACAGCAGGAGGCGAAAATCCCCTTGCCCTGGCCATCGACCAATCTTCTTTGCAATAGCAGCCGATCTCCCTCTCTCGGTCGCCCTCTCTTCCAAGGGCGACGTCTCACTCCCGTCTGAAGCCAGTCCGAAAATCCCAGGAGAAATCCGACCGATCCCCTCTGTCCTTCGTCGCTGCTGTTCGCACGGACGGGACCCGACGCCGCCCTAGCCGACATCGTCGCTGGACTAGCCCGTCTCTCTTGCCCCAACCAACGCTTCTTCATTATTCAATATTAGGGCAGGTAACCTCTTCCATCTCTCTCTCTCTCTCTCTCTCTCTCTCTCTCTCTCTCTCTCTCTCTCTCTCTCTCTCTCCCTTGGTCTCTATGTGCTGCTCCAAACCCCTACAATTTCAATGATAGTTAAACAATGCAATCATTTCATGATCGATCATGTCTGCAAAAATTTATAATATTCTTTGCATATGCATGTTAGATAAAGTATCATTTACTTTTGAATTATTAACAAAGAAGGCCTTGTAGGTCTGATTTGGTTGCTTGAAGTTAGAATATATGCTTTCTCTGAAGTTCCACCAATGAAATGGTTATATTTTGATGCATTAAATAGGCTAAAATAAATTTAAGATTTCAATCATGTTCATTAACATGATATCTGTGATGCGGTGTGAGATGAAAAATTAAAGTTATCATTTTTTTAATATAATTGTCATGATTTATATGAAGCGGTGGGAGAAGCATTTTTTATGACTACTAGATTTTCACACCATTCTCATGATGATGAAGGCTAAATGCTTATGATGGTGTTGATGATCCCCTCTTATAGAATTTGTCAAAGCAAAATTAAGGAGCAATGCCAAGAAATTTTGTGCTGCTGTGTTGTCATGTTTCTCATTATAAAGGTGTTATGTATGGAAAGAATTTCTCTTTATCATAATATTTGAAATTGGGCTTGTATGAGCATGATTTGGCCATCTTCTCATGTATACCCGTGCTTGGATAGGGGCAAGAATGACATGGTTATGTTTCTTTCTTTTTGAGCTTTTTTTCGACAAATAAGCAATCAATGCCTTTGCTTAGGGAGAAGTTAGTAATCATTTCTTTTGAAGCAAATTCATGGCGAAAGCATTAGACTTGGATTTCTAGTGGAAATGTCTTGATCGAATTTCTTTAGAGAGTACTTCGTAGTTGTTGTTTTTTTTTTTTTATTATTATTTATTTCATCCCAAAATCTTGATAAGTTTTGAATAGTTTGTGGGAAATTATGAAAAGCCTATGTTATTCTTTATCAAAATTTGCACGTAAGATATTTGTAGAGGTGTTTGTCAATAAAGGACATAAGTTTTTGAGCAAGTTGTAGACTCTTTGCAAACTGCATTCGTGTGAGCAACTCGAACTTTACCTTGTTAGTAATTTATATTTTGTTTCTAAATAAAACTTTGACTTGGGACTTATTGAAACTCCGTTCAAACTTGACATCTAGTGTTTAGCTTTTTTTTCTTTTTTTTTAGTAAGATCCGTATATTGAACTATATCATTTGGGACATGTCTAGCTTGTGCCATATAATGCAATGCTATGGTTTATATCGCAACACTCTATTTTATATGTGCCCTTAAGATTAATGAGTGTGTGGATTTATATGTTTGAAAGAAGAATTCTCATCGAATAAAGGGATGGGACGTCCTCTTGTTGGGTAATTTCTTTGAGCTAAAAGAGTATGAAGTTTATGTTAAAAAACTCTCTCGAGTTCTCTTTGGGTAGAACTAACTTTTATCGAAATACTCTCTCTTACTTTTATTTAGCTATAAGGTTGGTTGGAAAGCAATTGTAAGTCTCATGTTTGTGTGATTTATGTTATGGGAAGCATGCTTAGTTACAAGTTTGTGAATTACGAAATATCTCCATACTCCACTCTTCACTTGATTCGATGTTGTGTGAAAGTATTATTGGTAATTGTGTTAAAAAAAAATATTCTATTTCAAACATAGATTCGGCATATAGTCAACTTAATATTAGGTTGAATAGTCAAAGAGTTTTCTTGAAGCATAATGAATACCCTTATATTATTGTTGCTTACGAGTTGTTGAGTCTTGCAGTTGTTAGACAACGACATAAATATGATATCAAGTTATGGGTATATTTTGTTAAATGACTCAAGTTTGGAATGTTATGACTATACTTTGGCAAGTTGGTTTGAAATGCAATAGTTTAATATCATGTGTTTTATCCCATATTAAGCTCTCTAGTGGATTTCGCATGAATTCGTGTTGTGGTGGGGCTCCTTTCTTGTCGCTTTGGTAAATCTTTATATTAAACTTTCTAGATTTGGTCATTAATGAAGATTGTTTGGGAACCTTTGAGCATAGTAGTATCATTTTATTTGCAAATGGTGGAAGTAAGTTTCTAGTTTTCTTCAAGTTTTATTCTGATAAAGTAAAACCATATTTACACATGTTTAAGATATTATTGTTTTCTACTCGTCACTGTCAATTAATGCTAAACTTGGAAACTCTTTAGAAGGTTTTGTGAATGCCTTTATGGTTTGAAAAGTTTTAGAAATTGTTTCGTATTAAAAGACTTTTGCGAGTGGCTCTATGGTTGGGAGCCCTTTTGAAAGCTTTGTGAGTCGTTTCATATTGCAAAGATTTGCGATAGATTTTTATGAATGAAGGTTTTATATGAATCATTTTGGTATTGCGATTTTGTGTTTTTTTTGTCTTGTGAATGCTTCTTGATGAAGGGCTTTATAGTGCCCATTCATTAAGAAAACTTCCACAAGTCTACCCCACTCCAAATGAAAGGAAAGGTACTTGGTCGTGGCTTGTTTTGGGTAGAGTTTGGTGTCAAGAAAAAGAGATTTTGGATAGATAGCTTTTGGGGAGTTGTGTGTAGTAGATTATTTAGAGGTTCTTGCAAATTATTTTGAAATGTATAATTTTATGATCAAACTTGTGTAGTAAGATCTCTTAGTGTCTTCTGAGAAGTAGTTAGTGCTTTCTTATTTGAATTAAATCTTTTTAGTGGTTATTTCTAAAGATGGATTTTGTGGTTTAAAGCTTTAGGTAGCTTTGGGTTAGAAGCTTTTGGGTGTCTTTTTTTTAGAGTAAAATAGTCTTTCCTCACTTAAGTTAGCTTTCTTTAAGGTTTACTTCTGAAAACATAGAATTTTATATAGACCTAAACTAAAGAGAGTCTAGTCTTAAGTTTAGTGTTAGGAGTTTATTTCGTTTAGTTATTTTGGGCTTTATTTAAAGGGTGCTAGATTGTTTGAGTCGAGTCTCATATCAAGTGCCTCATTTGGATTGTGGGAACATTAAAGGGCATTGTTAATGTTGCTTTAGGATACACTTGTCTTTAAAGAAGTGTGTCCAAAACAATAATGCCTACATCCCTTTTATTTGTGATTTTCATTCTTTTTCTTTCTACTGCTTTGCTATAGATTATTGGGTTTATTGATATACGTACGAAAATCCTAGTGGTTAGAAAATAAACCTCCTTTCATCCCTACAACTTTAGTGACACATAAGGACAAAAATTAAGGACCGAGTCTTAGAAAATATAGACTTAGGATGCATGCTCCCTGTAGGGTAGAGATATCAAAACTAAACTTAGCGACACGTCTTCCTAGGTTTAGCCTTTTCTTTCTTTAATCCATTAATAATCAACCAACAATTTATAATCTAACTCTTAAAATGTGTTAAAAATTCTTAATTCTTAATCAATTTATTATTAACATTTATAATTATTAAACTTCAAGTCTAAGATATAAATCTAAAGCAAGCTTAACAAATCTAATAATAAACCCCTAACTAATCTAAATTTTAAAAGCTGTAGATCTAATTAGGAGATTAAATATAAACTAAAATCTCTTAGGATAAAAGACCTCTAAAGATCAAACCCTAGATAAATCATATAAAATCAATTAACAAATCCCTTAATACATAACAACCACTCCAGAAGTGAAGTTTATTGGATGGACTACTCCGGGCTGCGGGGCTAAGTGTCCTAAGGAGGCCTGGTTCCTCGAGCCTGGTGGCACAACGCCACGAATGAATCCAATGGGGTGTTAAAATTTAAAGTTAATTTCTTAATTGGTTTAAGTCAAACCCTAATTGATAATAAACCACCTAATTCATCTTTCTTTCTAATTTATAACCGACTAATAATTGAGCAAAGTTGATTACCACTGGGTAACCCAGGCCTACGAGGCTATTAAGTTAGCCCCAAGGAGGGTGAAATAAACCTCACGGCCTCGGTGTGAAACAAATGTGATAATCAATCAAATCCTAAAACAAAATATCTAAAATTAATCCTAAATTATTAATATTTCAACTTCAATTAAAATCTCTTTTTTTGCCTTCTAACAAATCAAATACAAACAATTCTAACTAAATCATCCTACATAGGATCTATCCAAAACTGCACAGCCTACACACACCTTAGACTTGTTTGGTTAGGACACGACTTCTAGCCCTAGGTTAGGCTGACATTTTCTTTCGTTATTCAGTATTTACTACATACACATGCTTTATAATTGTTACTATTAGATTTCCTGTTTGTTACATTCTTACTTACATGCATTTATTTTTTGAATGACATCTACGCTCATTTTTGTATTTTTCTTTCACTTGTCTTGCGAGGTACATTGGGGTAATTCGCTAGCTTGAGGCTTTTGAGTGGCCGCGCCACAATCGGGGAGTATTTGCTCATAAGCTTGTAAGTGGCAGCGCCACAATCAGGTATGATCTCTGCAACTTGTAAATCAATTTTCTTTTAATTATATATCGAAACTGCTACACATCACACACATTTTGTTGATAGGTATTCTAGCATGTTTAGGTAGCCGGCCTTAGGGTAGTTCACTAACGAAGCTTTGGCCCTATAGGTCAAAGCTTACCCCCTTCTGTGAGCCCTAGAGACCATTAGGGTCATTTAGGCCTGTAGAGTAGGCCACCTATTATGCGGGTTGGCATCATTGTTTTCCCACACGAAGTGGGCATCGTTGTTTTTCTGCTAGGACTTTGGCCTTTTCCGGTTTTGGGTACGATACCCCCCCTTTTTTTTCTTTCTTTCTGTGAGCCTTAGAGACCATTAGGGTCATTTAGGCCTGTAGAGTAGGCCACCTATTTATGCCATTGGGCATCGCTGTTTTCCCACACGAAGTGGGCATGACTATGATGATTCTCTGTGCGGGTATCTTGCCTGAAGGATACCCTTAGAGTGTGTTTATTTATTTTTTCTGTACTCTGGATGTCATGCATATGTTCTTATACACTTTTCTTCACAATGCACTTTACCTACATACATGCATTGCATTAGTGGACCTAAGGATCTTTCTTACATATGCATTTGTTTCATGCATCATACAACGCTAGATCTGTTCATTTGCATATTGTAGAGTCCTTGATTTAAATCTTTTAAATTATTAATCCTTGATTCCTTAGGATAGAGCCCTCCCATCTTGCATACATATAGGGCGATTGGTTTTGCTTAGGATTTTAGCTGGCTTCCTTTTTCAGGCAAGGAATAAGTCCAGACTGCATTAGTTAGGTCGTAGGCGTTAATGTCGTATGTACGATATTACACCTCTTATAGATTTAGGATCTGAAGGTGAGTGGTACGAGTGTACCCCTATACACCTTATTGTTGGGTAAGCTATCCATCCTTTCGGAAGCTATAAATCCTACCCATCCGCGTCACACAGATGACGCCACCTCCCTCTTTCTCTCGTGCATGTCTGAGTGCGTTGTCCATCTTTCTTTTCTCCAGTTTTCACTTCTCTTAGCCGGCCGGATGTTGACTGAACCCTGTATGACTGATCAAGCCAAGTTGGGACATTCCCCTTTTATTAGGAAAACCTAGAAATCCCTTGCACTAAACTCACTTTAGAGGAGATAATCTAACGTCCTTAATCAAGAGTCTTCTTAGATCGAGGTCTAAGATGTAATTAACTACGGGGGCTTGTGCCCGTAGGAAACCGATCCCCACAATCAAATAAACCTCATTCGAGCTGATGTATCGAATGGGGGAAATCTCGTGAATTTAGGGTTATAGATATTATTATCCATCGAGGTGTGTAGGTGAAAACCCGCTATCCTCCATGGCTAATCGTATCTATAACTCCATCTGCTCTTCCATCGGCCTGCTTGTGTCGATTGTAAAGGCTTACGACCATTTTGTCCTACGGGATAGTGTGATCGTACTCTTTGCATTCGAACCACACGAGCGGAATCCTTTCGGAGACCCACAGGCTTCTTCTAACATTATGGCTGATCATATTAAAAAGCTTAAGGATAAGCAATCTGCAATTCTTAACAACGTGGATTCTGCTGGGAATATTACTGCCACTTCTCTTGAGCTTAAGCATATTAACCGACATTTGGAGACTGCTTCCTCCATGTGGTTTTCTTAGCTAAACAGAGGGCCAAAATCAAATGGTTAACTCACGATGAGAATGATCTTAAATTTCTTTATGCTAAGGTCCGTATGAGGAGGAATTATAAAAAAAATTGCTATTGCTTTAAGCATGTCGAACTCTGATGCCTCTATGTCTGATGCTATCAAAGGAGCTATCTCTTATTTTCAAAATCTCTTCAACACAACTCCAAATTTGGATTTTGATATCAGCCATTTCCCTTATGGTAATGAAATCCCTCCTGATTTTATAAACTCTCTCACTGCCCCTTTTTCATATTTTGAAATTAAACAAGCAGTTTTTTCCGGTGCTTCTAATTCCTCTCCTAGTCCTGAGAAGTACAACTTTGAATTCTTCAAAGCTACTTGGGTGGTTATTGGTCCTACGGTATGCAATGCCATTAAGAGTTTTTATCATAATGCTTACATTCCTCGCTCAGCTAAGGCCACTGCTATATCTTTGATTCCTAAATCTAGTCATGCTGAGGCCATATCGGATTTTCGGCCCATAACTCTTTGTAATACTACCTACAAAATCATTGCTAAAGTTTTGGCAGCTATGATGAAGTCTATTATGCCTCTCATTATCAAAGATAATCAAGATGGTTTCATTCAACATAGAATATCTACGGATAATGTCCTACTTGCCAATGAAATTCTTCAATACTCCAGGAATACCTCAAAATTCAAGCTTATGTGTGTTAAGCTAGACATTAAAAAAGCTTTTGATAGTGTCTCCAGAAGATTTCTTATGGCCAGAATGGTGTAAAAGGTTTTCCTAAAATGTTTGTAGATTTGATTGATGCTTGTATCTCTGATGTTTGGTTCTCTCTTTGCATTGATGGTGCTTTGGACGGTTTCTTCCCCTCTAAATCTAGGCTTAGGCAGGGGTGCCCACTCAGCCCTTATCTTTTTAGCATAGTGATGGATGCTCTTTCTTGCTTGCTAGATTACAATCTCCACGAGAATAGCTTTGAAGCTCTCATGATTGGGGACTATAGGATGTCTCATATTATGTATGCAGATGACTTGATTCTCTTTGGCAAAGCCGATCCTATTAACTGTGACAAACTCTCTCAAACTCTCAATGCATTCTCTATTGCTTCGGGTCTTTATGTGAACTATGAGAAAAGCTCTATTATTCTACCTTCAAACTGTGCAAATTCCGACAGAATTTGTGCATCTTTAAATATCTCTGCTACCTCCTCTAGCATGAACTATCTTGGGCTCCCTTTGTCTCCTTATAATCCCAAGCTTGCAAATTTTGCTAAGCTTTTGGAGTCTGTTATTGCTAAGCTATATGGTTGGAAGGCCAAGGCGCTTTCGTTTGCTCGTAGGCTTCAGTTTCTTAGGTACACCATGTAATGCCCTGAGATCTGTGTAGCGAAAGGATTCATCTATTTTTTTTTTCTTTTTTTTTCTTTCTATCGGTTTCCTCATCTGTTGTTCATATCAATCCATACCAATATATATATCCAGAGCAAGAGATAATTACATTACAGAAAAGAAACAGCAGCGGATACTATAATTCACAAATAATACAAGAGTCAAAGTACAGTCAAAAGAAAATACTACACTAGCCATACAGGCTACAAAAGAAAGCCTAACGAGGCTACAAAAGAAAAGCTAGAGAACTCGGCAGAAAGATCTTCAAGCTGGAGGCCCTGCACCTGAAATCATTAACCACATATAATGAGCTTACAAAGCCCAGCAGGTCACCAAAGCCTACAACTGAAATCAAAGCACGACACTGAAAACAATATGCAGGTTAATCAAATCAAGTCAAATCAATTAGTCGAACATGATCAATGAGTCAATGCAATACGGAAATCAATAGTTAATAAAATCAATCAATGCAGCGGCAGGCAGATCGATAAATCAATTCAATCAATCAATATTCGTCAATCAAAACAATACGGTCAAATCAGTACAATCTAATCAATGAAGTCAATCGAGAAAAGCGATACGAGACAATGAATCTATAAAACAGTCCATACGGTGTAGAACAGTAGCAACAGTGAATCTATAAAATCTAAAGGAAGTAGTACAATGAATCTATACAACGTCCATATCAATGCTATCAATGCAATCTCTATATCTATCGATGTCCATATCAATGTTCAGTAGTCAATCGATGAAATCAATAGAATCCGTACAATAGTAAATCAATTCGATAAATAAATCCAATCAATATCAATAAATCGATCCGAAATCAATAAATCAATACAAACCAGGAAATCTATACGATGCTATATCATATACATGCAATTTCATACAATGGTCTTACTCGACAAGCCCAAACACTAGCTATTATCAATGATCAATGATGCTGTTGTAGTTCGTTCAATGATGCTGTTGTAGTTCGTTCAATGATGCTGTTGTAGTTCGTTCAATGATCAATGATGTTGTTGTAGTGGTCAATCTATATCAATAGTGCTGTTGTAGTTCGTTCAATACACGTTGGTTTCTATAACCAACGTTCAACTAGGTTTCCACTTGTCTTTCAGGATCAATCAATCAATCAATGAAATAATCGATACAATAAGCAATATTAAAGAAATCGAGAACGATCAGGTCAATAGTCATATGCATATCAATTAAATCTATCAATTTCGGGAAAATCAGAAATCGTACGAAAATCAGGCAGAGTAACGGTAGTCTATCGAATTTACACGAAAATCCTGCAAAAAGACATAATTCTGAATTTCACCAAATTACAACAGAATAACCACGGCATCAATGCAAGACTATCAGTCTATAGATTCCAAATCAAATCAAGTCCTGATAATTTCCTATTCAATTAAAATCGCGTAGAATCAATTCCGACCGGTAAAATCTTTGTAGAATACAGTCAAATCGTGTACAATAATCATATCTATAACATACTAGAAGTTGTGCGGTGAAAGTTGTGTCAAATCAAAATCATGTCGAAAAGTCGACTACGAAAACACAAAATAGATCACAACTCGGTCAAAACACAATATCTTCGAAAACAGAAGTAAGGTTCGGAGTCCTTACCACGAGATCTACACTTTTCCCAACAGCAGCGTCGGACGAAAAGCGCTCCGCGGCCTCCAAAACCAAGCTTTTCCTCTTTTTCCCTTTCTCTTTCTCTCTCCTCAAAATATCTGATGTTTTAAAATGAATTTCTCTCTCCTCAAAACGAGCTCATTTCCTTATATCATACACAGATCGGCCTGGCCGATCGCTTGATCGTCCCGGGACGATCAGACCAATTTCTGATCGTCCTGGACCATTCCCAGGGCGATGATCAGGACGGTATTGTGAACAGTGCCGATCGTCCCGGACGATCTCAATATCGTCCTGGACGATCCTGTCCAGAAATCAATCCAGAACACTCCAGAAATCAGCTCTTTTCAATGCACTGATCGGCCTGAACGATCTCAACATCGTCCTGGACGATCCTGGGAGGAAAATCCAAATCAGAGAGGAACAGTAAGGGAATGAGATCTCACAATCTCCCCACCTTAGAAAAATGTCGTCCCGACATTTCCCTACAGGTACGAAGCAAAAACAAACAATGCAAAACAAACCGATCGAAATCCAAATTCAAATCAAAACTCGTCGAAAGCCATACAGAACACACAATGCAATCAATCACACGTCAATCACTATGTATGCAGAATGAATTCATACTATCAAACTATCAATCAAATCCTTTCACTACACTTGCTCTGATACCAATTGTAATGCCCCGAGATCCGTGTAGCGAAAAGGATTCGTCTGACATTCTGATCGAACTCCATTCCAGTTGCCTTGCTCGGACCTGAAAATTTCAACCACATATAATGAGCTTACAAAGCCCAGCAGGTCACCAAAGCCTACAACTGAAATCAAAGCACGGCGATGCTATCAATATGCATGTTAATCTATCAATCCGTCAGTCAATGGTCAATGAGTCTATGCAGCGGAAATCAATAGTCAATAAAACCAGTCAATGCAGCGGCAGGCAAATCAATAAATCAACTCAATCAATATCCGTCAATCAAATCAATACGGTCAAATCAATACGATCTAATCAATGAAGTCAATCGAGAAAAGCGATACGAGACAAGGAATCTATAAAACAGTCAATACGGTGTAGAACAGTAGCGACAACGAATCTATAAAATCTATAGGCAGCAATACAATGAATCTATACTATGTCCATGTCCATGCTATCAATACAGTATTTATATCTATCAATTCTGATCGAACTCCATTCCAGTTGCCTTGCTCGGACCTGAAAATTTCAACCACATATAATGAGCTTACAAAGCCCAGCAGGTCACCAAAGCCTACAACTGAAATCAAAGCACGGCGATGCTATCAATATGCATGTCAATCTATCAATCCGTCAGTCAATGGTCAATGAGTCTATGCAGCGGAAATCAATAGTCAATAAAACCAGTCAATGCAACGGCAGGCAAATCAATAAATCAACTCAATCAATATCCGTCAATCAAATCAATACGGTCAAATCAATACGATCTAATCAATAAAGTCAATCGAGAAAAGCGATACGAGACAAGGAATCTATAAAACAGTCAATACGGTGTAGAACAGTAGCGACAGCGAATCTATAAAATCTATAGGCAGCAATACAATGAATCTATACTATGTCCATGTCCATGCTATCAATACAGTATTTATATCTATCAATGTCCATAACAATGCTCAGTAGTCAATGCTCGGTAGTCAATCGATGAAATCAATAGAATCCGTACAATAGTAAATCAATTCGATAAATAAATCCAATCAATATCAATAAATCGATCCGAAATCAATAAATCAATACAAACCAGGAAATCTATACGATGTTATATCATATACATGCAATTTCATACAATGGTCTTACTCGACAAGCCCAAACACTAGCTATTATCAATGATCAATGATGTTGTTGTAGTTCGTTCAATGATGCTGTTGTAGTTCGTTCAATGATGCTGTTGTAGTTCGTTCAATGATCAATGATGCTGTTGTAGTGGTCAATCTATATCAATAGTGCTGTTGTAGTTCGTTCAATACACGTTGGTTTCTATAACCAACGTTCAACTAGGTTTCCACTTGTCTTTCAGGATCAATCAATCAATCAATGAAATAATCGATACAATAAGCAATATTAAAGAAATCGAGAACGATCAGGTCAATAGTCATATGCATATCAATTAAATCTATCAATTCCGGGAAAATCAGAAATCGTACGAAAATCGGGCAGAGTAACGGTAGTCTATCGAATTTACACGAAAATCCTGCAAAAAGACATAATTCTGAATTTCACCAAATTACAACAGAATAACCACGGCATCAATGCAAGACTATCAGTCTATAGATTCCAAATCAAATCAAGTCCTGATAATTTCCTATTCAATTAAAATCGCGTAGAATCAATTCTGACCGGTAAAATCTTCGTAGAATACAGTCAAATCGTGTACAATAATCATATCTATAACATACTAGAAGTTGTGCGGTGAAAGTTGTGTCAAATCAAAATCATGTCGAAAAGTCGACTACGAAAACACAAAACAGATCACAACTCGGTCAAAACACAATATCTTCGAAAACAGAAGTAAGGTTCGGAGTCCTTACCACGAGATCTACACTTTTCCCAACAGCAGCGTCGGACGAAAAGCGCTCCGCGGCCTCCAAAACCAAGCTTTTCCTCTTTTTCCCTTTCTCTTTCTCTCTCCTCAAAATATCTGATGTTTTAAAATGAATTTCTCTCTCCTCAAAACGAGCTCATTTCCTTATATCATACACAGATCGGCCTGGCCGATCGCCCGATCGTCCCGGGACGATCAGACCAATTTCTGATCGTCCTGGACCATTCCCAGGGCGATGATCAGGACGGTATTGTGAACAGTGCCGATCGTCCCGGACGATCTCAATATCGTCCTGGACGATCCTGTCCAGAAATCAATCCAGAACACTCCAGAAATCAGCTCTTTTCAATGCACTGATCGGCCTGGACGATCTCAACATCGTCCTGGACGATCCTGAGAGGAAAATCCAAATCAGAGAGGAACAGTAAGGGAACGAGATCTCACAATATCGACATCGATAGATATAGAGATTGCATTGATAGCATTGATATGGACGTTGTATAGATTCATTGTACTACTGCCTTTAGATTTTATAGATTCACTGTTGCTACTGTTATACACCGTATGGACTGTTTTATAGATTCATTGTCTCGTATCGCTTTTCTCGATTTACTTCATTGATTAGATCGTACTGATTTGACCGTATTGTTTTGATTGACGAATATTGATTGATTGAATTGATTTATCGATCTGCCTGCCGCTGCATTGATTGATTTTATTAACTATTGATTTCCGTATTGCATTGACTCATTGATCATGTTCGACTAATTGATTTGACTTGATTTGATTAACCTGCATATTGTTTTCAGTGTCGTGCTTTGATTTCAGTTGTAGGCTTTGGTGACCTGCTGGGCTTTGTAAGCTCATTATATGTGGTTAATGATTTCAGGTGCAGGGCCTCCAGCTTGAAGATCTTTCTGCCGAGTTCTCTAGCTTTTCTTTTGTAGCCTTGTTAGGCTTTCTTTTGTAGCCTGTATGGCTAGTGTAGTATTTTCTTTTGACTGTACTTTGACTCTTGTATTATTTGTGAATTATAGTATCCGCTGCTGTTTCTTTTCTGTAATGTAATTATCTCTTGCTCTGGATATATATATTGGTATGGATTGATATGAACAACAGATGAGGAAACCGATAGAAAGAAAAAAAAAGAAAAAAAAATAGATGAATCCTTTCGCTACACAGATCTCGGGGCATTACACACCATTTGGAATACAATAGCTTACTGGATTCATGGGGGTATTATACTGAAAACCATCACTAAGCAAATTGATAGGCTAAGTGCTAGATTTCTTTATTTTGGAGATACTAATGCTAAGAAATTGCACTTAATTTCTTGGAGGAACACTTGTAAGCCTAAAAAGACGGGGGGCATTGGTTTGCCGTCGCTCCAATCACTTCATTTCAGTTTTAACTGCTCACTCATTATTATAATTTATAATACTCATAGCCCTTGAGTATATGGATGTTTCACACTTATATTTCTCCCTGGAAGGAGCCGTTCTCCAAGGCTTCTAGATTATGGAAGAATCTGTGTAGGGATGCAAATATAGCTAAATAGAATTTTCATTTTAATGTCTCTGCATACTCCAAATTTGCTCTTTATTGGGATCATTGGTATAAAGATAAACGCCTGAAAGATTTTGAGGATCTGTATCCTATAATTTCTTACTTTCCTGTGAATGAGAGGATCAAAGTAATTATTGAGGGGACCAATTGGGCCATTCCTGCATCTCTTTCGGAAGCAGTTCATAATGCTTTTTCTGATATTCTTATGGCTCCGGGTGCTAATGTTAACCTATATTGGGGAAATGGCAAGAAATGCAAGCATCAAGATTTTAAAGAGTATTATTTTAGAGATAACGATGTGGTAAACTGGTGGCATTTTGTTTGGCATAAACGAAATGTTACTAGGTTCTCTTCTTTTTGCTGGATGGTGATCATGGGGGGGGGGGGGGGGGGGGGGCTTAAAACTTCTGACTCCCTCATTGCTAAGGGGATTAATGTGAATGCTGCTTGCGCTTTATGCCACAATTACAATGAAACTGTTAGCCACCTATTTTTCGAATGTGATTTTTCCTTTTCTATTCTCTCTAATATTATGAAGAACCTTGGGTTCTTATTGCTCAGGCCCAACATCTTGCAAATCTTTGAGTATATAGGGGGGGCCTTAAAACTTCTGACTCCCTCATTGCTAAGGGGATTAATGTGAATGCTGCTTGCGCTTTATGCCACAATTACAATGAAACTGTTAGCCACCTATTTTTCGAATGTGATTTTTCCTTTTCTATTCTCTCTAATATTATGAAGAACCTTGGGTTCTTATTGCTCAGGCCCAACATCTTGCAAATCTTTGAGTATATAGGTGATACACATACCAGGGACAAGGAATTTTACTATCTCATTGTTTGCTGTTCGGTATACTACATATGGAGGGAAATGAATGAGAGGAAATTCGGGACCTCCTCTGTCTCGTCCACTACTTTATCTCATAAAATCAAAGCTGCAGTTCTTTCAAAAATTATCAAATGGATAAATGGTGAAAAGCTTATGGATCTGCTATAATATTTGGCTCTGTCATTCGAGCATAGTATTGTTTAGGTGTGTTGCTGCTATGTGAGGGATTTGCTACGTTCTGTTCTTTCAGTCTGCTTTCTCACATATCTGATTTCTCACGGAATTATGGATGGAAATGGGCAATGATGATTGGATTGCCATTTTCTCCTTTGGATGGCAGGAATTCTTGGAGTCTTCTTTTCGGAACTAGGTTGAGAGAGCGGCAATTCCTGAGCTCAAGGTTTGTTGCCTCCCACCTGTTTTGGCTCTCCTTTTGCTTATAATTGAGCTTTTGCTTTGATTTTCTCTGGTTTTTTTGCAGCTATGGGGGTTTTTGTCATTGCCTCTTTGTTGGATCTTGGTCTCTTTGGTCAAGGTTTTTTTCCTTTATAGTCTTTCTTTATTACATGTAACTAGTTCATAGTTAATGGAAAGGGCTTTGCCCATAATTTTCCAAAAAAAAAAAATTATAAATAAGAATAAAAAAATTTAGAATATTTTTTCAAAGCTTTATTTTAATAATATTGAATTTGAATTTATTAATTTTTTTTTCAAATGAGTGTAATATAAAATTTATTATTTTCTATCTGAAATTAAATAATTTGAGATTTATCATAATTAAAATTTATTTAATATATTCTGATTTAATTTATTATTATTTTTAAAATAAATGATCTTATATGTATTGCTTCACTGAAACACTTAGATTCAATTTTTTAAATTTGAAAATTTTAAAATTAAAAGCTGTTTTATAAAGTATTAAAAAAATTGTTAAAAATAATGCCTAAATTTAAATTATATTCTACAATATATAGTTTCAACAAAAACAAAGGTAAATATTAAAATAAAATATCATGCGACAGTGAAACCTATTTTTTTAATTCAAAAGTATGATCACAGATAAGTCACAGAAGTGATTGAAATTAGTGAAAAAAATTTTCTTGCTTAGAGTGTGAATGCTAAAAAGTTAAGATTTTTATTTATTTTTATTAAACTATTAGAAGGAATGATGCCAGCAAATCTTTGATAATATTTTTAATTTTCATATAAATCTTGTAAATAAATATATCAATCTATTAATATATATTTCTTTTTTTCTTGGTATCTTCTCAGATAAGTCACAGAAGTGATTGAAATTAGTGAAAAAAATAGTTCAACTTTAGCTTAGTTTTTCATGACACAGACAGAATCTCGACAGATTCTGGCCCCTTATGTCTCCCTTTGTGCTTATAGCACTAGAACAGAACAGATATTCAGAATTTCCGGAACTAAACTTATTTTCAGATTTCTGAGCTCATTTCAGATTTCCCGGACCAAGACAAGGGAATCACAAAAAAAAAAAAAAGCTTTTTTATTACTATACTTTTTCATATCACATTCATAATTTTTTGAGTTTTTTTTATTATTTTTTTTTTAAAAAATTTGTATTGGAATTTATTTTTATAATAACTTAAAAAAAATTACTTTTCATGTAATAACTTTACAAACAACTCATCTTGATATATTGGTTTTGAGTTAGACTATCAATTAAGAGGTTTTGAATTCGAGTCTTGTGTATATGATGTGTATGTGAGTCTGCCTTAATTAGCCTAAATATATATATAAAAAAAAATGATAACTTTGAAACCACGTGAAACAAAAAATTACAGTGGTCCCAAATGAACCCTAACTTTTTCAAAATAATCAACTTCTATTTGATAAAGGCTTCGTAGTTTTTTAGCATATAAATTTCTTTAAGTAGAAATTTTTATACTAAAAAACTGCTTTGAAAATATTAAACAAGTCGTCTCAAATGAAACTTAAAAACCTGAACAGAAGGAGAGATAGGCTTTGCAGATTTAGGGTTTAGGGTTCATGGGATGACAATTTCCACTCATAAATAATAGGTAGGATAATATTTTTACCCTTAACAATGATTTTAAAGCAATTAGGGAGGTCAGAGGTTGCAGTGAAGTTTTTCCATCATTATGATTGATATAAATTAGTATTAGTATAAAATAATTGCTAATGTTGATCAATGATAAATATCAAATGTGACAATATTCATCATTGGTGCAATAATTTTTTTGGGCTGTTCTTATTAGGAGAGTCTCTTGAGATTTTTAAAATATCATTTCTGTAACAGGCTAACTAATAGTGCTTGCTTGGAATTCCCCTGCCCCCACTGGACGATGATGAGTGGAACCGACTAACTTTTGTCTCCTCCTCTTGGATGGTCTCGTCGTACCTCCAGCCTGTTGCACCATCAAGAAATAGTGGTAACAAAGAATCCAGCCAAATAAATAGACACCCTGATTGCCATTGGCACTATTTCTTGATGGTGCAACAGGCTGAATTCTTTCTTGGCTGGTCCAATAGCAATCAGGGCGTCTATTTATTTCCTTACGTGGCGTCTTCTTCGGGCGTCTGAGCTGCTCAACTCATGAATTTTGCATCAAGCCCGTGTTGTTGGTTCAAGCCAGGAGTATTTCTTCTTCTTGCTCTTTTTGGAGACCTCACATATTACATGTAATTTGGTTTTTGAGTTGTTTTAGAATTTTGTTTTTTATAATTTCTGTTATTAATATTACAGGCTTCACCCCAAATTTTCCCAAAAAAAAAAAAAAATCACTGTAAATTTGATCATTGCTCCATAACAAAAAAAAGTTCTCCACAGACTTAACAATGAGCTTTGTTTCTTTAGAAAATGAGTAATCCAACAAACCGTCCCAGCTTTTATTGAACAAAAACACAGTAAAGTTCCCGCTATTCTTCTTAAATTAAATAATACAAAAGGATCAGAGCAAAAAGTGTAATGAAAATACACCATAGGCAATGAGGCAAATACATTTAACCTGCCTTTTATGTCACACTTCAGTTACAGACGATTCCCAACTACAGTAAAGACTGGAGGATTTGAACGCTGGAATGACTTCTGGCCACAGATTTATTACTATTCTTCCACACATTCTGGCTACCTCATGACTTGCTCTACTTAAAGACAAAGCCTTCGTTTGGAAGGTCTTTTTTATTGCTTCTTAAACAGCTTTCTAATTTAAAAATTAAAATTTTTATACTAAAAAGCTGCTTTAAGAAGCATTAAGAAAGCCGTCCCAACCGAAGCCAAAATGCTTGTTTCCTCCCAAGCTATTTTTAAATTAAAAGTCCCAAAAAAAATGGAGGGAAGCAAAGGAGGTGGGAGATCAAAGAATGAAGAGGAAGCTAAGATGAATCCAGCTCAAGATACTGTGAGTGTGCGGCTGCAATGAGAGCAGCTCCAATACCAGAGCCATCGTTGGCATGCTTTATGATAACAGAAGAAGCAGCTTCTTCGCCGAGCATCTCCGCGAGAGTGCTCTCTAAGATTTTCCTGAATGTGGTGTAGTGTTCAAACAGTCCACCATCCAAAGCGACCACCGTTCTCTGCTTCTCTGTGGCAAGAACATCCCTTGCCTGCTTTTTAAGAATGCCAAAAATGCCAGCAGCTGATAGCCGGGCTCCACGTTTAGCGATGATGTCACAGAGTTTGACAATCATTTTCCTTGTTTTGAAGGAGGTATTTGAAATCTGGAACATTGAAACGATATTAACAATCTGAATCTATCTTCATTCTTAGATGCAATTGAGGTTTTGTATGGGATGGCTTTCGGATTGCTTCTTAAAGCAACTTTTTAGGCTAGAAAATTGCTTTAAGAAGTAATAAGAAAGCTGTCACAAACGAAGCTCTGAATTAGAAGAAATCATACCCCCAATATATCCTTCAACTTGCTAGCAACTACTCTGAGATCCGATGATGTATCTAGATGCATTGAAGACATGTGCGGTGTCCTGCAAGAACACAGTTCCACTTTATTTACCGATTCAAAGCGTGAAAAATGCGTATGGGGTATTAAGTCATAATACATATAGAGCAGCTGACATGAATGGGAATCGGAATATATTCATATTTGTTGGAAATTTACGGAAATAGAAGGAAATAGATCTAAAGAATATTCAATGGTGCTTGAATATACAAAAAAACACATCAATATGCTGTAGCATGTTTAATGGCCAACCGAGAACAGAAACCAAGAGTGAAGCAGTCAACATAATTAAACCCCATTGTAACATTGTAATGCAATCTAAGTTTCTATACCTTTTAGGAGAACACTTAGGCACGCAACTAAGAAACTTTCTTTCAATAACATAAACAATCACAAACAGAGTGATTTGATAGAAAATAAATGTTAGAGGAAATCATGTAGGAACGAAAGATACAAAGCACATAAACAATAATAACCCTGAGAACAACTACGGATGATCAACTCACATGCAATACACAAAACTAGAGAAATGTGCTAAAAGGAAAGATCTAATCAATAATCCACTAATGAAATTTGATCCGGCACAAGTCTGCACTCCTCGGTCAAATAACAATAGAACAAGGTAACAACACCATCTCACAACTCACAATGTTTAGAGAAAAAAGATATATATGAAAGGGAAATCGTGGAGAGAAGAAGAAGAAAGAAGATCAAGAGGAAGTAATAGGGGATATGAGAAAGACTAGCTCGCAAGCCACGAAGGAACACTCAGATTGAATTTTCTTACCAAAAAATGTTTCTTTACAATATAGTTTCAATCACTTTATATAGGAGGGAAAAAGAACATTTAATTGTTCAATTAAAAGAGCCATCATTCAACTAATAAAAACAATCCAAATCAACTGTCAAAGGAGAAGCTAAAACATTAAGCACAAGAATCAGCAAAGGGGAAAGCTGATCGGGCTAAGAGGGAGGGGAAGAATCCTAAGCAACCAAATTAGCAAAGGAAAAAATCGAACAACCAAAGGGAGAGGAGAAGAATCCAAAGCAGCTAAATCAGCAAAGGAGAAATTCGAACAACCAAAAAAGGAGGAAATGGGCCAAGTTCAATAAGGGAAAAAACTAAATACCCAACCAGCCAACAAGGAGTAAGGAAGTAACTCGAGAGCACGAACCCAGCATGATTATTGCTTGTTTTCCATCATAGGGTAATACAAAAATAAAATACATAGTGTCCAATAATACGAAAAAATAAAAACACATAAAAGATAAATTCTTGACTACATCACATTGGTAGTATTACAAACTTTAGAGAGCATACTCAAATAGAAGAGATGCTGAAGCATCTCTAAACATTCTTGATAACTATAAAACTTAGACCCCAACCAGGGTCCAACTAATGAATTCACATTTCTCAAGCGATTAAAGGGGATGCGCATCGATTTATCCATCTCTTGACTGGAGAAAAATTGAAGGAATTAAAAGTGTCTAGGGTTGGGCCATAGGGTCTCTTAATGGTTTCTTTTTAATTCCCAGCAAAGTGGATTCACGACTTTTCAGGTTAAGGGAGGAGATCAAGACCAGTTCAAGAGCTTAGTTTAATGGAGACTTATATGCTGCAATTAATTAGGATGAATAGCTCCCAATAAAATAATCTATATATTATCTCCCAATAATTCAATAATTCAGATATTGAAGATAGTACTGATATTAATGATAGAAATGATTTTGATGATGATCTTGATATCGACACTGAGTTGCTACTGAGCCTAATATGCTGTGCAAAGACCCTTTCTTATTTTCCTTCGAAGAAAGCCATGTAAAGGTGGAGGAAAAAAAGAGATTTAATTTCAGTTGCCGGTGAGTAGTTGGATTTGTGGGAGATGAGACCCTCTGAACTTATTTTTGAATGTCTAAAATATTGAATATAATGTCATAACTTGATTAGAGCATGTTGCTCTCTACTCTCTACTCACCAACCATCATTTTCATGGCGGGTAGCTTCTTATATTTTTCTCTTTCACAGGAAATTATAATAAATGTGAAATCCTTAGCAAAATAAAACATGCACATCATTAATTCAATGGAAAAAATATGCTATACATAACGGATTTTTTTATCTGCTTTTATTAAGATGGGGATGGTGGGCAGGGGTTGTTTGTGTTAGTTGCTCGTACAATCTAGTTTTCTTCCGATGCTGGTAATTTCAAGGTGCAAGTTAGAACCTCCACCCCTCAAAAATGATAGTGCCTTCACAACTAAGCAGACAACAAAATCTCTCAGCTCAGCCAAGCTTGTTTATGAGCTCTAGAGTGAAAAACTAATTTTCTGAAAAATATAAAGCAAACAAAATTGATTCAATGTGTTAGGATTAATCCAGTTTTCGATTAAGTTGTTCCGCAAGACATCCCATCAGTCTCCAATTCCTATAAATATAATGTATAGGATGATGCAAATGATAGCCTACGAATAAAGGAATAAAGTATTCCTATAAAGCTCTCTTCCTTTCCTGCCTCTCTCTCTCTCTTCCTCTCTTCCCATCCCTCTATCTCTTTCCTTATAAGTTGAATGCACTAATCATTTTGCGATTCTGCTCCTTTTTAAATTATTTCTCAAATTTGTTTCTTACGCTAATTTTAAACAAATAATACGCTCCTTAAAATTTGGCCAATATGAAACAAGCATATTATGAGAGAGAAAGTGAAGCATACCGTAGTATAAATGGAACCATAAGTTTTGGAGGAACAGTATCTCCAAAGAAAGAAGCTTCCTCTGCCAAACTCAAGAGGACTCTTCTTAGAATCTCTCCTAAATACATACCTGAAATCAGCTTCTCAAATATCTGGGAAATCCAAATAAGCACATTAGTTTATAACATGAGAAATGATGTGCTTTCAAGTACAATATCTCAAACTCCAAAATGCCACATGGCAACATAGGTAAAAAATTAATTGTCAACAAACCCCATAGAAATCACTATATGGGGCACGAAGCTGACTTATTGGGGGGAATAACAGTATAATTAATTCATGTACCTAGTAACTTAGATGAGAACAAGAATCATACCTGTTCCCCCGGGTTCAAACTTTCAGTATCTAAGGACAGATCATATTCGGTCAAGGGAAGGTGAGATGATCGGAAATTTCCCCATTCCATGTTAATTACCTACAAAATAACAGTTCTTCAGTTGATGAATCACAAACTTCAAGCAATCAATTAGTCATCAGGCCTCATCCGAACTTAAGAGGATTGTTAGTTTATTACTCCGGTTAAACACTTATAGTCACTTCAAAAACACAACTTTAGCGTCAGAAGAAAAAAAATTAAATCTTCTTACCATCTCTCCTGATTTTGGTAACAGGCCATGCCACTTCGGAATAGCATGTGCACGCTCCACATATGCTGCATTTGTTCCAGTACCCAAAATAACAGCAGCAACAACATCGTTATCATAATACCGTCCCCCAGCTAGTGTCCCAACTGTATCGTTTACCTATGTTAAGATGATTGCCGTTAAAATTGCCATATGGCACAAAAGAAAAAATTTGTAGAAAGCTAAGGCAAAGAAGCTCACAAGTGCAGCAACACGCAAATCAAGACCTTGTCTTTCAATGGCTTTTGTCAACTCAGAGACAACATCTTCTCCAACCTAGTTTTTAATGCAACAAAAGTATAAGTAAACTATTATTAAAATTTAGACAACCCAGAATATTCTATTAACTGACAATCTGCTTTATACAAGTAGAAACACAAAAGAAATAAGTATGGTTACTGCAAACCGGTATTTCCCTACTAGCATCCATCCCTAAGAACTTTAAAAGTTGTAATATGATAGGTGAAACCAACAGTGTCAATTGTTACATGAATGTATGTGCTGTAAGGTGCAGTAATCAAGCAAAATAACTCGTAACAAACTATCAGCAAAAGGAAATTATGCTATAGCGCCAAAGAAAATCTTATACTAAATTCTCCAAGATATAAGAATATGATACTTTATATCCAACTAAAAGAAACGCAACTTTTTAGAAACAAATATAATGGATGTGAAGAGTAGTAATGCATAAGGACTACGGGGCATGATTAAGGAAAGGAATGATAAGGGCGTTCATATTAAATCCAATCTCCCACGCAATTTCAGCCAAGTAGCAAAAGCATTTGTCAAATCTATCTAAGTTGACACATGAGGTTTTCTCACCTTCATGGCCATTAGAGTTTGGAGGCTGACCATAAGTTGTATTTTTATATATTTTTTACTATATCACATCTTCTAGCTTCTCCAACAATCTCTTTCATCTTCTACATCATTACACAACGAAAAGTCCTCTTGTGTTTGGGAATCTCTCCAAACCCTAAGTGTTACTTTAGGTTTTCACCCAATACACATCCCTACTTTCATCTACATTCCCTCCACTTCTTCCCATAACCCTTCCCCACATCAAACTCATTTATATAATCCCTTGGTCAATCCCTCATCACCCTCTTCGACTCATACAAACCAAAAAACAATGACACTGCTTCAATTTCAATTATCTCATAAATGCTTGTAAATGATTCAAGTTTATTAGAGTGAACAAACATGATGAGCCCTTCCTGAAATCAACTCCTGAAAACAGCTTCAGAGGTGATATTGAACCTATGCCATCCATTATATGGAGAATAATGTTCTTCACATATTGCCTAAATTTATGTCCAGATCATTTTATTCACATTTTTACTGCAAGTTCAACCATAAGTGCTTGCAAGGTTTTCAGTATCATATTATCAACTTGTTATTTCATGTTTTACGTTTTTATGACTGGATAAACGTGGGACCTAGTTTAAAGTATTGGATAACTCTGTGAATAGCTTCAATTTGATCAAAAAATTTTGATTAAGAGCATAGACAGATCAATACCTCATCAATATCACAGCATAATAGCACTAAATCTATGGTTACAGCCCAAAATATATGGACACATACTCAGTAACATAATCAAAATTCCCTCTCAGCCCTCCAATGCTCTCGTAAGATTAAAGCTAAAACTAGCATGTCATCCAAACATCTCCCTTTATCGTGGAAGAGAAAATATGCCAAAGCATTAATTGATAGTACAAAACCTTCCGAGGCCCATCAAATGTTTAATGAAAAAAGATAAAAGGCATAATGTTAACTTGATGTTGAAAATACAAAAGTGCTAATGTACAAATAGCGCACATCATATCTATGATCAATACAAACCACAGGTTTTATTAGAAAATTATTGCTTTCAAACAAATTAAATGATGTTACCAAAAAGTAAAGCTCCTACTTACTAAGGATTTACTATAGTCTTTTCTGAAATTTAGTCAAAACTGTAACTTCAATAAAAAGATGACTTTTAATAGGGTAATAAGGATTAACCGTTTCCTCAATAGAGAAACCCTTTGTCCATTTGATCAGAGTTCCAGAAGCAAGCGAAGTCTGCCTCACTGGGAAAGAGAAAGTAAATCCAAGCTCTCTCTGCCTGCCTGCAGGAAGCTGATATTCTTCACTTTCAGAAGTAACAAACCTTGCTACCTCTGAAGCAATGAAATCAAATAATTCCTAAAACCAAAACAAATTAGACGAATCAGGAATGATGGCATAAATAAAATATGGAAAAAAAAAAAACAACAGAAATACACCAGAGCTGCACATACAAAGGAGCTTCCAACCATCAAATGTGGAGGAATAGAGACCTCTTCAGCTTCCTGATTGATAACACCTCGCTCTTTTCCCCCCAACTGCACGCGTATTACACGGAAGTTTGTTCCTCCAAGGTCCAACGCATAAAACAAGCCTTTCTCGTCCCTATAAAAGATATAATTTATTATTTCTCTTTCTTACCTCTTAATACAAACGTTGCATCATAAGAAAATCATCATCAGCCAAAATAGAAATTAGCCTCCACTACAAAAGATAGAATACGTCCCACCATATTACTAGGAAGAATACAAAAGTTTGTTTTTTTACATCTATGGTTCTCATTAATTTTCAAATTTTATATCAAATGAGTATAACATGAACCATAAAGATAGCTCTAGATGTCTTTCAAGAGATTTGTAAATGAGGCAAAAAAAAAAAAAAAATCTCTAGAGCATATTGTTGTTAAGTTCTTCAGGCAAACTTCAACATACACATTCATGTTTGCCACTCAACAAGAAATTTAAAAGGAACGTACGAAAAGAATGATAGTGCAACAGCAAAACTGAAAATTGATGTTCAAAAAAGATTTTGTTAAGCAAAAGGGTTGAAGATCAATAATCGAAACAGCAAAACCTTAAAAAGGGAGAAGATAAACATTTTAACTTATAGAGTTCGAAGGAACATGAGTAAGAACATAAAGAGAAACTTCAACGTAAAGGTATTAAATAAAAAAAATAATAAAAGAATAATAATAAAGTCCATGTAAATGTAACAATACAAACACTCAAAAAGGCCATAAAGTCAATTATTTTTACTTCAAAAATGATAAGAAACAATCGGCCGTGAAAGAGGAAATTAATGAGAATCTATACAATAAATGGCAGTGAATTCCAATCAACATGATCCTGAATTAACCAACCCAGAATCAGTATCTCGGCAAAATACATCCAAGGAAAGGGGAACAAAAATCTAGTAACGCAAACAGGAATTTACACAGAACCGAAGCAAAACGAAATCGAATACTAAAGTTTAAGAAAAAAAATTCTCTTTTTTAACGTAAATAGCAAGATTTATTAACGAAAATATCAAAGCAGATAACCGATTGCGTAATAAATTGACGTCAATACTTCAAAATTTTGACTTAAAACACATATTCAACAAATTTTATCCAGAAGCAAGAAACAGCCAAACCCTAGCCGAACCTAACAAAACAATTTTTTTACAGAAATAAAAAGAGAAACCCGACCGAGAAAACGGATTAGCCCTTAAGACAAGTCGGATCATGAAGTAAAAAAAGGATTACCCCTTCGGAAGGCTATCGACATAAGAGATGAGCATCTTCAGCTTGCTCCCACCTTCTGATGCAAGGCCAGCGTGCATCTCTACCATCATCGCATCGGCAACCTGCCGCAGCTTCCCGATCGGGGTTGCGCACTTCTCCTCGAAGTCATTTACGATCGCCTCTGCCCTAGCCCAGCGCCCCGATTTCTTCATCCTGTGTTTCACGATAAGCACTGCCACCGCACACGCCGTCGCCGCGCATATCACCGCCGATCCGATCACCACCTTCCTCATCTTTTGCGCGTCCTAACCTACTCTCTTTTTCTAATCTATAAAGAAAGTGACAGCTTATCACTTGTTGAACGAAAAAAAATACTGTAATGGCAAGAAGAAATCCTACAAAGATCTGAAATTTTAGCTGGTCTTCCAAATTGCCATGGAGATCGCTCGACACTATTATAAAGGAAAGGAGATGGAATCGGAGGATGGAGAGGAGGAAGAGACCCTCAGCTCTTGCTCTCATATGCCATATGGCACAGTTTGGACCGGAAACGAACTAAACGACAGGAATTTGGGTAACGATTGATGCGGCTTTGACGAAATACCATAAATCCTCGCGGGAATCACCGTTCTTGTAGCCGATACAAACATATAAATAGAAAAAAATACCAGTCAAATGATAATGATAAGATAAAAATAAAAGTAAATGAGTAAAAAAAAAATTTATTAATCCATTTCCATATTTGATATGCCGCCAAAAATAGATTTATTTGATCACAAATCTTAATATATATCTGATTAAATTAAATTTAGAGGACTTTAAATTTTTGTTTCAACAAATTTATAGACGAATGAAACGTCCCGCTGAAACAAACTTATCGACATCAAAAGTGATCTAATCCAAACATAAATGAGCCAAAATAAGTATTTGAAGCTTAATTAAAAATATCGCGATATTAGTTGGGCGGCTAATCTCCAAAATTTGGCATGCTTGTAGTTAAATTGAGCAACTTGACGAGACAAATCTAACTTGACCAAAATCACATATTTCGAACATCATTAACCGGTCATCATTAAAATGCCTAAATTCGAAAGAATAATTTAAACTCACTGAAATTAATCCTAACATGCCGATGGAGTATATGGATTTGGTTTATACTTATGAGACCTTTGCATTGCTTATATGCTCTAAAAATCTTGGAGCTCCACCAGAGCATAATCGTCAAACGACCATCTGACTGTCATTGTTGGAACACCGCCTAACAAATGCCATTAGAACCACCATCGTCAAAACATTGTACGACTAACACCGTTGGACCACCACTCAATTGTCATTGTTAGGATACCACTTGACAACCGCCATATGACCATCTCCTGATTACCACCATTAAATCATTGCTTAATGAATGTCAGTAAGCCACCATCACCCCACTACAGTCCATCCAACCATTGATGACCGACTATGATACTCAGACCACCACCACCCGACTACGTTCCAATACTGCTAGACTATTGTCCTTCATCCAGCATTCACATTTATCCAACTAGGTTCTTTTGATTGTCGTAGCTTGACTACGATCCTCGTATCACTCTAGCTCAATTAGAATCCTTTAACCATCATTGTTCGACTATAGCCATAACCCATTATTGCCCAATTATGATCATCTGACCTCATTAGCCCATCTACAATATAATAGCCTGTATTTTAACCAAAACATCTAATTTTTTTAAAACATTTTAAGCCAAAATTTAAAACTATCTTCGTCATAAGATATATATTATTGTATTTTATTTATAACAAAATTTATGTAATTTTTTAGCATTGGTGCAAATCTTTTAAAAATTGACAACTGTTAGTACAAGTGGGATTTTTAAGACAATCAAATATCCATTTTATAAGCTTATTTCACCAATATTTTTTAAATAAAATAACTAATTTTTTGATATTTTTTATAATTTTTAAAGCCCTAAAAATGTATATGAATTTTATATTAATAATTGATTAAATTATATAATTAAATAATATTATATTATTATTTTAATATAAATATCCCAAATCACTAAAATAAAATCAAATTCTTTAAATCTTTTTTAATTCCATTAGTTTTGCTGAAATAGAGAAATCAAAAACAAATTTGGGACAAAAGAGAGGGAGAGATAAATAAAACCTAAGATTCAGATATCATAGAACAGTTTTTGACAGTCGATCATATCGAAAAATTTAATCGTCTTGTTGTAAGGAACTTTTATCCTATGTCTGATTTTAATAGTTTTATATTTTTGATATTTTTCTGATCAAATGTGTATTTCATTTACAAAAAAAATGAGAATAATTTTGTAATGATAAAACTTTCATTGTATAACTTTTGGTATGTTATAGATCTCATTAGTATGATCATTTTGACAGCAAAATATTTAATTTTTAATGATTAAATTGAAAGATAATATTTGCATGTAAGCAAAGAAGGATGACTAGTAACATTATAATGAATATGGATTGACTCTTAAAATATAATGCATTGCGTAGGAGGGTGGGCTGAAGGGCTCTCCTCTGAATAAAATGTTGGTGATATTATCCTAGTAGAGAGTGATGATTGACTGAATTACACCGACAAATAAAGAGTGACAATTTTTAAATGATTATTATAAGCAACATGCGAAAATAAATGATTAATATAAATAAATGAAGATAATATGATATTGATAGATTATTGGCTATGATAAATAACATCTATAATAAAATACCACATTAAAGCTCTATGTATTGTCTTAAATTTCATGATTATACTCATGATGATATTTACCTAATAGTACGTTAAACTCATTGATAGTTTATTAAACAGATTGATATATTGATAACTCATATTTGAATTAATATTGATACAACATATCATGACATACTAATATGATTTATTGGGTGATAATACTCTTTACCGTATGCCTTTTGACTTCATTGAACATATTAATTTTATTATTAATGTTTTAAAAATTTTCTTACTTATATAAAGTGATGATTGATATTGACTAGAACTGAAACATACATATTGATTCTTTTGCCTTACATTAAAAGTAGTGATAGAGTTTTGATTACTTGTTGGATTTTTTAGCTCATTATAAAAAGTTTAAATAATTTCAAGTCAGGGAATGAGTTAGGATCGTGAGCAGTGATATTGATAAAGATTGTTAGGTTCTTTTTTAGGTTTTACTATACATTTTTTTAAATTATTTTGTAGTCAAGAGCTTGTGTGTTTGCTAACTTCATTGGAATGTGTAAATCAATTGTAATTGCATTTTCTTTTGAGAAAATTTAGATATACTTTTGTATGATTCTAATTCTAAAATAGATCATTCAATTATGAATGATATATCACCTCAAGAGGTAAATATAACATCCCCTAATGGGTTCCATTTCAGGATTAAAAGATATTATCTAAACTATTATAATCAAATTTTAAGGGAGAACGATATATGACATCGAAGGATTAAAATAATGTTCAATCATGTATTGGGCTATGATAAACCAGATGTATTATCATTAATTTTATGATCAAAGTTTGAATAATAAATGATATCTATCACTTGTAGAGCATGACGATAATGATAATCTTTGCTTTTAATTTTCCCAGAAGACTAATTTTTCACCATTATATTTAAAAGCTAAATAAAGTAGGATTTGATTTATATGGGGTCTTAAATCACCTACAATGACAAACCTTCATAATTAATTACACCATAAGAAGATTAATCTTCCTATGGATAATCTCGATTAAAATAATGCTAGAAATCTTATCTAAATTTTTTAAGATGTGATAAGAAAGAAATGAGGTGAGAATTTTAATAAGGAATGGATCAATTTTTAGCACTTATTTTTAGAGTTCAATGGAGATGGAATATAAGGTTTTTTGAGATTCTAAAACGATTCAGAATTACCTCAATCTGTCCTATATTGGGCTATACATTTTGGATGAGAGAAAATTTTAATTTAAATTGATATTTTATTAGATATTAAAATTAGATTCTCAATGTTGGGGATTTACGATTTTGGGTTCGCCCTAAATCCTAAATCTACTTTAGTCACTAAACAATATTGACCCGAACCTAACTAATGGTATGCAAATCCCAGCTTACCTCAGCCTGGATTGGAGAGCCAGCTAAACAGCTTTGGTGTTTTAAAACTATGTATCTGATGATTATGAAAGACGGGTAAAATTTATTGTTTAAGTTTTGAATAATTTTGGGCCAACATGTAGAGAAGGCCTTAAGTGACCCATTTACTTTATGTATAGTGGGATTATGCTCAATATAATTAAATTTTTATTATTTTAATTAATTTTTAATGTAACGCATGCTAATCATATTGTATGCGTAAATTATATGATAAACTTTGAAACTTAGGCTTAAAAATAGATTTTTTTTCTAAAGATGCACAACATCTACTAGAAAGAACTGCACCCTAATAGGACAGACGGTCTATCATAATCCCAGCGGGGAGGTACATAACAAGGAGAGAAGAAAGGATATGAATGCATGAAAAACTACTGGAGTGTTCGGACTTACTTCTAAGAAATAATTATCTTTTTATGTGAGCTTAAAATTTTTTATTTTGTTACAAGTAGAATATTTTTTTTCCCTTAAAGAGCCTAACGAATCTAGGCTAAAATAAAACTCACATGCATAGAATAAATCTACAAAAAACATACAATTTTTAGGGCACGAAATGCAAATAGAGCAACCACATCATTAACACATAGTAAATAAGTATAAAGGTCATGTGACAGATGCCATTGATAAAGTTTGTCAAGTTCTTCTTTAGATTTTGTTATGCATTTTTTTTTTATTTTTTTGCAGTTAGGAGCTTGTGATAGAATAGTGATGGTACTAATCTCTTGATTATCGTATATTAATTTTGAGAGAATAAATATACTACAAAATTTTGAGGAGTGTAATTATTAGTTACTTTTGCTGGTTATTATTTATATTGATGATTTATAGAAATTGTGGTATATTTTTAAAATGATAAATAGATAATTTTTCAAATTTAATCTTAAGATGTTACATACAATTATTCGATTATTGTCATCTAACTATAGTCCTCTCTACTTGATCGCTTGATGGCCCTTGAATCGTCTTCACCTAATTATGATCCCTTCCTTGGATCTTCATTGCTTAACTGCAATCCTTTGACCTCCAATTCATGGCAATGATCCTTCAATCATTATTATTCAACTACAATCTATCAACCATATTTACTGACTATGATTCATTCCCTTACAACCATTGCATGAATATTATCCTCCAACCATTGTCACCAAATTATAATCCTATGATAGTCATAACTCAACTACGATCCTTCGACCCTTTGAACACTATCACCCAACTACAATCCTCAGATCTGCAACCAACTAGGGTTACGAACGAATCAAGCTGAGTGGAGTAGTGCTTGTTCATCTTTGAGCTCATTTATTATTATATTTTTTAAGTTTGGTTCGAGCTTAATTTGAGCTTGTATATTTGTGTTCAAGCTTTGTTTGTTTAAAATAAATAATGTTCATGTTTGATTCATATTCAGTTTGTTTTATGTTTCTCAAGCTTTTAGCAAACAAGCTTTATTGAGCCTATTAACAAACAATTACCCGGAGCATGTTTCCAAGCATATATAGTGTCTGCTTTTTACCTAAGAAATGAGCTCGTTCATGAACATATCTAATGAGTATTTTCGAGCTACTAAATGAGCCCATTTACAAATAAATAAGCTCATAAAATGATTCTTCATATAAACATGCTTGTTCTCGAACACTTTAAACTAAAAATACAACAAACATGAACAAATATCTCTTATTCATAAACAAATTCATTCTATTGAAAAAGCACAACATAGAAAATGTAATTAAATTTTTATAAAATAAGAATAATTTATTATAATAAAATGAAAATTATGTGAAATACATAAATAAAAAAGATTTAATCAAGCTTCTTAACGAGTTTTATATTGAGCATGTTTACGAGCTTTCATTAATATTATTCATGAACTTAAATAAGTTGAATGTATAAGTGTTCAAGTTTGTTTATTTAGCAGTCGAGTGTTTCAAAATTGTTCAAAATTGTTCAAAATTGTTTGATTACTTAAACAAATGATCATGAATTAATGAGTTGTAATAAAGCTTATAAGCCACAAGTAGTTTGTCGAACACTCAGTTAATTGTAGCCCTACGCCCAACTATGATCCTCTGATTACCTTCACCCCATCATGGTCCTTAGACCACCATTGCTCTACCATAATCTTTTGACCATTGTAGGCAGACTATTGTTTTTCGAGAATTGTCACACAATTACAGCTTTTGACCTATATTGTCAGACTATGATCCTTTGACTATCATAGCTCAATTACGGTTCTCTAATCACCTTTGCTTGACTATGATCCTCTGACCTTCATCGTTTGACTAGGGTCCTCTAACAACCATTACATGACTATGGACCTTCTGACTTATAGTCATCCGACTATTATCGCCTAATTATACTAACGCACGTTGACTTTTTCCCCTATCATTTTTTATAATACAAATGCATGTTATTGCTTAGAAAATTGATGTGTGCCTTCAACACCAACTTTGACTCTCAAATTCAGCACCATGATTTATGATAGACTTTTTTATTTATGTTCTCCCCTATTCATAGGAGTAATAGCAAATATATCTATAAACAATCACTTAAAGTAGCTCCTATTCTCTAAACCCTAAACTTCCACCATTTAATATATTCTATATATTATATATATGTTTATTACATTGTACAAACACTTTCTCCCGAAGAAACGTGTCATTTGTAACAATGACAAATACTAGTGAAATTATTCCAATTGGGCCATGCTCTGTTGTTTTTCCCTTTTCATGAGTTTTTAATGAAAAACTCATATATCTTTTGCAACTCTTCTTTTACCTGTGTGTATACTAAATCTTCATATAATACTAAGAAAAGAAATTCTCTGGTACTATTGCCATAAATATTCTAGCACGTAATAACATTTATAAAAAAAATACGTACACCAAGTTATCTTAGGATTCATTTGGAACAGATTTTTTTATTATTTTTTAAAATAATTTTTTTGTTTTATTTCTAAAATTTTTGTACTGAAAGCTGCTTTAAAAACTAATAAAAAAGTTTTATATTTACATTAAAATTAGTGTTATATATAATATTCTGAATTAATTACACTAATCTTAGCTTAAATCCAAAAACTACTAAAACTTTATTTATGCAAATAGCATTAGAACTTTTATTTTATTAGTAGTTTACCCGTTACAACTATTCAATATATATATAAGACCACTTCGATTTGGTAAATAAAGTATAGGCTTATTGAGATATGAATTTTGGGAGGAAAACTTTAATATTAAAAAAAAATGATCCAAATTGGAACACATTTTCTAAATTTTTGAACATTTCAGTTGAATTAATTATATTATTTTAGCCTATCATAATTGACTTAGTTTAATTACATTATTTTAAAATTTCAAATTATTTTATGATAAAAAATAAAAATGAATTGAAAATTTAAGCTACATTAGCCTATAAATATTTATACCTATAAGCAAATAATTATTACCTGTTTTTATTGATAAATTAACATATATGTTTATATTATTAATTTTGCAAATAAAAACCAGTTTATATAAACATTAAAGCTATATATACATTCACACACATGCATATAATTAATATGATATATAATTCATAATAAAATAATAAAATTTTATTATATAGTTAGTTATTTTTTATTTTAATTTGCAAGTATTTAAATGATATAATACAACTTTAAATATTATAGTTAGTTATAAGAATATAGCGCCAAGACAAAAAAAAATTTGACGACAATGAGATTTGAGAGCTGAAGAATACAATATCTCACAAAAATTTACTATCGTAGTTCGATAAATTACCTACATTCCCATTAGATGATTCATTATGCACTATATCACAAGAATAGTGAGCTCCCTAAAGCTCCTCTTTGCACCATAGCTAAAAAACAAGATCAAGAATTTCATCCTATTTGTTTTGGAAGTTGATAAGAAGTCTTTACAAGATAAGTTAAGAGAGAAATATATTTTGTATCTAAAAGATGGGGTAAAAGAGAAAGCATGTCACGTGGGTTGCATGTTAAAGATATTATTAAGAAAAAGAGAGTAAGGCCAATCTTCTTTTTTAAAATAAGATCACATATGATCTTAGTAATCAACTTTATTAGATATAATATATAGAAATTTGATTCAAGTATAAGGCTTTGTTTGGGAAAGCTTTTGGCTGTTTTTTTTTTTTTTTTTGCTGCTTTAAATGATTTGTGCTAGCAAACTGCTATAGAAAACAGTAAGAAAACTACCTTAAATTAAGCTTGTGAATATTGTAACATATTACATTATTTTATTTGTTTAAATTTATTATTTTATGGATGAACATGAATATTAAGATTAATCTCTTATGTATAAGATTATGAATTAGGGGCTCTCACAAAAAGATGTGTTAGATCATTGAATGAAGTGGTTGCTATTAACTTCAAGATGACCCACTCTTTCATATTTTTGTATTAGACCTATTTTTATAAGCACAATTATAATTATTAAGTTAATTCACTACTAGAAAGTTGAATTTTTCGCAGCAGTTGTTAGGAGCCCAAAAAACTCTACTTATAATGTTTAATTAATTTTAGAAGAAATTATAATTAAACAAAGCTTATAAGACAGTGAAATTACTTAATTACAATTAATTTGGACTAAACATAACTGTTGTGAGCTAAAAATTTTGAGAATGAGCGTTAAAAAATAGTCTAAAGCACGCGATTTGTCAAGTTACCATCTGATGATGTTCATGGGCGCTGCCACTTGACTTTGTCTAAGACATTTGACCATATTTGGGTGGCTAAGTTCAAGTTAGCTTTTTTGATCTACTGAATTAGGGGTATTCACTTCTATGTAGCTCACTTATATGACATTTCACTCTTAAGGTGTTAACATCATGAGACTTCATGACCTTAGAATGGCATGGTCTACTATAGAGTAGATTATGTCCATTCTTAGGATCTCTTAAAACCATTAATTATCTTAGATATGTGAGCTAGAAACTTTTGAAATAAGATCCTCTCATCCCATTAGTTGAGGTCACATAAACCATAGTCTCATGATTAAAGATCATGGAGTGGATTACCCTTCATTAGCATCTTATTAGATTTTCTAGCCCTCAGATCTAATATTTCAAAATGAGCATTACACTCTCTTCAAAATATTGATCCTATGACCTTGTGATGACATGAGCCATCTTAAGATGACTAATGCTTATCACTCATGGGTTATTTATAAACTTGGATGTTTCATTCTTGGTTTCTTCTTTTTAGTGCATTTGGATGTTGAGACTTAAAGATTTTATATTGATGATGGCTTAGTGAAGCAAGGATGGCTGTTATAGTCAAATCATGCATGCCTCAATGAATGATCAATGGAGATGATCTACGACAATGTGTAAAGAAGTACTAAGTCCAAAGCTTTGGATACATCACACGATGTGACAAAAGGATGGAATAGATGGGCGGCTAGTGGTGAAAATATCCTAAAGCAGAACAAAAAATTAAAATAATAAACATGTGCTTGCTTAGTAAAATGTCAAAATTCTTTAGGAGTGGCACGTAAAATGATAAATATGTATGCTACACACTTTGACAATCAATATTGATATAAAGCTCTTTGGAGCACATTGTACATTTTCTCTGCAATAAATACAAATATTATATATATCATAGCATTTAGCATATTTTGATGATATTTTTAATAAATGCTTTTAGAAATTGAACTAAATGCATGTTTGGGAAGATTCATGATTTGAGAGACTCATTAGATGAAGTTGGGAGCGTGAATATTAAGTTGATCCAACATTGGCCTAGAATCAGATCAAACTTATATAAGCTCTAAATGGACTTGTGGTTCAAATTGATTTGATTTCTAGGGGTTCGAATTTGAATCGAGTTCATTCAAAGTCATTTATCTTTTACTTTTTCAAAAATAAAAAAAAGCTAAGTATGCACACCCTCCCTCACGCACAAACACATATATTTTGGACCAATTTCTAAATAAGACTTGAGAAAAAAATTGTTTCAATATTTAAGTGAATTTCTATCTTTAAGCTAAATCTCAGCCCTAAATAAGGCAATAAAGTTATTGAGATTGCTTAGAGGACTTATCGAAGTGGAAATTCTCGAGAGATACCCTCCAGAAGAGTTCTAAAAAGATATTTTTGGAAGGCTTGCTAGAGCGAGCCCTTTGAGAAGTGCTTTTGAAATAAGATATCTAGCGCAATCATATCTTAGACTTCATTTGGGATGGTTTTTCTTACCACTTCTTAAAGCAGCTGTCTAGTTCAAAAATTAAATTTTTGTACTAAAAATTTACTTTAAAAAGCAGTAAGAAAACCGTTCCAAACAAAAGCTTAGACAACCTAAATCAATGATAATCATAGTGGAGACATGCAAATTACATAGATTAGCCATCTAGTGAATCGATAATTCAATATTGTTAAAAAAACTTGAGGAGTGATAAGCAGACATAATGATTAAAAATATTAAGTTTTCCTTGGATAAAATAAAGCATGCAGTTTGGATAGCAGATAAAATGTAAATCAATTTAAATCAAATACACATACTTAGTTGGTTTAATTCAATTTAATCGAGTCTTCACCTACCCTATTGAGGTATCACTAAGCACTATAACTGAGCCGAGTTGACTTGTGAGCTGGCTCATACTCAACCTATTAATGAACTCCTAAAACAAACTTATTGAGTAGCAGGCTTGAGCTCACATTCAAATTGGAGCTCATATATTATATGAATTGGAGTTTGAGCTAATTGAGACTTAACACCTTGACTCACAAGCTGGCTCGTAAATCCAAAATTCTATGTATTTCTCAATCAATTGGTGATCTTTTGATGCCACCCTCTACAAATTTTTGTTGCACAAACTCCGGTTCTTCTTCAAACAACGATGCACGTCCCATCAATGTCTTCTTTAACGAACTTCTGTCGCAACTTAGGATCTCATTGGTATGGTCTCCCATCAACGCCTTCTTCAATCAGATATTTAGACCAATTAAGGCAAATTTATACACACATCACATATACAAGACTTAAATCGAAGACTTCTTAATTGATAATTAAAAGTAACAACCAACAAATAAAGATGATCTAGTCTAGACATCCAGCATCAATGACTCATTCTTATCCTCAGCCTGATTTTTTTTTTTTTGGGACATTTAGGCAAACTCACACACACAACGCATACACATAGACTCGAACCTTAGACCTCTTAGTTGAAAACCTTAGCTCTCAACCAAATACGGCTGGGCTGATAATTTCTTCCGTATTAGACAATACTTTACTACAAAAAGCTGACGTTATGAATTGGCCACTTTGCACTCAACGAATAATTTCTTCTTTATAGATTTTTGGTAAGAGAGGAACAAACTTCACATTTGCAGATGATAGTCTCAATGAAAGATCAAATCTAAATGCTTTAAAAGACGTGCTCACTTTTCCCTGCTTCATTGCCGTAAATGATTTTATAAATATAGAATAAAATAAATATAATATTATTTTTTATTGTTTATTTAATTTGAATTATTTAATCTGAAGGTTTTCTTTCGCTTTGCACCATGGCCATGTTTAAATGCTCTCTTTCTCCCATGCTTATTTGTGGATTCATAGTTATAATATTAAACCCTAGACTTGAACGCTATTCACACTCTATTGGTTATGCATCTCTAGCTTTATAGTGATTTTATCACTCTGACTCGGGCTTCCCATTAGGGGTGTCATTATTTGTCATGACACGAAAATTCTATCTGAAAATTTTGGATTTGGATCAACCCATTTGAAAAATGGGTATGATGCAGGTCAATGTGAAAACCCAAAATCAACCCTTAATGACCCGTTTGCCTCACGGTCGCGATCCGTTCGTCGTTTGCTTGTCTGCATGTCAATCGGTCGCACGAGCTAAGCAACTAGCCCTTGCCTGCACATAGCAGCCTAAGAGCTCGCCCATTAGCTAGCTCGTAAAGCCAGATTCTCATACTTAGCAGCAATAAGGTTCGAACATTCCAACTTTTTTGATTTTATCCTTTTTTTCAGCAGCTTCAGTTTTTTATAAAAACAAATGATAGGGTTGCCTTGAGATGCGATGTGGTAGCAAAATAGATATGAGGATGTCCCAAAATTCTAGGAATTTGTGCCAATAGTTTTTAAACATGAATCTTGGAGTGCGTCTTGAATCACTATTTGCTTTGAGAATAAGCATAGAATGATCAGAAATTAAACTACCCAGCACCTTATCAGAGGTGTTGAGGAAAGTATTAACCCAAGCTTCATTAACAATCATACAATCAAAACCTTAGAAGAATCGAGTTGTCCGTTCTTTGGTTAAACCAAGTATGAAAATTGCCAGAGGATGAGAGTACTTCTAGGAGGTTCGTTTCAAAGCTGAAATTGTTAAGGGGGGCGAGCCTAGAAGCAGGGAGCGCATTCCCTCCCGCTTTTTCAAATTGAAAATGACAACAATTAAAGTCGAAAAAGAGAGGGAAACAGGTGATCATCTGACTGGAGAAAGAAGTTGGGAAGAAAGAGAGATTTGTAGAATTTCATTTGATTCAGACTCGGCCAGAAGAGTCAAGCTCAAAGATTCTATGGATGGAACAAAATCAATGGCCATTAAGATTGGAGTGAAGAATACGGTTCTCCAGGAGGCAGATTATGTCTAAGTTCTCGTCTCTAGCCAATTTTTTACTCTATTTGTCTGTCTTTGAGATTTGTGTAAAGCAACTGTCCTTTATTGTTTCTAGCGATCACTGCTGCATAGGATTTAACTCTCTACAGCTGAACGATGACATAAAACAACTTGATTTTATTAAAGCTAGATGAGGCTGTGTGGGTCCCATTATTAGAATATTTAATGTAAATTATATATTTTATTTTATGATAATGATAACATATAAATAAATAATTAATAAATATTTTATTAATGTTAAATAAGTAATTTTTTTAGAAATTCATCATATTTAATATTTTAATCTATTTTTTTAATACAAATTTTTTGCTCGGTATAATATTAATTTTCTTTTTTTTTTAATTAAATATAGTTCCCAAAACAGGCGAATTACGTTTCCAATAAAAAAATATTTTTTCCGATTAAAAAAAAAAAAAAACTGGTCATTTATATTCAATGTCCTTTTCTTTGATTGCATCAACGACGTATTTTTTTAAAACTGCATTTTTAAATATAAAGTATTCGTCCGAGACGCCTGCAATATTTTATATAAATTATTATAAAACTATTATATATATATAATTGAGAATTATAAAAAGCAATTTTATATCAATAAAATTTAAATAAAAAGCACAAAAAAATAAAAAATTAGTTGACAAATAAAATTTTGATTAAGATTTAAAGCGAAATTTAAGATATATTTAAAATGACTGCATGGTTTTATAGATTTGATGGTAAAGTGGTTATTAAGAAAATAGCATTGATATTATAATTGCAGGAAAAATCGACCCGATTGCAAAATTAGGTTGGGTTCGGGTTGACCCGGAAACTCGGGAATGACCCGAATTGACCCGGAATAACACATAAACCCGCTGCCGGCCCCCCGTCATAGCGTCAGACCCGCGTCACGCAGTCGAGCGCGCCCAGCTGCCGCACAGTCTTGTGCGCCCCGCCCCGCGTCGTGCAGTCGACCGCCTGCTCATCTGGCTGCCTGCCCCGTTGCCAGTCTGCCCTAACGCGTTCCGCCAGTGCGCCACCCCCGCCTGCCCGCTGACGCTGGCTGCCCGTTTCCGCGGCTGAAACAAGTGGGGTCGAGTTGACCCGAATCCGACCCAAACCCGAAGCGGGTCGGGTTCGGGTCCAGAAAATTGACCCGTTTGCAAAAACGGGTCGGGTCGACATGAACCCAAATAGTGTCGTGTCAATTTTGGGTTTGACCCGAACCCCACCCGTGACCCGAAATTGACAGCCCTACCTTATTGTCTTTTCAAATCTCCCAATCTAATTTATCTTTGGTTTTAAATAATTTAATTGATAAAAAATAATAAATATTTTTTTATAAAAGTAAAGCTTTGATACTCAATTTGTTTTTAAAAAAAACATCTCTGACCTGCTCCGCATCCGATAAAATACTCTTAAGAAGAAATTTCATGAAATCTTTGATTAAAGTAATCTTATGGTGAATTATTTTATAAACTTTTGGGGTTAGTTATTGTCCTGAAAAAATATATTTGATTAAAAATAAAGATGTCATAATTTTATCTTAAGATAAAATAAATATGAATATTATTTTATAAGAATAGTTATATATCTTATAGTTGTTGTATAAATAATTAATATTTTAAATCAAGAAACTATTTATTTTAATTATTATTATTATTATTAATTTGTACTCATGTAATTAAGCTTATGAGACAAATTTTTGTTTCCCTTGCATGAAGGCTTAAGCTCAAAATAAAATCTCCTGATAAAAGGCCTTTATAGGCCTAATCACCAAATTCAAGCTTAGAATTTAATTTGGCTCATCAAGGTTTAATGTAGGGTTCAATAAGATAACAAGATCAAATATACTAAATTGACTTACTCTTGGTCAATTAGCTTTGGTTGAAGGTAAGGGGTTGACTTGATGGGCTTAACCACATAAAACTTGTTGCAAATCTGCTTTCAGGGAGTATAATTCTGATGATAACAAATATTTCTGTTTCTCTACAAATGTCTTGCTACTAATATTTTAGGTCCACAAGACCAAACTGCAATTTGAATCAGCTCAAGATTGGATAGACTAGGTCTGAGTCAGTTTGTAAACTTTTTCCTTTCTTGAGTATATTGTAAACGATGTGGTTCCTGATGCTAAGTAATCTTGCACACACACACATGAGGGAAAATTTATGTCTTTTTTTTTTAGAGTTCTCTATTTTTGGTCACATTGTCCGGGATGATACTCAAATCGTCCTGGACGATATGTTAAAAACAGAAACCCTAATTAGGGCATCCTGGTTAAGGCAACCGTCATTAAGCGCATCATCCTGGACGATAGGCTCAAATCAGAAAGAATCAGCTGCCAGTTCTATTTAGGTATTATTTATTTTTGGACACGTCCAGGACATCGTCATGGATGGTGAAACACAATTATGCCTAAATTAATCTGGTTATTAAGGAAAGCAATTAAGGTTTGATTGCTCGATCAAATCGTCCAAGACGATCGCAGGATCAGCCGGGAAAATCAGTTTAAAAAACCTTAGTTGTTCTTGGACGTTCAACATCGGCCAGCTGCTATTCAGGGCAATGCTATGGAACATTTTCACGGATTTGAACTAATCGTCTGGGACGATTGTGAGATCGGCCTGGACGATAAAGCTATTTTTTCATCGTCCAGACATCCTTTCAGTGTGATTGTCTAGACAATATTCAAGAATTTGTACTGATCATACAGGACAATATACTATCAGCCTGGACGATATGAACAAAAATATTCTGATTGTCCCAAACCGTCTGGGCTGATTGAGCGAAATTTACGCTGATCGTCCAGGACGATAAAGTCAGTTTGTATAAATTAAGAACTATTATGAAACTCTTCTATTTAAGAGCTCTTGTTCTACCCAAGAAATCATCTTTTACTACTGTCTTGACCTGAGAGAGCCTAGAGGAGAGGGAGAGAAAGGAAGAGAGAGAGAGAGAAGATCTTGTGAGGGGGGGTTTGTGAGGGGTTTCACAAGGGTTGCTCCAAGCAAAGATCCAAGTCTTCTTCTCCGATCGTCGTCCCTTGTTCTTGGAGGTTCGAGAGAGGTCCACTTCAGCAATCGATAAAGGTTCTCTGCCAGCTTCATGTGGAAGAAAAAGGAGTTTGGTTCTCTGCCTCATCGGTGTCCGTGAAAAGGAGGTTTTGTACATGCTTCTCCTCCTTGCTATTGGATCAAAATGAGAGACACTGAGTTTAGTGCAATACTTGGAGGACGCCTCCGGGGAGTGAACGTAGGTCGAGTTGACCAAACTACTATAATTTTATGTATTTTTTTCTACTATTTTTCTGAATTTAATTTCCGTACATTAAATTTTTTTTGTGGTGAATTTTGGTTTGATTGAGATTTTATTTTTGATTGAAAGATTTTTTTAAAATACTAATTCACCCCCACTCTCTTGGTTAGCTTGGGCTAGTTCGTAAGGGCTTAACATCCCTAACAAACTTTCAAAACTTAGGTCAAACCTAGGGGCTCATTAATGTCTAGATAAGTCCAATATCATCTCAGGAGTGGTCAAGACAAGACAAGAGATTAAGATATCACAATATTCTCTGACATCACCATGTGAGGGTTTATTGAGATTTAAGAGTCCAAAATAAATTAAGAAATTTAGATGTTAAGTCCATTAAAGAACTAAGGTCATATAAAGATGGTCGACAAAGGGTATATAACGCCATGCATGTTTGGGTCTTGGAAAAGAAATAAGGATTACTATGGGCCTGAGGGGCAACTAACTAACTAACTAAGCTAGATTAAGTTGGGAAAAGGTTCCAATAAATTTTATAAAGTCAATATGGTTTACATGGGAATGTTTCAGTGGATCTACCTACATGAGGTGATTACCTAAGTCCAAGTCTATCAAGGGCACATAGTCCTAAACCTTAGGTATATAGTTGACCTATTTCAAAAAGAAGATCAATAATATATTAAAACACTATAATATTTAGATTATACTATAATTAAAAAAAAACAAAAAATTTGTTTTATATAGTTTATATATTACATGGTAGATTTCATGATTCTGAATGCTTTGACTGGTTTATATGAAACTTATATAGGGTAAATTGATAGTTGTGATTTTTTTAACTTAATGAATAACATACAGATTATCATGCATTTCACAAATTATTACCTTTCATGATGTTGATTGGCATAGGAAAAATGCTATGATTGACATATGATTCATTTGTATGTAAGCAAGAAAGATTGTTTGTCAATACTATAATTAATACATATTAGCTCTTAAAATATAATACCCTGTATAGGAGGGTAGATCGATGAACTTTTCTTTAAATAAAAAATTTGTGGTGTAATCTTAGATGCTAGTCTATAACCAATTGATCAATTACGCTGAAGAGTAGAGACTGAAGACTCGTCATTGACTTATTAAAAGCCACTTGTTTAAAAAAAATAATTAAAAGATATGATTAATGATTGATGATGGATTGATAAGACATATGAATGACAAATGAAATAATAAAAACATCATATTAAAGCTGGATATTCCCCATTAATAAATTCAATATTAATATGCATACATGATAGCATATATACTTACATACTTAATATGATAGATATATACATGACATATTTGACAGATGATAGTTCATATATCAGACAAAGGATATACATCATAGATGATAAATAAAATAGACATGCCTATGACATATGTAATCAATGATTGATAACTGATAACTGATAACACTGATGGCTGGTGACTGATAAAACTGCTGATATGTGAGAGATGATATACGGTGATTAATTAATCGATGATAGAATTAAATGATTGACATGATTAATATGTAGCTAGACTGATATGACGTTAATACAAGGATATGACTTTTATATAATATATTGATTGTTATATCATATATGTTCTTACATTTATATATTTATCATTTCTTTTTTATGCATTAACTTCAATGATTTATATTGGTTATTTACTGGGTTACGTTCTTATTATATAATTTTTATATATTTTTAGCTAAGTATAAGGATCATATAGATTGAGTTGTTCCGGGCTGTAGATTGAAATTTCTTTTGCCGTATGTCAGTATTTTTCTTTCTTTTGTAGTCATGATATATTTGTATTGATGGATTGTTAATGATTGCATATCATGATTATTGCATATTTCAATTTGGGACTCTAGATCCTGATGTAAATATTAAATGAATAGAAATATAATTATATTGTTCGTTCTTTATAACTTTTAATGCAATTTGTCAAGTTTGATCCTTGATTGAAAAATGATAAAAAGATGCAATTCTTCCTATATAGGTTTTGGGACGTGATAACTCAACCACGACAGCTAATATGAAATTTTCATTCATCTTTGGTTTTGAAAAAAAGAACAAAACTAGCTCCTTTCATATTTTAGAAAGCTTCCATGTGGTTTGGATACAAGTACCCAATGCAAGACAAGCAAAGAGAATAAAAATTTTCAATAGACAAAAGACATAGCCACTTCCAATTTTCAAGAGCAAAAATAAACATCAGGAGCCTAAGCTTTGCCTTAGGCCTCATTGTAGGAAAACTTCTTTGGTAGTGTGATCTTCATATGAAAAAATAAAATAAAATCCTTCAATTGAATCATCCACATGGTATTCTATAACATATTAACATCTTTATTATATTTGCATCATATATTATACTTTTTCCTATCATTTTGGTTGTTTGCATTGGGTACTCATACTCACCCACCCACGTACCCACCCATGCACCCATACCCTATGGGCATGGGTGGGTATGGGTACGCCCATAGCCTCGTGGGTGGGTTTGAGTGGGTCTCAACACCAATGGACAAATCGATTTACATTACTAATCATCATATGCATGCAGTATATTATAGTAATCCTTAATGCGCAATGCGCGGCACTGAACCACATCGCGACCACGATAAATTTTGATATGTGGCTTAAAAGTTTGCAATTAGAGAAAAAGACAAAAAATCTCAAGGCAATTAATCCGTGGCAGAAGAAGCGTGGAAAGTGGGTGGGTTTGGGTGGATATGACATCCCGAAATTCATCATCAGTGGGCATGGGTGGGCAAAGCCTACCAGTGTAGAGCGTGGGTACCCAACCAGGACCCCATGTAGGGCTCTGGTACCGGTCCATAATAAAAAATATGATTTTAGTATTTTTTTTCCATAACTATTTTAAATATGTTACTTTAAAGTTTGATTTTCAGATTTTGATTATTTTTATTTTTATTTTTTTAAACAAAGATATTTAAAAATATTTCGAAATTTACTTTTTTATAATATTACAATATTCAATATCATAAATATAATTAATATGAAATTCGGAGATTTCTATGAACTTTTGATTATTTCATATGGTCTTAATTAATTGTATATAGGCTGGTTCAAATATTGCTATTATTTTAATATTGTTAGAAGCTATTGGTTGTGGTTAATCAAGAATTAGCATAGGTTGGCTCACCGTTTTATTAACAAATGATTTAAATTAACAATGTTTAATTCTTCTATAATTTAATTACCTTTCTTTATTTGCATTAAACCATTGCTCTTTTGTTCTTAGTGTTAGTTGTATTAACATTAAAAAAATTCTTAAGAAGTGACTTATTAATATTTTAATGCAATCAAACACATCATAGTCTTATGCCAATAAAACAAATCAATGGACAAAAGCTTGATTAAATCCAGTCATTTGATCGAGTATTTCAAAGTTCATTCACAGATGATCTTCCTAGGAAGAAAATGATCCAAACAAATGATTAAATTATTGCTATTGAGCAATAATTTATTTTCCTCATTAGGCGTTAATTGAGATAATTAGGGTAAATGATCCGAACAAGTGATTAAGTTATTGCTATTAAGCAAGATTAACTCAACTACTCAAGCTTATAATAATGAACCATAAGACATCTAAATTATCAAAATTAAAATCAAACATATGATATGATGATGACAATGATTATAAGTTAGAGTAGTTATCTAGTAAACATAATTCATGTTAATCTTATTCTACATAAAGACATGCAAAGAATTAACAATGCATGTAAAGTGAAATTAAGACAAAAAAAGGAAACGATATAGAGTACTAATCATATAAGAGGCTTTTACGTGATTTGAAACCTACTTTGTCTAAAATCATGTCTAAGGCTTCATTTGGGATGGTTTTCTTACTGCTTCTTAAAGAACTTTTTTGTACTAAAAAGTTGATTTAAGAAGCAGTAAGAAAGTCATCCCAAACGAAATCTAAACCTTCTCCATCTAATATTCTCAGTATCTCTGGGTTTTCACAACAACCCAAGCTCTTATGCAAAATACTAAGAACAAAATTGTAAAACAAAAACAAAAAAATCCAAAATGAAAAATCAAACCCTATAACAAAAGAGAGAAAAAAAAGTATATAAAATAAACCTATTAGATGAAAATTTGAAGTTACCAAATGAAGAATCACTTATACAATTTATTTGGATGAGCACATAAACTTTCTTCCCTTAGACATGCATAAAATATATCTAACACTTTAGCTTGAGAGATGAATACAACAAATGGTTTCAGGTGTTTTGTATTTTGGCATGAGCTACTTTCCCATTAAATTTCTAGACCATTTATATGAAAGCTTTGAAATCATTGAAGGAAACTTTGAAACTGTCAAGAAAATTAGAAAGCAAGTTAGCTTAATTGGAAATCCTCATCTACTCTAATATAGTTATAGAGAACTTGGCCTTTTTATTGGGTCCCTTGACAAGTCACAACTTCAATAAAAAAAAGAAACAGGTGCACACTTGTGTGCAAAAATGAAGGCACAAAAGTTGGCACAAGCATAATTGAATGAGCATATAGGCGAAGAAGGGGGAGTGATAATGATAAGGTGCACAAGTGAGTGAATCAAGTTGAGGTGGCAAATATGTGCATGTGTGGAAATAAGCATGTGAGCATGTGATAATTTGTGTGTGTGTGTGTGTGTGAGAGAGAGAGAGAGAGAGAGAGAGAGAGAGAGAGAGAGAGAGAGAGTGAGGAGAAATTATTCTGTGCGGAGACCGGATGCAAAACGCTATTTGGAAACCAACTAGAATGCTCCATGTCAGCTGTACCGAGCACAGGGGTGACATGGCACATTCTTGTTGGTCTCTGGATGGCATTCGGCATCCGCACAGAATAATTAATCGTGAGAGAGAGAGAGAGAGAGAGAGAGAGAGAGAGAGAGAGAGAGAGAGAGAGAGAGAGAGAGAGAGAGAGCGAACATGTGCACACATGAATGATATTTTGATTATTTTGAGCTTAAGGCAAGAAAATATATAAGTTTAAGACCTATATTTTTTTTTATTAAAGAAAATGCATTCATTTTTAAACTTGCATTAATCATCATTGAGACCTTGATAAATTTTTGACTTAATCATTATGGTGAATCTATAAAGATTCTAAACTCTAGAACTCATAACATTGAATTCTTAGAGTCGATTTAGATGACTCCGCATAATATCATTGTCACCAAATTAAATAGTAATATACACATAAGCATGTACTCACACATTTAACCCTAATATATATACTCAAGTTCAATAATCTACAGTCATATATGCTCAAATACCCTCTCTCGAATGATCTTAATCTTACATGCTTGTTAAGTTCAACCCAACCCCCTAAACCAAGTAGAATTATATCATTTAAATAGGTAGATGTCAAACGTGGTATCCTCTATTTATGGTTCAATCAGTATAACTCATTGATGATCCCATTTGTTTAATGCTTGAAGCTTTAATCTAATTGGACTACAGCCTAACTAGTGTGCTCGAACCAAGCTTAATTATCACAAGTAAATCCTTAAATCAATGGTCATACCCTTCCCTTCTTCTAGTGATTAAACGTCTCCATTGGGAGTAGAATATTTGATGTATATTCTATGTTACTTTAAAACTAGGGGTGATCAAGTCTTTATGTTAAAAGAAGTGACACTTCAAACTTATAATAGTGCCTCCTCAACTCTTTGTGCTCAAGGAGGTCAATCTTTATTGCCTACCAATATATCACTTCATGTCTTCAAGCATAAGGATGTGTAGCTATTGCTAGCTAATCTTATTATGGATACCTACTTGCGAGATTGTAATCATGGTAGTCTTAAGACCTTATTATAATCTTAGGGTGGCAGCATTAGGCTACCCAAATTCTTAATAAGTGCCTTAAGAAAAATAGAGAACGGAAACCCCTTTTGCATGATTCTCGCTATTGCAATGCCCACAAAAAATTCTTTTGGTAAGTTTACTAGAGGTTTAAATTCACTTAGAAACCACTTGACTTAATAGGGAGGGAAGGAATCTAAATAGCCCTCTTTAAGATCAATAATCAACAACTACTTGAACTTCAACAAATATTTTAACAAACTTCAGGGGATGCAAATAAGTCGAGTCAAGCTAGATTCAAACCTAACTCGAGCTTGATGCATCTAATCAAGGGTATGCTCAAACTTGAGCTCGAGCTCGAGGCGAGCTTTGCATTGAGCTCAAGCTCAACTCGTTAAAGTGATTGTAACATCGATCTCAACTCTATAGCTCATTGCAGAAGGCATGACATGAGCTCGCTGGAGAAGCATCAACGACATAATGGCTTGCTAGAGAAGGCATATGGTAGATCGCTGAAGAAGGCATTACAATGGCACTCATTGGAGTAGACGTCAAAGGCGGAATCGTGACAAAAACTTGATAGAGAAGACATTTTGTTTTGTAAGAATTATAGCACTATAGTTGTAGCTTTCCGCAACAACGATAAGATTTATAAAAGCTTCATTTTATTTTCCCAAAAAATGTAGCAGTGTTATTTTTATTATTATTATTATTTTGAAAATATTGTAGGGATAGAAAAATGGTAAAGCTTGGACTCAAGCTCATATGTCATACGAGCTGTAATCTAAGCTCAAATTCAGGCTCGTAACTCAGCAAGCTCCACTCACGAGGTTCTTAACGAATCATGTTCAAGCATATTAGACTCATTTATGGGGTATAAAGCTTGAACTTATAATAAATACACTCTATATGACTTCAAAAAAAAAAAAAACTATGAACATATTGAACCCTTATCACAAAGATTAATTCTAGCTGACTTATCTTACCTCGAGATCAACAAAGCTTATAAAAACTCACTGATATAAGCTAACAGATCCCTTAAAGCACTTGTAATCAAATCACCCCAGAAATCCTTCCCCATGAATTGCTATGTATTGAGATCCTAAGCATAAGCAACCAAACAATCTTAGTATGAAGTGGACTTCAAAACTCATTATATATATCTATTTTTTTTATATAAAATTATAATATTTAATATCATATTAAACATTTAAAAGATTTCTATCAAGTTTTGATTAAATAAGATAATTTTTTGTTGGTAGTAATTTAGGAGGGTTCAATGCTTCAACTATTTTAAATATTATTATAAGATATTGGGTAGATTGAATCAAGTGGGATGAATTAGCATTTGTTTGCTTATATTTTTTAACTAATAATTTAAGTTGTTGAATTCTCTAATTTAAATACCTTTATTTTAAGATCATTCTTCATTTGTTCATTGTATTGGTTGTATTCACATTATAATATCCATAAGAAGAGATTGATGTTTTAACCAAATCAAGCATGCATCATAGGATCACATAAAGATGAGGTCATGATGAAGTATCTTTGATTGACACTAGCTCGAGTAATAGTATAGATATGATTGTCAAATTTAGTTCAAAATCAAATTTGATCTCAAAGCACTTAGTATAGATCATGTTTTATACATTTGATCTTTATTAGCTCTATCTTGAGGCATGGCTTCCATCAAGCTATCTGGTATCCATTATCGTCAAAGAAATGAACTAAAATGAATCTTGAAGGAAAAATGATATGTATCACTATTTGATCAATTGGAGAGAAAATATGCTCTCAATTGATGAGCATATTTGTTTGTCACTAATCTCTTAGAAAATGTAGACTGGAACACCAATAATCAGAGGACTAAATAACCTCAATCAATGGGCCTTTTGGGATAGAACAGGCCTTGGAGGATATATGCCTAAAACTACGACTTTGTCTCAAAGCAGCTCAGTCAAAGAGGACACTTGCCTCAGAAGTTGTCACGACCCGACCCGAGACGAGACGGATCCCGTTCGCACCGGGCCGCGACGGAGAAGCTAACCAGGATCTAGCTTTGGAATTTGGTTCGGAACTGAATCTTTCAAACACCTAACTCAAAAATCAGAGAAACACAGAGCCACTAAAAACATCAAATGCAGCGGAACAAAAGATCTATATGTTTTTCATTCTTTTCCTCAAAACAATCATCTACAAATACAATACATGGCTTTTAGACAGAAAGAAAGACATAACAGAAAAGTCATGACTGTACGAAAATCAAAAGGTACAAAACAATACCTATACTGATCAGACTCTGAACTAATCCTGGACTTCCTTCCCTTTCCCAGAACCTGAAAACCACCAGAAAGCAAGGGTGAGCTCAACAGCTCAGCAAAGCAACAAACCTCCAATCAAAATCCTCAGAATCTCAAAACCAACACATCAGACAAATCCGTACAAAATTAGAACGGAAACGGACAGATATCAAATCGAACAGAACTGTACGGAAACAGAAGTCGTTTCAAATCAGAAACAGAACAGATCAGACTTATCAGATCAACAGAATCAAACTCGTACGAAAATCAGAAATTCAGATCATATCGGAACAGAACAAATCATATCAGAATCATATCAGAATTGGATATCAGATATTATGTAATTCATAGCTAAATTCCCTGACACTGACTGAATCTCATAGGATCCAGGCCCCTTATGCCTCCCTTTGTGCTCACGGCACCAGAACAGATGTGCTTATAGCACCAGAATACATATATATAGTGCTTATAGCACCTAAACAGATTTCCTCGGATCCAAAACAGAACAAATATCATATTTCATATTGAGCTCGTTTCAGAATTTCCCAGACACTAACTGAATCTCATAGGATCCAGGCCCCTTATAACTCCCTTTTTATAGCATATACAAATAGCATATCAAATCAGAAGAAATCCGGACAAATCAGAAATTACCCAAAAATCGGACAACACAACGACAGTATACAGAATTTACACAATTTTCCTGAAAATCAAAATTCACCAAATTCGCACAGAATATAGATATCAATATTTCAGAACATTTATTCTACTGCACAGATAATTTCCAAGTTCACAGAAAAATCCAGTCGACTAAAAACACAGTCGAATCAAAAATATTCGGATGAAAATCTTCAGAAAATAACCAAAATGTGCACACTCGGCACTTCAACAAAATACAGAAAGTTACGCGGTAAAAACTAAACCAGTCGGAAATTACGGACGAAAATCACGAACAAAACTTAATTCCGGACAGATAATACCGCCAAAAGCGACGGTTCTGAAAATTGAGAAAGTCGGATTGTGCCTTACCTTGCGTACAGCAATTTCCTGAACAATCTCTTCGGACGAAAACAGCTCGGCGTCGCCCGAAAATCCACTTTTCCACTTTTTCCTTCGTTTTTCTCTCTCCTCAGCTTTTTCTCTCTCTTCAAAATATCTCATTTCTATATATATCCAGACTGATCGTCCTGGACGATCGAGCTTCGTCCTGGACGATCTCAGCTCTGGAGAACTTCGTCCAGACGAGATTTAAGTATCGTCCCCGGCGACGGGTTCTCTGGAAAATTTTCGTCCAGATGATCCTGATTTCGTCCAGACGAACCATACAGATAGAACAGTTTTTCTTGAACAACCTGTACCGATCGTCCCAGACGATCCAACTTCGTCCTGGACGAACCTGGAGCAAAACTGATATTACAATCTCCCTAACTAAAAAAAAAATGTCGTCCTCGACATTATCCAATCCAAACTCAGTCAAAACAAGTACGGGTACAACTGTCTCATGTCAGACTCCTTCTCACAAGTGGCTTCCCGTGCAGTACGGTGCTTCCACTGGACTTTAACCATCGGAATCTGTTTACTTCTTAACTTTCGGACGTCGTATTCCAAAATCAACTCTGGCTCTTCCTTGTACGCCAGATTCTCATGAATCTCAACCTCATCAGCAGATACCTTCTTCCCAGAGTCGGATACCCACTTCCTCAGAGTGGATACGTGAAACACGTTATGCACGTCAGGCATAGAATCAGAAAGCAATAACTTGTAAGTAGCTTTTCCAATCCTTTCCAGGATTTCAAAAGGTCCAACATACCTCGAACTAAGCTTGCTCACCTGACCAAATCTGCTCACACTCTTCATCGGGCTGACTTTGACATACACAAAGTCACCAACCTGAAACTCTACAAATCTGTGCTTCTGATTGTAATACTTCTGCTGACGATCTTGAGCAGCTTTCAATCTTTCTTTAATCAAACTGATCTTCTGGGCAGTTTCATCAGCAAAAGTGGCCTCCAAAGCCTGTCTATCTCCGACCTCCGTTAGAGTCAAAGGAGTACGGCACTTCCTGCCATAAAGAGCCTCGTACGGTGTCATACCGATACTGGACTGAAAACTGTTGTTATAAGCAAACTCAATCAGCGGAATATGATCAAGATATTAAAAAAACTATCATAGGGAGCAAGCGCGCCAAAGAAGCTCACCCATATAAGAAGCTCCTCTCTAAAGAGCACAACCAGCACAATGATAATGACTTGGCCTAGTGAAGCTCAACCCATAAAAGTTCAACCAAGGAAGTCTACACCATGGATATGTTTGATTAAGAGAGAAACTTGTCTCAGTATACCTCGATCTAAGGAGATACTCACATTATGAGAACTCCCCTTAAAGGAAAACTCAATCCATACGAGGAGACTCGTCTTTCTCGGAGGGCTTGTCATCCAAACTATAGAAGATGTACACCAACTAAACTTACAGTAACATTCTCATTAGTTAGGCAAGTCCATAACTTAAAAAAAAAATTTCACTCATGGCACTCACACAATGCGATCGTTAAAGGTACTCACTGAAAACACCTGGTAGGGGCACTCACTGAAGGACACTCATCTAATGTGCTCACCATGGGCACTCACCAAAGGTAGATGCTAGAGGCATTTTTCAAGGGTAATCATCACAAGCATTTGCTAGAAACACTTGCCAAGTGCACTCACTAGATGTATTTAACAGGAGCGCTCACTAGAAGTACTCACCAAGGGCACTTGTTAGAGGCATTCATTAAAGGTACTCACTAATGGAACTCAATTGAACCATTCTAGAGTTACATCAGATATAATAGGATATGTGTATAAATTCCAATCGATAAAGGTGTCTATAGCAATCAAATGTTGTATTATTTTATTGCTTTCTTCGGTATAGCCTCTCATGTAACCTTCCTAACTCTATTAAAAAAAAAAAAAAGGGCTGAGGTGTATTTTGAGACCATTAGGACCACATCTTATGCTGCAAGGAGCATAAAAATTTTTAGGTCTCTTCTTCATCCATCTCTCTATTTCTCTATTTATCTCCTTAGCTAGTCTTGATAGAAGGGTCAAGATGTTTTCCATTATTATTATTATTATTATTTTGAATAAAACATACTCTTAGATGAGGTGAGCATGGATTGATGCTATTGAAAAGAAGCCAAACAATATATGAGATAGAGCACAAGAACATAAAGAGATTAGTCAACATGGTGGAAGATCAAAACTTTGTGAACCGCCTTGAGTTGATGGAGATATAAGAGAGATTCACAAAAATGATTTAGAGAATGTTGGAATGAGTTACTAGAGAAAACCTAAGTGGGAATGAGTCCAAGGGATCATCGTACTTGGTAGCTTGGAGATTATGGCAGAGCATTAACCTCAACATCTACGATATAGGAAATTTACTACCATACTAATGAAGAAGAATCGACTTCCCTACCTCAGGGAGTAGGAAATAGGGAGCTATAGCTAACAAGGGGTGTAAGTGGGCTGAGCCGGCTCGAGCTCGACTCATTTATGAGCTCGCGAGCCGAGCTCACGAGTTAAACTTGAGCTCAAACTCGAGCTCGTTTATTAAACGAGCTCAAGCTCGAGCTCGAGCGCGTGAGCTTGCGAGCCGGCTTGAATATTTATTAATATATTTTTTAAATAATTTTATTTTATTAATTAAATTTAAATATTTTAAAAAATTAATAAGAACCATATATATTTTATTTAAATGTTAAACATTGCAACTTTTTTTTTCTAAATACCAGCTAAGTTTAAAAAATCCAACCCATGGCTCGTTACAGTGGGACGAGCTCAAGTTCGAACTCGCTTTCAAACTGACTAGCCGAGCTCGATAAGGCTTAAAATTGACTCGAGTCGACTCATTTACACCCCTATAGCTAACGCATTTTCAATCAGAACGCAAAAACGAGGCCACCATCAAAACTAATATCTTAGCAAGTCAAATCCCATCGACCAAGTCACATACTTCGAGTCTACCATCTCGCTGATTAATACCAATAATGCATCAAAGGGTCGCATGTTCTTCACCACATTTAAGCAATATGCCCAGGGGCGGATCCAGCTTCTTTTTCAGGGTGGGCAAAAAAAAATTTTTGTGGGGAATGAGCAAAAATGCTTATGATTGATAAAATGAGGGCAAAATTTTTTTTTTAGAGGGGGTAAAATACCCAAAATATTCCAAACTATCCCCACTAAAATAAAAATAAAAATTTTTTGAGGGCCCCCCCTCAAGACAATGGGATCCGCCCATGAATATGCCCTTTAATAGTTCTCATACTTCTCCCTTCATGTCATCACACCCTTTACCAAGTTCAAAAATGAGTTCATCACACAGTTTATTAGTGCCTAGAAGCCTCCTAAGAACTCCCAAGAACACCTAAAGATGATATATGAATTGGGCAAATCCCGACATAATTTTTGTTGTACATCAGAATCTAAATTGGAAGAATTACACACATTTTTTATTCTTTAAGCATCAACCAAAACTCACAGGATTCAATATAAGCAGAATATATATATATATATATATATATATATATATATATAGAAAAAAATAATAGATAAATCGAAGAGCAAGAAATAAAATCATAAACTATCATCCACAGATTAGCCTCAGATTAGCCTTTAGCCTGTAAGCTCCTTACACTTACTAAAATCATTACAAAATGCATAATAAGTATACAACTCAATGCAAGACAATAGAATCAATGTGTGCCCAGCTCCAATCAATATCAAAGAAATATCATTTAAAAAGTGGCAACCAATATGATCAGTAAAACAAGAGTATTTCAATAAGCAAAAGAAGTTTATCAATATATAAGAAATCGGTAAGAGGACTTTCAATCAATAACATATATTGTACAATGAAGCTAGTCTCAATTATCTATCAGTTAGTTCTATCATAAGCTTCAATCAATTATTATGTCATATCAATATGTCATGTCAATACATTATATCAATTCATCTATCAATATCTATTAATATCTCTATCATATGATATGCCATGTTATATAAATATCAATGTGAGTTCTATTAATTCTATCTATCAATCAATTCAATCAAGTTATATGTTATCATGTAAATGCAAATATGAATTTAATTATAAATAACAAGATAGGATATCTAACTTTAATATAAAATTTTCAACATCTTCAACTCTAGTTATTAACTAAACAGTCATCAATCTTTAATTTAACCCCAACTATTGACTAATTGATCATTAATCTTTATCTTAAATTATTAACTAAATAGTCATCAATCTTTAATTTAACCCCAACTATTGACTAATTGATCATTAATCTTTATCTTAACATTAATGTTAAAAAATCTTAAAATAAGTCACATATGACTTTCATACATCAATAAAGGGTCATTATTCTCTACTGTTGATATTATCTTTCAATCAATTATATGTTAAAATTCAATATTACATCACATATATTTTATTTAAAAAAAAAATATCAGCCCATCCTCCTATATAGGATATTAATATTTTAAAAATCAACTCATATTAATTATAATGTTAATAATCAATCTTCCTTTTAAAAGAGTAAAACATTTTGCACTAGAAAATTTTCTAAAAGCACAAAAAAAAAAAATGTCTCAAAGGAAATCTTAATCTTACTAGACTTAGCCCATGAATTTAGCTCCAATCCTTATTGCTTCTCCAACTTAGGAGCAAAATTTCGATTGATAATCTCCTACCCTTGAATTGCTTAGAGCTTTCCTCACTTGGAGATTAGATCCAAGCACATACACGCATTTATGTTAATAATCTCCTCATATCTGAGTTACTTGATTGATTAATTACCCCATTATCTATAAGCTAAGAGGGGAAAGAAAGAGGACATGAATCTCACTAACACAACAAGCCATGCTTATAAGAATTATCTATAAGCTAAGAGGGGAAAGAAAGAGGACATGAATCTCACTAACACAACAAGCCATGCTTATAAAATACCATTATAATCATTAAACTAGTACTTATCCATTAATTTTAGAGTTTAAGAAAACCTACAAATAAGTTTGCAAAAGCTCGAAAAAGTTTATCAAAGTCAATAAATTGGGCTTAAAAAGAATATTCATCAAACTATAGAAGAACAATAAATGTTCTAAATAAATCATAATTAACACAAATACTCATCATTAATGATGCTTAAACCAAATGTAGCCGTAAGCACACATGATCAAAAGAAGGTTTAAGCCTAAACAATACATTGTATTACCAATTTTTTCATGGGAATACACTTAACAAAGTTCTAGTAAAAACCAAACCCTAAACCTAATCTAACACTAAAACTAAAATTAACATTAAAACACAAACGTCAACAGTTACACAACTAAAATTCCCAATTAAAAAGAAAAAAAATCGAAGTTACAACAAGGGTGGTCAGAAGTACCATCCATATAAATAACCCTGTCGCCACAGAATCCATTAGAACTCCCATTCAGAAACCCAATTGTTTGCAGAAGAATATTTTCTGATAGTTCAATCTTCCAATCTTTGTTTAGCTCCCCCACCAGAACCAATTCAGCACATAAACCAGAAGACCTTAAAACAAGAATAAAACTTACCCTCACAATGCCGCCGCCACTTTTTCTCTTGCTGCTGAAACAGATTTGTTGTTGGATAAAACAGTATTCCCCATTGTTCAGACCTTTAAGCTGTGGTTGTCAAGCTCAACCTGTATTCAAAAAAAGAAAAAGAAAACCAGAAACAGGACGCCATAAAGATAACACTACATACTTCAAAACCAGAAATATTGTATAGAATTCAAATGCATGCCTCATCACCGGTTTCTGTACAGATTCAGTGTTCACCCCTTCATGAAGCTTCATCACTGCACCAAGCGCAGCATTCTTCTTCACAAATGAAAGGAAGTTGTAAAAGTATAATATACTTCAGTAAGTAATAATATCAGCTTAAAAAACAAATATGATAGCTATAAAAGAGGAAGATAGGACCTCCAGTTCATCCACCAGGCCATTTTGCAGTACCGGCGCACTCTCCTTATCTAGAATAGGTTCGGTAGCAGTACTGCAGCTATATGCTACAGGTTCCAGATTAGCATCTTCCATATCATTAGAACTGGATGCATTTCCATTCACATCGCTGGAGTCCTTTAAGCTCCTCACGCGTTGATCACTTGGTCCAGATGGAGCCTCTGATGAGTCCTTCGGTTTCAGATATGCGGTTGAGGACCTACCACCGGAACCATCAAGATCAGAGAGAGCCGTTGGTGTTTGCCATCCAGGGCTGGAAGAAACAGACTGGGGTGTACCAACAATAACTCCACATTGAACTTCAGGTTTCGAACAAGGACTGCCATTAGAAAGATCGGGCGAAGATGACTTTAACTGAGTAGGGCTAACAAATGCACGTTTTCCAGGACTTGATTTCATATCATCCTCCTCCGCACTCATTTTCCTCTTAGGTTTTCTCTCTGAAGATCCATGATCATGTTCATCCTCAAAAGTATTAGCTTTCTCAGAATTTTGAGGATTAATTGGTTTTGAAGGCCTAGGTCGTCTATAGCCTTCAGGAAAAACAAATGAAGGAATCTGCTTTCTTCGAACATGGGAAACATGAATTTCCATACCAGGTTTCCAAAACATATACATGTTCACAGAATGCTTAAATTCATCCACTGTTCCACGAATATCAAATTGTTGTTGGCCTTCTTGAATCCTAAGCCCTTGTGTCCTCTGCAATCCCATGAAAAATGCAGAGTGACCACACCGCCTAGAATTGTCAATATACTCATTAGGATAAGGGTGACATTGCAACATCCCAGAAGTGTCCCGCTCGATCTGTAAAAAAAATAAAAAATAGAAAAGTTGAATTATAATCAAGAACTATAACAACATGAACAAGTCAACCTTAACATTATGAAGAAGCGCATATATTCTCTAGGAGAATAAACTAAAAGCCCAAAAAACATTATTCGACATCAATGAAAATACCAATAGAAAGAACTCCAAACCACAAACTTCATCATCATATCTATTTATCAGAGCCCCCAAAGCATAGAATTTACCTTGAGAGTTAGTTGCCTCAATCGAGATTCCACCCAACCCTTCCATATACGAAGGTCATCTGAATCTGTGGCAATAATATCAACTTGAAGGTAATTTTTATATGACTCAAAAAAATGATACGGTTCAAACAACGCATTCCAACTGGCCTTGTTCAACTCAATATCCTGGCAATGGTGAATTAAAGTTAGAAATAAAGAAGTAAAGACAAATATTATAGTTAACAGTCAAATGTTTATTACCTCACAGATTCTGTTACCAAACTGGAACTGTTCGTTCATAACTCGCAGCGTACTGGTCGACACATTGTAGCTAGAGTTCATGCATGGATATGCAGGTGTAATTATAGGCATCTGATGAGTTCTGTCCCTTGGATTCTTGCGTGGATCCCAAACAGGAAAACCAAGTTCATCCTCCTCAATAGCACAAAGCATAACAGGATTTGGCCAACGCCATTGTGTATATACTCTAAAGAAACGAGAGACTAACATACTAGATACAGCATTTGGGTACAACTGGCACACACGAGCTACCAATAAAGCCCAATTAACACCCCCAAGAAATCCAGTAACCTAGCATGAAACAGGTAGTAAAATATTGTGGCAAATTTAAAGTCAAGTAGATTAAAAATACATAATAAAGATCATACATTTGAATAGACACCGCGTCTCTTAGCCCAAAGCTTTAAGCATCTGAGAGTTGTTCGAAAATTCTAAAAAGAAAAGGCAGAAGGATTAATGAATTCAAAATCATATAAAAGTCCAGTAAAATAATGATGGCAACAATGTATTAACCTCGACATTGGGAACAAGCCTAAGAATCTGATCGGCGACCCTACAGCCATTAAGACTTCGAACTGTCGGCTCATCAACATTATATAGCACTGAACCATGAGAGATGTCCAAATCCTGTGTGGAATCAGTATAAGTGTTCGGAGACATGCAACAGCAACAACACCATATTACCGCTTTTAATTTAAACTGTTCTATAAATAACACAAACGAGTTAATCATGACATGACAGGGAATCAAGAACATTGAACAGAAAATATGAACTACCCAAGAAGAGTAAAACTACACCCTGATGATGCATAACTCCACAAACATAGAGTAAGCATTTTGAACATGATAGAAAATATATTACATTCAAATCAAATAGCACAAAAGAAATGAATAAAATAATTTACAGTATGAGTTTAACACTTGGTTATAAAGTCCTTCAAACCTAAACGAGTAAACAACACATGAAACTCCTTTAACTAGATTATAGATCAGTAATCATGGAAACACCATAAAACATCCCAAGACATCACACAGTATCTAGAATTACATGGGTGGCCTAAGAGCCAATCCATAAGCAACATCAACTCCGTATGATGAATCAGGAGTGATTGAAAACTTTTGTGAATAGAATAAGGTGAGAAATATTGTAACTTAATCGTGCCAAAAGATATGAAAGAGTCGTATACTTAATACATAAACAGAATATGTACTTACAGAAGTATGTATGATCAGTGAATGAAGAACAACTAAAAGATTAGGTTTGGCACCAAAACTGGGCTAAACATGTGAAGCTTGGATAAAAAACATTGAAACTATGCCCACACCAAACTTTGAAACTCTAATTCAAAACTCTCAAATAAACAGGTTGAATAATTGAACAATTGATGAGCAGAACCACATTACAGCGTCAATATAACAAATTAAAGAGATCATCATGAACAAACTGTCCAATGACTGGCCAATAGAAAAGAGCAGTTACCATGAACAACAAGCATTCCATAAAGCTCATCATCATTGTTTGGAAAATAAAGGCTGGAAAAAGCAGGGAAAAAATTCCAAAGAAAGAAAATTGGTTTAAGCATCATTTAATGAGGTTCTTGTAAAAGCTAGAGAAGTTAAGTTTTAGCAATAAGGAGTATCTTCTAGTGTAATCAAGCAACTCAATCACCATTCAAAAACAAGAAGTGAACCATGATCACATTGTGATCAAACCAATGTAGAAATTAGTTGTTAAATAAACCTAAAAATGAAGATACATATCAAAATATAATGGTACAAACAGCACAAAATAGAAAAACAGGCGGCTTCCACTCAAGCTTTCTAGGGCCGCTAACAAAAAGGACATTATCATTGTCAAATATGATAGTTAGCTTAAAGCTATAAAGTGTTAGACGACACAATATACAAACAAAACACGAACATGATGAAATTGCATAAAAGTAAAAAGTCAGACAAGATACAATATATTTTACAAATTTTTATAATGTTTATGATTTTTTAGTACAGGTATCATAGGATGAAGTATAATATCATAAAAGAAACTTTATAATGATAAAAGACAAGCATATACTAATAATAATAATATATATATATATATATATATATATATATATATATATATATATATATATATATATATATATATATATATATATATATATATCACACGAGTATTCATCAATTTTTTTTTCGAGGTCACATGTTTTAACACTATTAAAGGATTCATGTCACGATTATTAGACAAGTTTTACACTAGTTGTCGACTATCTAATGCAACCCTCCACTTTCTCATCATAGACTTGGAATCTGGCACTAGCAATGGAGAAAAAGATTCATGCAGCCGACCCAACATAGTGGGATAAAGGCTTGATGTTGTTTTTGTAGTTGTAGCATGTTTTGATAAATGGCATTGAAAAATACAAACAAATGGTTGCTTCAACAAAACTTTATCATAAAATTTTTTTAAAACTAATACTAAAAAAAACTCTCGAGCTATGGGAGTCACAAGAAGAGCTGTTGTCAAAGCCAAAGTCAAATCATCGCTCGTTGGAGTCTTAGAAGTTGAAGCACGAGCCAAAGCAAAAGACCTATTTGAGGGTCTCACTCATGTGTTGCAGTTAAAGTATTTGTTTGTTGAAGTCAAATCTAAGTCTTACTTATGTGTTGAGTTCGAATCATGCACAATGAAGTCGATGCCCATCGAAGTGTAGTGACATCGCGACTAGAGTCTGCTCATCTCTTAATGTCTCTTTATCTCTTGGTATATAGGACACAATATAAAATTTCTCACTAAATTCTCCATTGTCTGCCAAGCTTTCATGATGCATCTTAGGCATGTCGGGGTGTGTTCGTCTTGCATCCAACAAGCATCAAAAATGAATTTTAGACTTAAATGAACCTAACACAGTTTTGAACATGATGGATGCGTGTTGGAATCATGACTGCACCTATCGGATGCGTGTTGGAGTCATGTCTACACCTAGCACATGTCTAATGTAAACACAAAGTACTTAGAGAAATGCCCATAATTCCCATGCTCAAAGAAAAATGGCAACCTTTGAAAGTTCTCATCTGAGCAAAATAAGGCACTAAAAAAATAGTTGTTTCTTTAAGTAAACCTATTTCAATACTAGGTGATACTTTTTTAAGTAAAATAATAATCATCACATGAACAAAGGACAAAAAATCTTAAAGTTTTGTTGCATTACAAGTTTCGAACCTTGATAAATATGTTATCTTAAGCAAATTACCCAAATTACATCAAAAGACCTTAAAAAGTTAAATTGCATAAGAACAATATAAAATTGTGCAACAGATCATTGAGAAATTTTTTGTCTATGAGAAAAGGTGTAAGCCTCATAGTAAAAAAATTGTGCAACATCAAATAGCTGATAAGAAGTAACATATTAGCATCCTAATCAATTAAAATACTAAAAATATATATATCAACATTCAAATATACTAAGAAGTAACAAATTGCGCAAATTAGAAGTATAATTCAAACACCAAAATAACATAAGATATCAAAGTAAAGAATAAGGACTATAACATAATAATTCAAAACATAACAACTAAAAATAAGTTTAACACAATAAGTTTATTTCACCAGCTCTTATCGACTACCATCCAACAAAGAAGATCACAAGTAGATAATCAAAAGTCCTAACCACTCGCATCACTCAAAGGTTCTTTATTAGAGCTATTGTCATAATGAACCATTTTTCTCCTCTGCCTTATCTTTAGCTATATCAATATTCTCCAAATCTTTCTCCTCATCTTCGATCTCAACCATCTTCATCTTCATCTTCATTAATCAATAATAAACAAATAATATTATTTGAATTTTGAAATAACTTCAAATAAGAAATTAAGAATATCCTTATTTAGATACCTTTTCTTTTTATTACTTATTGGCCTGTGTAAGACATATGTCTTATTTTGTCCCCATCAAATAAATCAACATTTAAAATTTTTTACTATAAATTGAATGATGTACTTTGTTATCATCATCCACAAACCATTCATCATTTTGATGGAATGTCGTCACAAAATAAGAGATCATCATCATACTTTTAAAGCCTTTTCTTCAAATTTATATCCTTCAATCTCTTATTGTACATGATGTACACCAAGTTGTTCATTCTTAAGATAATCAGAAAATTTCTCCTATTCGGAAGAACTTGATTATGTGACTCCAATTTTTCTCATATCCAAAAAAATATTATAGCTTCGAAGTGTTTTTACAAAATAGGATCCACCATTCCGAATTTAAAATAATAAAGAGTAGTTAAAATTACAAAAATCCTTTCTTATTTGAATAAACAAATATTAAAAGTTACCTAGATAATATTTTACAACTTTATGTTTGGTTTTCTATAGTCCAAAGAATACTTCCATTTTTTTGAATGGTACAAGTTGAATATTAGCACTCAACCTCTTAGTTGAGTTAGCTATCACCTATATATACAATGGTATAATCCTAATTTGATCACATAATTGGTCAACTTGTTCTCAACATATTGGAATTCATAATTGAGATAATATCCACCAACATATAAATGATGATAAAACTGAAGCTCCCACTCCTCATCAATGATTTCCCAATCTCCTTAAAATTATACCATCTTCTCTTAAGTTGTAAGCTATCAACTCCTTAGCTTCATTCATTGCATTACAAATGAAGAACATAATTGGTTTCTTCTCTGCATCAACCATCCTCAGAACTTAAGCTAATAGTATTGTTATTGTTATTAATTATTACGTACATAACACCCAACCAAAACCTTTCATTTAGAATATTATTCCTAAATTCTTTCCCCTCATATTCGGCCAAGAACTATTAAGCCATTACGTTGAAGAAAGCATGAACTCCTAAGATTGCCTTGCTTCCAACATGCTCTGTTGAACTCAATAGACAGTAGCAAATCTCATTATCGTAGGCTAAAAGGGCCCCTTTTGAAAAATTTCTCATCAAAGCAAAGATCCATGAATAATTGTAGATGCACTTACTAATCTTATTTGCTTTAATCAAGGCGTTCTTGTGTTGAGGCAAGTCACCAAGTTTCTCTAAAATTAAATCCATATAGTGTGTCACACAAGGAGTCGAATACAAATGTTTCATCTTCTACATCAACTTGTTTCCAACTGCCCTATCAGCACTAGCATTGTTTGTCACGACTTGCACCATTAGATGCTTCCAAATCTCCTCTATCACTACATCAATAAGTCCAAAAAAAAAAAAAAAACTCCATATCCTTTACCTAATATGATGCTTGAATAAACTTTAAGAAAACAATGTTAAGTATTGGTCTATGGGCCACCTTGCACGTCTACATGACACTAATGGCAAAAAAGATGAGGAATCTTTGCCATTAGGTCCACTTACATAACAAAAATCAACATTTATTATATCATCAAAATATGTTTGTGCTAAATACTTTGATATTGTCAACCTTCATATATGCACAAATATCCTCTTTCACCACCTTCAGCAACTCGGTACATGGTGCAACATTCTTGTCAGAGCTAGAAAATGCTCTTTCATTCTTATAAAAACTTCTTTCACAACCTTTTTATAATAGTTGCACTTTAGATAAACATAAGTTTTGTCATTCTTGTTATGCCTCCATGCTGGGTCTTTCTTATGACCCATTGTGAATGCATCCATACCTCTAACCATTTCTTAAAAAATCCTAAAATAAAAATTTTGATTCAAAAAGAAATTTGAAAATTGCAAGTGTTCAAAGAAATAAGAAAACCTAAGTAAACCATGTAAAGAAATTATATTTATAGAAAAAAAAATTTATGGTCAAGGGATTGTCATTGAATAGAGAAAAGATGTAATGGAGGAGGAGAATGTGGAGAAGGAAGAGGAGATCCTTGTGGATGAAGATAAATTGGCAAGAAAGAGGAGGCGGTGGCAGCTAAGGAGTTGGTCAGCGGCATGCATGAGTGGACAATGGTGAATAGATCGCATGGAAGGAGAGGCATCAGTTCTAGGGTTTAGGGTGAATAGATCACACAAGCCTAGTATTATGTTATTTTAAACAATGTACATAATTTTATAGCTTTCTTGAACCAAGTATGATCTAGTATTCTATATTATCTATTCCATTCTATATTCTTTATCATTAAATTTGCAACCCTCTACGACCAATCTATCCACATATTCATCCTCTTTGTCATGAAAATCTACTATTCTAGAATTTGAAACTATTGCACTAAAATTTGATTTAACTTATTTCCAAGCACATCCATTGCCTCTCCAACTCTTGATGCCCTTTCCACAACACCCCATGTTAAATTTAACTTCAAAAAAAAACTAACTTGCCTTCAAAGTTTAACACGCAAACATCTATCAAAGGAAAGGAACTAGCCTAATTGTTGGATGCTTATGTCGATACATTTACCTAGACAATGTGCCATGGAAATAACCTCACATGGCATTGGCATATAGAAGAACACTAAAATCACCTTCAAGACACACCATGCATTCCAAAAGAAAAATTAGCACTAAATTCTCAAACCCCAACAGAGAAAAGTACACACGGTAAAGACCATACATGCATTGCTTGATTAAAAGCACACATCCATTGCCTCTCCAACTCTTGATGCCCTTTCCACATCATCCGTGTTAAATTTACATCATAAAAAACTAACTTGCCTTTATAGTTTGAAGTACAAACATCTATCAAGGAAAGGAACTAGCCTAATCAATGGAAGCTTATGATGATACATTGGAAAAAGTGCCATCGCAAAAACCTCACATTGCATTGGCATCTAGGAGAACACTCGCATCGCCTTCAAAGACACTATGCATTCCAAATGACAAATTAACACTAAATTCTCAAACCAAGACCACACATGTATTGCTTGATTCCTTTGGCTTAATTAGTAAATACATAGTAAATATGTGTTGCACAATAATTTATAAATATCATTAAAAATTATCATCCGTGAAAAGAGTAAGAATCAGGAAATGAGACTAAGAACCAATATTTCATGAACAATAAGAATATCAGTGTAAAAAGTATAAAGCATTTCTCCCAACAAGCATAAATAAATAAATATATAAATAAAACACACATAAAGCAAAGACGATAGCATATGTTCATTGATTCCTTCACCTTAACAAGTGAATAATTCCTATGGAACCATATTCAAGATAACAACATGCACTCAATGTCTCAAAGAACTAATAAATTAGGCGTTCACAGCTCACAATTCATAGAGATGAAGGCAACAATCAGCTACTACGATCTCTAAAGCCAAGAGCATGAACAGTATATGGTTAAAACCCATAAAAATATCCACAAAGACTTACCTCTGGAACTACAAGAAGGGATACACTTGCATATAGAAGGTCAATGGATATCCCATTAAACTTGAATTTCATTACAGGAACATGAGCATCTGGAACAGGCTGAAGTTCAGTAACTTCTTCCCTTTCAGACAAAATTTCATGCAAAATAATGAAGAAGTCCTCCTGCACAAATTGAAAAGCCAGTTAACTCAAGTTCACAATTTTAGGATCCAAGAATGTAAAAACGCTAATGACAAGAATTTAACCTCTCGATTCACATATGAAGGGCCAATGCAAAGTGTATCAATATCAGCTCCTCGTCCATTAACCTACATACCAGACAATGGACAAAAAAACTAGTGATCATCAAGATAAAATGATTAATATACAATTATACAATTGGCTGTCTCAGACACAAAACAGTAAAATGACATCCATTACAAAAGATAAATTGTTAAACTAAAAATATAGCCAAGCTCATTCAGCTTGAATAAATAAAAAAAGTCTTAGAACTTTCCTCTATACTAAATCCAATAATGGGATATAGCAAGAATAGGATTATAGCAGTTACAATAGTAACATAGGCAAAGACATGAAATTCCTTGAACAATCACAAAATGAGATAACATACATGACAGGGATCATAGCATGGCCAATAGTAGAGAAAACATGTATTTCTGAAGTTCAAGGAACAAATGATTCTTCATGGATCAACAACCAGACGGTTGTAAGCATCCAAAAAGTGCCTTACATAAACAAAACAGAACATAAATTTTATTGAACTCACAAGTCTTGCCATAATATTAGTAAACGTAGGCCATCCACTGATCATTTTAGAATTGCAAACACTACAAGGTATGCAAAATCACATTGAAATATTTTCTTACCCCTAACCGATAAGAGCCAAATGTAAATAAGACAGCATTTGCTTCCTCAACCATTTGATCAGTATATCCTCGTTGACTTGTTAACTGCTTCACCCAGCTCTTTACAATCTGCAGGGAACATCAATAAGCATAGCAAATATTTACTGCAGAAGAAAACTAAATATAACCCAATCAGACACCACAATAAAAATTGTTTATTATAAGTATAAAATTCATCAATAAACAGCATAAATAAACATGAAAACGCGGATAAATTTATCTTGATATACAAAAAAAGTTTGACCTATATACAATGTTTAAAATTGTATATTCGGGTATTGAGGCGTTTTTCATTCGTAAGGCGAGGCGTAAGCCTCAAAATCAAAAAATTGCGTAAACATAAAATGATAAATTTTTATATACTAATAAGTGAATAATATAAAACATAAAAAAGCATAAGATATGAAGTGAAATCAAAATATCACAATAATAAGACAACATGAAATATAGTTCAACTCAAAATTCTATCTTTCCCAAATCCCAGTATTCTTTTCATTAACATATAATTATAATTTCCAAAAATAAATTGCAATGACATATCACATAAGAACTCATAAGTCATCAGCACTGTCATCACTAAGGGGTTTTTCATTTGAATCATCATTATGATGAACTGCTCTCTCCCCTTCCTCCTCTCCTATAGAGTCCAATGTCGGGAATTTACTTCAAGATTTATGTAAGTTTTAATAGAAATAGCGTGAGGCGTAAGCCTCATGCCAGTGAGGCGAGGCAAGCCTCAAGGCGGGCCTCAACCAAGTTGAGGCGCAAGCCTTATAAAAAAAACTCGAGGCGTAAGCATCGAGGCATTTTTATACTGGAATTGCGCAAAGGCGAGCCTCATATTGCGCAATTTTAAACCATGCCTATATAAGAACAATCAGCAAGTAAATTTAATTGTTTGTTTTAATGTAAATGCTGACTTTAGTTAATGTGATCAAAAGTTTAATATGAAACAATTAGTCATAAATTTGAATTCAATATAATTAAATTTGAGTTCAAACTTAAATCTAATGATAAAAATGATGTAATAATTGTTACATCAAATAATTGTACTTTTTATAAATATACTTAAAAATATATATATTATGTGTCAGTTTCAAATTTAAATAATCACATGAAAGTTGGGTGCTTTTCTTAAATTTCGTCTAAAAATTTTAAGGGATGATGCTGGGCATATAGGAGGCTATACGAAGTGACTAAAAGTTTAGTAGGTGAAATGATCCATGAGAAGAAAGTAACCAATGCTTAAGAGTTAAATGACAAAAATCCTCAGTATGAAGGAGGAGAGATGCTTGACATTTGGCATAACAAAAGTTTGACGATTATTGTAATCCAGGAACTTGGAACTTTGGTTTAGTATTTATATAAAGATATAATTATGCAAATCAAAGAAACTCCATAAATTCCAATGAGGAATCACATGTCATTATGCTGGCACAAACAGATATGGGAACAAGCCCATTATTTATAAGAATAGGGCACAACATATATTATTTATGAAAGTTAGAAAAACCATAAAATAAAACAAGCACAGGGAATTAAAACAATTACCAGATCTAACTGTCCTAGAACCTCCTCCCGCCTTGCTGCTTCTTCAGTGCTCTCATAAAGTCCAGCCTCCACCAAGAACTTCATTGGAACAAGCCAATATTAGCATGAGAATATAAAGAATGGAAGAAAAAGCAGAGAAGCAAGCACACAGATGCAAGAAAAAACGGCAAGAATTGAAAGGAGCATACTTTCTCTAATTCCGCAGTTCTCTGTAGATCCGTCTCTGTCGGCCCCGCGACTGAGATAGGCTTCGTCACACCATACTGCTTAAGGGTATGTGCCCCAGTACTGCCAACCTCCGAACTCCCCATCTTGAAATCCTAACAGATAAAAGAAAACTACAGAAAGATGCTAGGATCTCGTCCGGCAACTCACCCCAAAGAAAAGTTTCAAAACACTAGAAACGATAAGACCTAACATAAGAAAAGAAAAGACCCAAGATACCGCTCCAATCCAACGAGAAATGAAGATCAGTCAAACATTTTGAACAACTATATCGTCTTACCAACGGATCTACGCGAGATGCAAACCTTAAATAACGGGATCAATAACCAATCAGTCGGATACACAAAGATGTTTCGTTTCTGTAACGACAAGGCACAAGGGCGTCCAAACATCAAGAAAGTCAATTCAAGGGAAATTATCTAAAAAATAGACATATAAACCTAGAAATCACCAATCAAAGATTCCAATTGAAGATCTCTTTTCCCGTTTGAAAGATACCAAGACTTGCCCTTGCCGACACCAACGAGCCTTACTCTCAAATACAATGATGCCCTCACCGCCCTAATCCAAAGAAGCGTCGGATCCCACAAACCCGAAACCCTAGAAAAGCCACACACAAACACGCACAAATCCTAAGCGGAGAAAACTGCAAAAGAAAGGAAACGCCGGATCGTCGCCGAAGAAACCTAGGGCTGGGTCCGATGATCGTTTTCCAAAAACAGAAAGGAACTGAGGAGACGGAAACAAGATGGAGAGAGACGGAGGAGAGGGGCGGCACGGCAAGGCGTTACGTGGGGAAGCTTTATGAGAGAGAGAAACCGAGGAGAGAGACTATTTATCGGAAAGCCCAAAGCCGACGGTTTCGGTGGCGGAGAGCCGAAAACCGGTTTCCACGGTAGACTTCAGATTGTTTAGAAGGCTCGGAGAATTAGCTGTGGTCCTGTGGAGCATACTTTTTGCAGAAAAAAATTGTGTTACCAATTGGGCAATTTACCATATCTTCATATTAATGAAGTATGATTAAATGGACTTGACAATTACTATATATATTTTAAAATTATTATAATATATAAAAAATTATATAGCATTAATATTAAAATTTAATTAATGATTTTGCAGTTGAGATATAATTATATAATTTTTACTTTTAATTTGAATGAATTGATAGTGATTGGTGGCTGACATGGGGGACAATGGTCGACAATCGTGATGGCTTTGGGTGGCAGCGACTGGTGGTGGTGGTCAATAGTGTCGAGCAGTGGTGGGTAGCAGGCTGCAATGGTGGTCAGTGACTAGTGGCAACCTGCACGTTGCTTACATTGGCAGCCCACGTAGCCCCTTAATAACAATTTTATTTATATAATATACTCATCGCAAAATATCAATATTAAAAAATATTCATTTACATAGTCAATATTATAAAAGTGAGGTAATTTCAATTAAAAAAAGCATCAAGAATTTTGAATTTTGGGTATCATAGTAATTGATTCTCTATCATTAGTATCTAAATCCATCTTCTATTGCATATTAATTTGTATATTTATTAAATCATTTAAACAAAAATTAAAGAAAATATCTCATGCTAATCAATTTTTTATCTTTTTTTAATAAACAACTAGATATTATAATAAAGAAATGTTGGTCTTTTACATCCATTTTAATAACATTATATAAATAATAAAAAAAAGCCTTGAATAATTATCTCTTCTACACAAATTGATAGATATAAATCATTTATTAAAGTATTAAATCAACAAAAATAAACTATATAAATCATCATTTTATAATATTATTTTTCAAATTTGCATATCAAAAACAAAACCTTCAAAATCATAATCACATGTACATCCCTCAAAAATTTCACTTTGACCCTCCAAATTTATTCATTCATACAATGAATGGTGTGAATGAATAATAATAGAATATGGATTTAGAAAATAAATTATTAATAAATATGAAGGTTAAGTAAATATTGATTTTCTCTTAAATTACTTTAACTTGCATTAATTTTTTATTAAAATAAAATAAATTATGACCTCCTTGTCCAATCAAGATATTGAATTTGATGAAATTAATAAAATTGATTATCCAAAAACATTTCTCACATATAATAATAATGCAATCTCTAATTGGTTTAAAGAAAATCAAAATAGAATAAATTTAAGATATTGATTAAATACAACAACAACAACATCAAGTCTTTGTCCCACTATGTGGGGTCGGCTACATGAATCATTTTTTGCTATTGTGTTTGGTTAAAAGTCAAATTATCATTTAAATCTAGTAAAGATAGATCATTTCTAATATTTTATAACCAAGTCTTTTTAGGTATGCCTCTACTTTTCTTAACATAAGTCGAATCTAATACCTCAACTTTCATAACCGGATCATCGGAAGGCCTCTGTTTAATGTGACCAAATCATCTAAGGCGACTCGCTCTAATCTTATCTTCCACTAGAGTTACTCCAACCTTTTCATGTATATGCTCATTTCGTATCCTATCTCTAAGGGTCAAGCCACTCATCCACCTAAGCAGCATCATCTCTGCACCACTTAACTTAGTATTATGCATGCATTCAGCACCATAAAATATTGCAAGTCTTACCACCATCTTATAGAATTTTTCCTTAAGTTTGAGGGGAACTTTTCTATCACACAATAAGTCCGATGCATTCCTCCATTTCAACCATCCAACTTGAATTCAGCTGTATTTTGATAATTTCTTAATGTGCAATATCAATGCAAAAACATTATCAATTGTATTTTTACAATTATTTCAAAATATAATGATGTAACCATAACATATTGAGCCTCTTTTTGATTTTTCATTGTCAATCACATCAAAACTTGTAAATCATAAAATAATTCGATGTCATCAACATACATTTATGCATTTGCAATTATATTATTATTGACAAAAAATAGAAATTTTTTGAATATTTACAAGGATGGAGCAAATTGTACAAGATATTGCTCTTTAAGCCCTTAAAGTGATACAAGTGATGAGAAGAATAGAATGGGAGAGGTCTGATTTTTGTTTTTAGTATGTTCTATGATGTAGAGTAAATATATCCTAATAACTACAAATCTAAGAAGTCATTATAAATCACTAAACTTGGAGAGTTATGTTTGGAAGCATACAATTTATAGTGATGTCAATTTACAATATTCATCATACTAATTATAAATTCAATGGATTCTTACAAATCACTAAAATCAAAGAGTTATGTATAGAAGCCTATAATATACAAAGACGACAATTATGATATTGTGTTGATATCAACAATAATCCCCCCTCATTATGGAGTTCAGGGGATGAACACAATCTTAGCACATAGATCATCAAAGAGGAAAATCAATGACAATGTGTTTCATGCATGAGTGAAATATTAGATTAACATATAGATGAGTAGCATTGATATTGTCGAAATAAATGATTAGTCAAGTTAGAAGAAATAATACCCAATTTTGGAGAAGTGGCATTACCCAAAGTTGTTTAGAGATTGTGATGAGGACTGTTGTACATTCAACATTGGAAGAGGATTGTATTTATAGCTTTTTATTTCTTAGAACTCTAAAATGTTGCATTCGAGCCAAGGAAAAAAAACATTAGAACATATGATGTTATGAACAACAATATTTTCAGCTTAGTTGTAATCTTAAAAAGCATTATTGTAAAAGGAATGTGCTTTTCCAGGAAAAAATCCATGATGTATTATGTCATGCAAAATATTCGAATGTTGGAAAAATACATGAGACGGGATATTATATTAATGAAGAAAGCAACACCATATCGAGATAGTGAAAGATAATGAAGACATCTAGCCATAAACACATATATTATTGGGTTTATGAGAATTTTTTTTCTTTTTTCTTTTATTATAGGTTTGGAATTAGGTTTATGAGAAATATATCATCATTTAAAGTAGGCGGTTTGCTAGCAAGATTGAGCGTGCTCGTCTTTTGGAGAAGATCTAGAATATGTTATTGTTGGGATAGAGAAACATGCTATCAAAAGTTGATATCACATTAATAACAACAAGCCTTCATTATATTACTTAAGGTTGGCTATATGAGTCAAAGTCGTATTTAAATCTAATAAAAAAATCATTTAAGATACTTCTTAATCAAATCTATTTAGGCCTGCTTTTATTTTTCTTAACATATGCCATATCTAATATACATACTCTAATAATAGGGTCATTAGAAGGTCGGCATTTTATGTGATCATACATCTACTCCAACCTTTTCACGTATATACTTATTTCACATTCAGTCTCAGAGCAGAAAATTTCTTATCCACCTGAGCATCCTAATCTCTACAACACTTAGCTTAATTTTATACTTCTTTTTTAATGACCAATATTTTGTTCCATAAAGCTTTATAAGTCTCACCACACATATATTAACACAATATGTTTAAGCTATTATTGATGGTAGATGAAAGAGGTGTCATATTTAGAGTTGGCAATCACATATTGTAATAGAATTAAAAAAAAAAAAGTTTTTGGTTTGAACAATGAGGCTGTATGAATATGAAAGCTAAAACATTTAGACCAAAAAAAAAAAAAAAATCATAAAATACATGAACAGCTTCCTTCATTTTGCCAATATTAAAAATCAATCATTGAAATCCTTAATTTGTGAAAGGTCTTCACACATAACATCATTATTAGTATATAATTATTTTAATGTCCATATTAAGATTAAAAGTCATACAATAATGCCAAATTTGTCATTGTTGTAATCCTTCGATAACAGTACATTACATCCCTCGATTTTTACCGCAAATAATATTTTATAAAAATCTAAAAATGTAGACCAAGTATAATAAAATTTCCACCCATTACTAAAATTTGTGATCTTTTATAATCTTGCAACAACCATACATTATATGTGTAAAACTAAATATTTCAAATGCATGAACGAACTTTGAAAATATCAGTATTTGATCTGAAGTAAAAAAATGTAGAGTACAATTTTAAAATATATGAAATCTATCATCTAGTTTAATTTTGATATATTTAAAAAACATTAGATTTAGCTGATTTTAAATACAGCGCGAATTCTATGCCATTGTCTCCCGTTATCAACACCAATCTCTGTTCACAACCAGCTGCCTACCAGCCACCGCCATCTTTTGACTTAACATTGCATTATTTTTCTTTAATCTAAACAAAAAGGTAATCATTTGTATTTGTTTTGCACTCATCCAAATAACTCCAAATATTTTATATACATGCCATTTATTTTTACCCTCTATTTCATTTGACTATGCATTCTTTTTTCAACAAACTGTAAGCCCTTATGTAGGGTTATCAAAATTGGGTCACATGTCGGGTTCAGGTTCAACCTAAAATTGACCCAACACTAGTTTACCCAACTGAACCTGACCCGTTTTTACAAACATGTCAAGTTTTTCAACCCGGACCCAACCCACGCAGGCTGCTAGGTAGACCCGACCCGACCCATGGCGGGGTGAGGCGTCAGCGGCTTGGCGAGTCGACCGTGAACTAGGACCGTGAGGCCATAAGTGAGGTGAGACATCAGCTACTAGGCGAGACGGCGGCAACGACGCCAGTGACGGCGGACACTCGACGCGACAGAAAGCACTCGGGGATGGGACGACATGCCAGTGCAAGCACTCGACGTGATGCAAGCACTTGACATGACACACGTCAAACATGGTGAGCGCTGACTGGATGACATGCCAACACATTTTTTCTCGAGTTAACCCGTGTTGAGTTTGAGTTTCTGGGTCGACCTGAACATGACCCGTTTTCCCAAACGATTATCAGAAATTTTCGTGTCAAATTCGGGTCAGATTTTTGAATTGTGTCAAATATTACACCCCTATTTCTCCTTTATTTCCAATATGTAATATTAATTTAAAATCTAGATCAAGTTCAATAGTTTTTCCACCAAATATTCGTTGACTAACATCTTCATGAAATTAATATTGGTGCAGCATTGAAGCTGAATCCCAAATGATTAATTTTATGTCTCTAATTGTTTATATATGAAACAAGTTGAATGCATACTAATAAATAAATGAATATTTAATTTGGAATGGGTTGGTCACCTAACGAGCACTAGCAAAACTTACAGTCCTTAAGAAGCTACAGTGATAGCATTGTTTTATAGTAGAGATGTCAATTTTTGACACGACCCGAAACACGACCCGAATCTGATCCGGAAAAATCCGGGTTCGGGTCAACCTGAATCCGAATCCGGTCGGGTTCGGGTTGGACAAATCAACCCGTTTTAAAAATCGGGTCGGGTTCGGGTTGACCCAGCAACCCGAAATTGACCCGAAAGTGACACGAAAACTCATATTTGACTCGAAAACCCTAGATCGACCCATTTTTTACCCGATTTTGAATCGATTTTGACCCGAAAATCGAATATTAACCCGATTTTAACCCAAAAATTAGCAATTTTAGATCAAATCCGGGCCATTCGTGTTGGGTCGGGTTGACCCGGATCCGAATCGGGTCGGGTTCGGGTTGACCCGAACAGTGCCGGGTCAATTTCGGATTCGACCCGAATCCGACCCGCTGATCCGAATTGACACCTCTATTTTACAGTTAACTCCTTGCTTTACACATAATTGCCTTGAAAAGAAAATTCTTCCTTTTTTATGTCCGTCCCATATAAATGTATAAAAAAATAGTTTGTCTTTATCAAGTATGGGTTCCATTATATATAGATTATATATTTTATTCTGTTTTGCATTAAATAGGGAGAATTATCTCTCGCATTGTTGCTTAAATGACTCAACATTATAGTTTAGTCCTCCAAAATCAACTAATTGCAAGCTTTTTTTTTAAAACTAATTGCAAGCTAATATACCTCCTTCCTTGGAGTAATTATTACGTCCGGATAAAAAAACCGAAAATCCGGACATATACAGAGCAATACCGAGTTTCAGGTGACGTGGCGCGTAAATATTAGTCTCTGGACGCGTCAGATGACCTGACGTAATTATTGCTCCCTTCCTTGATAGTTTAGGGTTTAGGCAAAGTCATGGAGCCATCCTCTATTACTATTTGAAATTTTCTTAAGCCAAAGAAGCATTGTGTTCATTATTTGATCTTCATCACTGTATTTTTTGTAATATCTTAGGTTTTGTTTGGAACAACTTTCTTATTGTTTTCTAAAATAAATTTTTAGTACAAAAAACTATAATATAAGAATTTTTTGTACTGAAAAACTATTTTAGAAAGTCATAAAAAAGCTATCACAAACAAAACCTTGATTGTCTTTCACACAAGAATGTTATTTTATAGATAATTTTTCCTGATGGTTGTTGGTTGTTTTAAAGCTTCATAGAATTAGATAGAGCACAAAGCTTAATCATGGATGCAAACACATTTCTTAATTGCTTTCAAGTTATCTAAGCTTCATTTAGATTTCTAATTGACTAATTTGTTATGATTAAAGCTTTGTTTGGGACGACTTTCTGCTTTAAGAAGTAGTAAGAAAGTCATTCCAAACAAAGCCTAAATTATCAAGTTCTATTTTCTATCAAACAATAAAAATTAAATCTTGATTTAATGAATTCAGAATAAATAAATGAATAAAATCGTAAAACAAAAAATAATTTTTATTTATTTTTTTACATTTTAGCATCATATCTTATATTAGAATATAATCATTATCAAGGAAATAGAAGATTTAATATATCATCTAATTTTTGCTTATAGTTATTAAAAAGAGATTAGTCACTTAAACATTGAATATATTTTAATTAAAATTTAAAGAAAATTGTTTTACTGTATGATCAACATTTCATAAAATCATTTTTTATTTTTAGTCACATATTTATATAATTATAAAATCATTTAAATCATATCAAATAATATTAATAAAATAATGCAATATAATATATGACAGCTTCATAATTTCAGCTCAGAAATTGAAGAAATTATTATGTATAGACGTCGGACGCATCTCTATATGCGGAGGCAGCGGTACTGAGACATTATACCGAGCAGTATCAAACCACGGTAGCGAGCAAATGGGCGACGAAGCGCATTCTGATTGGTGTCCAAATGATGTTCGATGTTTGCACAGAATAATTTTTTCGGAATTTGAATAAAAAGCAATAGAATTGATCAGATCAAATGGTTGATCAAGATGGCTTTTACTTGAATTAGTGGGTTACAATATTTTTTTTCTCCCAAAAAATAAAAATAATCGGATTAAAGCTGATAAGACAAAGATCATAATTTGATCCACTCGACTCCATCAATAAAGCTCAAGGAGATGAAGGGCTTTGCCTCCTCATCAGTGAGCTCTCGTGACCATGGAACCCTTCCAACATAGTTGGCTCCTGGCCCACTGCACTTGTATTGCCCGTAGAATACAGTCCTGTCAACAAATATCAAATATTAAATTAAAATAATAATAAACATCATATATTAGCACCAAAAGTATTAAAAAAAAAACACTAATTTGAAAAAATTAGTGTTTTTTCAGAGCCTAATCCGTAAGCTGGATAGGACTGGCCATCATACCAGTTCACGGTTGAACCAGTCGGTCCGGTCCTGTTTTCAAAAACAGTGATATTAAGAGAAGAAGCGGCTTACATCTCTCGATTAGGGTCTCCCCAATTAAACCAACCACTGGGAATTATAATATCGTCCATGTACGTGTAGGCGAAGATGACCCGAGAGAAGGTGCCCCAAGCCCTCCCCAAATAGAGGGCGCCCGAGCCTGTTACCTTACAGTTCACGAAGGAGAACCCCGTCGGATCAAGAAGGCTCATTCTATTCTGCGCCGTCACCGCTCCAATGCTCTCTGCTATTGCGTGCATATGACATCCCTACCCATCATAAAATCAAAATTACAAGATAAATTATTACGTAGCTGCGCATAAAAGAATATTGAAATTTAGCTCATTTTTTAAATTATTGTAATAGGATATTCTCACATAATTAGGGGTGTCAATTTTTGACAAGACTCGAATCCGACCCGGAAAAATCTGGGTTAGGGTCAACCCAGACCCGAAACGAGTAGGATTCGGGTTCAACAAATCAACCCGTTTTAAAAATTGAGTCGGGTTCAAGTTGACCTAGCAACTCGAAAATGACCCGAAATTGACACGAAAACTCCTATTTGACTCGAAAACCCGAGATTGACCCGATTTTGACCCGAAAACTAACAATTTTAGGTCAACTATGGGTCATTAGTGTCCCGAACAGTGCCGGATCAGTTTCGGGTTCAACTCGAATCCGACTCGTTGACCCGAATTGACACCCCTACATATAAGTATATAACATCATCATATAATTTGCAATAGAATATTCTCATATAATTTCTTAAAGATAATATGCATACAAAACTATCAATTATTTCTCAAAGAAAAAGGGCAAGAGAATACACCAAAAAGAGTTAGTGAATATCATTATCTTGCAATCTCTTTCATTTGAAAAGTCTCGCACATCTTTTTTAATGCTTTTTAAAATAATTTTTTAGTTAAATAATTTTAATTTTTTAACTAAAAGACTGATTTAAGAAGCAATAAAAAAGCTGTCTCAAACGAAGTCTAAGGCTTCATTTAGGGAACTTTTATTACGTCCGGTGCAAGGACGTAGAGGAACGTCCGGTCGGAGGCAATTTTCGACCAACAAATTAGGTATTTGCTGGGTACAACTATGTATTATTTGATAATAGTGAGGAATACTATTCTCTGAAGACCAATACCGAGTTATACCGAGCTGTACTTAGAAATACCGAGTTGTACCGAGTTTTTCTGGGAAAAACTCGGTACAACTTTTGCATAACTCGGTATTTGCTCGGTAAAGCCCGATATAACTCGGTATTGGGTCTTCAAATGATGGTATTCTTCGTTATTGTTTGGTATTGCTCGGTATTTGCTCGGTACAACTCGTTTTTTGGCAGGAATTTGCCTCCGACCGGACGTTCCTCTACGTCCGGTCGGAGGACGTAATAATTGTCCTCATTTAGGATGTCTTTCTTACTATTTCAAGCAGCTTTCTAGTAAGCTTAAAATTTTTATACTAAAAAGATGCTTTAAGAAGTATTAAAAAGGCCGTCCCAAATAAAACCTAAGAGAGTACCGGCAACGCTTTTCTAAATTTTAGAAAAAAAAAATTATATAATTATATATAATACGAAAGTTTTAGTTTTTAAATATTTCTTAGATTATATAAATTATTGCTTTTTTACAAGGTTAATTAGCACAAAGAAAAAAAATATAAATTTTAATTTGGTCGCATTAAGGGAGAGAAAAAAACTTTAAATTTTCATATGATTGTGTATTTCTCTTAATATATTTTTATAAAGTTTTTTTTTTTTTTTTTTCATTTTAGCTGGAAATTACTGCATAGCATCAAAATTTCCCCTCAAAAATAGAGAAATCTGATTGGCAGTAATTGAAAGGATGGGGCCAATGGAGGTCGAGAATTGCCCTACCCGTGACCTGCCAAGATGCAGCTCGTACATGCCAAGTGTCAGCACTCGATGATGCTATGACGATTAGTAACCGTGCAGCCAGCGTTAATAAAATCTCTGAAGGTAAAAACTACTAACCTCATAGAGGGAGAGGGCATTCCCAAAGATGAAATCCACAGAACCTTCAATGTAGCAGTCCTTATAGTAATGGCGGCCAAGATGATCATATAATGTGTCTTGCGCTCCCAAGAACTTGCATCCCAAGAACGCCGCCGTATCGCCTGATATCCTCATCGCCACCGCCTGCTTCCCGACCGCTCCTGGTTTTGGCACTGGACTCGTATTCTGATACAGAAGGAAGAAATAAAAATAAAAATTTCAACTTTTTTGTTTTTTTTTGGGTAAATTGGAAGAAGCTAGAAATCACCTTGAAAGTGATGTTCTTAGCTACGAAGAAAGCGGAATTAACCGCAAAAGTTGCAGAGTTGTAAGTTCCCAAAGCTTGCCCTTTCGCACCAATGGTGTCTGCTGTATCTCCCCATTGCACGACGGTCTTATCCGCCCCTGCTCCCTCTATTGTTATAAATGCTTTCATTGCCGAAATGCTGACCTTCTCCCTGTAACAATATCTCATCTTTTTTGCTCAAATCTGGCTTCAAAATTCGATTTTGATGAAAATTTGTGGGCAAGGAATTAAGTTAAGCTTACGCCGCTACTCACGTGTAAGTTCCGGCATTGATTTTGATGATAACTCTAAGTAAATTGATAACGGGAAGCGAGTCGATGGCTTCTTGAATGGTGGTGAAGTCTCCCTTTGCTGGATTCTTGTCGACGGTGAGAGTGTAGGAAGGAAACAATTTGTTCATTGCTCGGCCGAAGAGGCTGTGCCGGAGGCTTCCGACGAACTTTACCCATCTCATGAACTGCTGTTCTGTCAATCTTTGCTGCGTCGTGTTGCCGGAATAATGCGGCTGATTTCCCTGCCGGAGGCCTTTCGTGTGGCCGTGCGAGTGGCCGGAGATTAGCAGGAGGATGAGGGGGAGGAGGAGGGAAGCAGAGGTTCTGTGTTGGAAGAAGAGGGGCATTGTTCTCTGAAAGTGGAAACAGAGCAATGGAGAGGGGAAGGCGAAGATGATAGTTTTAAATTTTAATAAAATTTGATTTGCTGAGGAGAGAAGTTCACGGGTTCTTCTTACTGCTGAAGAATAAAGGGAGGAGATGCGGAGCGGGGTTCACAGGGCGTGAGGCTTTCTGGCTTTGGAGCTTTGTATTAATGGCCGCTTTATAATTTACAGATAATGGTTTTATTATTTTATAAAACTTTATTATTTTATTTCACATTTTATACAAAATTTTTTATTTATTTCATTGTTCGGTTTCTTTTGCTCTGCTATTCTCGTGTTCTCATTTTATGCTGGACTAAGGACAAATTTTGAGCTTTGTTTTTCGTGATTATGACTAAAAAAATTATGTTTGGTTTTAATTCAAATTACTATTAAGCAGATTTTTCTACCGCTAAATTCATTGAAAAATCTCTCTTAATTAGGAGTCTGTTTGAAACAGCTTTCTTTCTGCTTTGTTTTTCATTCAGTAATCATAATTTCATTTGTTTAGTGCTTTGATATTGATTCTTAGAAATTTTTATGATGAAAATGTGCTTTTTTCAATTAGAGTAGCAAAGTTATTTTTTTCGCAATAATTTTAAATCAATTTTATAAAATATTACAGTCATCCCAAATAAACCTTACACAATTTTGCAACTCTTAGTGAGACCTGCAAATGCTTTATGATGCAGAATGTTGGCCATTAAGTGTTGCAGAGATGATGATGCTCAGGTATATGAGTGGCTTTACTACTAGAGACAGGATACAAATGAGCATATATATTAAAAGATTGGAGTAGCTCTAGTGATATGATCAGATTTCAAGTTGAGCAAGGAATTACTTATTAACTTGAATTTAAGCCAAAAAAAAAAAAAAAAGAAATTTCTTAGTCATCTGTGGCGGCAACGAAATAAGCAAGGAGAAGAGCCGGGAATGCTGAAGAGTCAAAGCATGTGGCAATTTTATATTGTTTCGGATGATGACGAAGTCATTTTCACTGATGAGGTTGTCGAGAAATTAGACAATCATTATTTAATATTTCTGAATTTTTGTATGATTGATTTGGGCGGCGGTATTTTTTTTTTTAAATAAATGTAAAATTATTATAAAAAAATATATATTTTTTCAAATAATAATAATAATTATTTTTTAAAATCGGATAATAATTTTCATGTAATTATCATAAATTGATAGATCTGACGGTGAAAAACAGTTTTTCACTATAATTCTTCTTAAAAATTAACCTGAATCCAACTTGATTTTTGAAATATGCAAGTTTCTTGAAACTCAAATTTGACATGTTTCTCAAACGGGTTGATCCTAACCCATAATTTTCATATCAAATTTTCAGATCATATCAAATATTGACACCCCTACCTTTTAGTATACATTCATCTTGTATGTTTGTGATTTTGATATTTTTGAGTTATTTAAAATTTGAATTAATTTATTTAATATACTTTAATGATAATTAATAGTATTAATTTATGCAATTATCATTATTTAATCCTCCTATTAATGCATAATTTGCATATGATAACATATGAAATAAGAGAGAAATAACTTAGCGGTAATGTGAGAGATAAAAGATGTCCAATAATACTTTATATTGTCTTAATAGGAAGGTAACATTATAGCATTGTCATATAAAACATTCCGGCCAAATTAATATTTGTGTTGGTAGGAAGACCAAAATTAGGAGCATGAAATGACTATTTTGTCCTTTCGAAGGTGGAGGGCAACATAGTCTTTATGCCATATGCCACATGTATGATGAAATGCGCATTGGTAAGATCGATGATCATCATGAAGGACGCATAGATTGTTGCCCAGCCTATAAACCACAATAAAAAAATATTATTATTGTTATCAAATGCAGTATATCTAATATATGACTATTACACTAAAAGGATGATTATGTATGTGATTAAGATGCACATCATTCTAAGGTCTATTTGGGATCACTTTGTCACGATCTTATTTTCTAGATTACAATCATAATTTTATTTAACGGTTTCTTTTTCGATATGTTTTAGGAATTTTTGCAGTAGGAAGTTATTTTTTTATGACAATATTTATGAATATGTGGTAGTTGTAAGAAAAAAAAAACACTTAAAAAAAATCACAACAATTTTCAAAAAATTACTTTTTCTCAAACAAAATCATAATCAACTCTACAAATTGTTGAAACTATCTTTTTTTTTTTTTTTGGATGAAAGACATTCATTAATAAAAGGGCAATACATCCAAGATCTAGATAATACAAAACAAAATTACAATGCTATAAGTATCCAATAAATAAAGCAACCTCAAAGAAAGGTGCAAAATCATAAAGGCTTCCAAAGAGTAAGATAAACAATCTGGACTTGGGAATGAGACTCCGTGCAAACCCACAAGTCAAATAAGGACCATCCATTGAAGGTATCAAGTCACGAACCAAGCAGAGAAAAACCAATAAGCAACAATTCATGACCCAAATGAAGGATCCTAAACAACAAAGAGGAAATACCACCAAGGTTGCCAACTAGCGAAGGCCAATGAGGTGATGCACAAAGCCAACAATTGTTGCAACTATCCTGAACAAATACTTAAGCTTCATTCGAGACAACTCTTTTACTGTTTTTTTAAGGAAGTTTTTTTAGTACAAAAATTTTTAGTTAAAGAAATTTTTATATTAAAAAGTTACTTTTGAAAGCAGTAAAAAAACGATCCCAAACTAAGGCTTCGTTTGGGATGATTTTTTTGTTACTTTCTAAAGCATCTTTATCATATAAAAATTTTGAATTAAAATATATATATATATATATATATACTAAAAAGTTGTTTAAGCCTTTTGTACATCATAGTTTTTTTTGGATGATAATAGGGTTTGTATTCTCGTTTATTGAGTTTGGGCCCTACATACTTGTTGGGTCTCTTTCGGATGACCCAATTAAGAGCCTATACAATAAGTTAGTTTCATGGCAGGCTCTAGTTTCGGGTTACATTGGGCGGGCTAGGACCCTCAGTGCCCGCCCATCAACTTGGAAGCATTAAATTTCTTTTTAAACTGTTATATCACTGTGTTGATACTAATTAGTAATACCTAATGTACAAAATTTTGCACTGTAAAAATACAGTTCAGGCAAAAAAATTATAGGTTAAATTATTCACAATTTAGGATTTATTTGAGATAATTACAGCTTTTTATATAAGTGATTGTAAAATTATTATAGAGAAATTAAGGGTTTATTTTGGATAGCTTTCTTAATGTTTTTCAAAACAAATTTTTAGTACATAAAATTTTTAAATTAAAAAGATATTTTAGAAAGCAATAAGAAAGTTGTCCCAAACGAAGCCTGAGATATATATAATTTTTTATAAAATTAATAATAAAAAATCAAATTATACTAATTAATTCATATATTAAAGCACATAAATTAATAAATTAAGATTAAATAATTGATAATAAATTAGTGACATAAATAATCAAATTTGATATTATTTATTTTATATAATAAAATCATAAAATTTTAACAGAATTTATTTAGTATCCTTCTTAATCTGCAACTCAATTAAATTTTCTAATCTAAAAAAGTGAATTAAAATTTGATTTGAATCAATTCAATTCAATTCAAAAAATAAATTAATCAATTCAATTTTATTAATTTTATAATCTAAACCACTTACTTTTATTAATCTGCAAATCAAATCGATCAAATCTACACCCTTCATGAGCACTTCCATTTAAAAACTATAGCTTCCATGACTAACAGACTTAAAGCAAGCCTGCCTGCCAAGTGCCAAAATCACTAAGAAAAGCTACCAGCCATACAAATTCATAAATACATAGGATATAGTTTTTAAGGTTGTGTTTGAGAGAGTTTTCTTAATGTTTTCTAAATCAGTTTTTAGTAATAAATTTTTAATTCAAAAAGCTGCTTTAGAAAGTAATAAGAAAGCAGCCCCAAATGAAACTTTTACTGATTTTTTAAATAGTTTTTTAGCATAAAAATTTAATTTTTGTACTAAAAAACTGTTTGAAGCAGTAAGAAAGCCGTCCTAAATAAAACTTAAATCATAAAAAAAAAAAAGAAAAAAGTATAAAGCATTAGCTGTTAACCAATTTCATTGTCTTTGTCTACCATAAAACTTGTTAAGGAGATGAATCAGATTTCCACTAGAAAGGAATATTAGGTTTCATCGCGCATGCAAATATAAAACTTTATTTCATTTTTGTATGAAGAAATAAGTATTTTGCTTATTTTATGCAAGGCTTTAATAAATATCAGAATATTATGATATATTTTATGGTAAGATATGTAAGAACATAAAATAATTAAATATAAAAAATAAACATTTAAACTTAAAAACTATTAACTAAAAAAACATCAATGATCATTTTTATCTTACCAAAAAAGTGTAAATGTCTTCTAAGGGTTTATTTAGGTTGATTGTAACATTTTATAAAAATGATTGTGAAGCTGTTGTAAAAAATAAAAAATAATTTTTTTTTTTGTTTTGAAAATTTCTTTAAAAATATCATACATTAACAACTTTGATTGTATAAAACAGCACATAAATTTCGAGAAATTATCAATAAAACAATAAGAAAGTCCTAGCCAAATAGAATTAAGGTTACAGATATAAAATAAAAAAAAATTATCTTGATCAGGCATGAATCTAGAGGCAAAATCAGGCTGGAAGTTTCAAAAATTAAATATGGGATCATCCAAATTTATAGTTGAACTGGGCGTCTCGGAAATACAAACTCAACGACACCAAATTCAACTCAATCCGAGCCCAAATGGGTTCGAATGAAAGACCCGAAGCGCTATTGGAAGGTTCAAACCACAATTTGGATTACCAAACGTTTTCAAAACATGACATGCTTATAATCAAATCTAGCGGCTTAACGAGGCAAATCCAACGAGCCAAAGATCTCCAAATTCCGATATCATTAAGACCTTCAAATGTCCGATGAATGGTCCACGATCAAGGGATTTAATATCAGTCGTCCATCCAAACCACTCCACATTTGCCTTTGACCCCCTTCCTATTTACCGGTCATGTCACTCTCAGAAAACTATAAATAGCCTTCCATTACTTTGCTTCGTTAAGACGATGGACCGCAAGTAAGAAGAAGAGAAGAAAAGAGGTTCCCCTCTGACTTTCAAGTGCTACATGCCGGAGTGGGTAGGACTTCCTATGCGACCGTGACTTTGTTCAAGTTTAAGTTTTTAAGGTTATGCCGGTGGTTTGAGTTCTGATCCCTTTAGTCTGGATAGGGCTCAAATGAATCGAGCCGAGCCGAGTTTGTGACATGGCTTGGGTTCGTGTTTGATTCGAGCTTTTGTCTGACCACCAAGTGACGGTATGAACGAGCTGTTCATCAGAGCCTTTTGGGAATGCTCCCAATAGTTACATTAGGTGAGTGACTACTAATAGAGTTCCGATTATCCCGAAGACATTAACAGATGAATTCATCAATGGGGTGAGCAAGTCCCAGGAGGAAATTTTTTTTTTGTCAATGCTACAGTTTCCGGCGGAATTTGCCCGGACGTTCGCCGGTAAGACGATAACATCGTATTGATGTACCGTCTCTTTGTTCCGACGGAACCTACATTACCGGCGCACAGTCCGCCGGTAATTATCGGCGTACTTTGCAAGCGAGTTCGTGGGTTTCTAATGCACTTTGCGTCGTTATATCCGCCGGTATAGCCGGCGCATCTGCGACGCTATTCATATGGCGCCGGAATGCGTTTTTCAACTCAAAAATGATCTGTGTTTTCGCCGGTATTCGCCGAAAACTCGTCGAAAAAATTTCCCGAAATTGGCGCCGGAAATAATTTATCGACGCGGCCGAAACCGGCGTTGATTTCCGCCGCATTGGAAACCTAATCTGAATATCTATGTATTCGGCGGATTTAGTCCGCCGGTATATGGGGTTTTCCTGTAATTCCACATTACCCCCTTTCTAGGTCATGTCGAGTAAGAAGAAGAGAAGAGAAGAATAGAAGAAAAGAGTTCACTTTCAAGTGACCCGGAGTAGTTCCGCCTGACTGTATGCCAGAGTTCTCCCGAAAGTGACGGCGGAGTTTTGTCTGACCACACGCTAGTTGTGACTTTAGAGTTCCGCCCGAATTTCAAGTGACTGGGTTCGTCCGACCTTTAAGTAACATTAGAACTCTCTCCGACAAACAACATACACCAGGCATTTGATATTCCGTGCAACTGAATTCAACCCGAGGTTGCTGACCGTCATAAATTTTAAGGACGAGTACCTCTTGTAACTCAAACAAACACTAGTTGAATTCTTTCAACTGGGCATGTGTGATTTTTCCCTTTCCAGGACTTTGTACGTAAAAATCTTTTTTTATATCTTTTATGTTTGTGTGCTGGATATCCATACAACACTGAGACAAAAAATTCGAACTCTATCCCCGCATATATTCTAGCCTGCCATAGTTACGATTTGTAAAGTAAAGAAGTGATAAAGATGCCCTAAATAAATCATAAATTTAAGATTTTTAAATTAATTTTTTTTTTACATATAAAAGACGTCAAGAAATAATAATAATAATAATTTTCAAGTATAGAAGGTGGTCATGAGGGCTTTTGATCTTTTGATTGGATTCCCTTTTTTTTATCTTAATTTATAACAATTGGATCACTCCAAAATAAATATCAACTTCTTCATAAAGTTTTATATAATCATATTTCAAATTAGAACAAATAAACTTATTTTTAATTGAGACATTTAAATTTATAAACAAAATTTAATCATTTGTATTTCTATATTAAGACAATTTTCAATCATCAGATAATGGATTAAACTCAAATCACATCATTTAATATCTCAATATTAATCTAATAATCACATATCTTACTCTTTTTATTCATTATTAATATATGATCATAATAATTTGCTAAAAAGGAAAAATAGTAACAATCATTAATATTTTAATATAAAATATAATAATATAATAAATGAGAATATATTACAATAATAAATTTTATAGATTTATATTATTAATATTAGATATATATGATAGTATTAATATGATGATATAATAACTCTAATGATTAAAAAAAATTTAAATTTGCTGTTAAAAATATTTTGAATTTCTTTTTTATTTTTGAGCCAATTAAACTTTAAATCCAATGGCTCATAATTGATAGTTAAAACTCTTAATCAAGAGATCAATATGAGCTTGTTATGATTTAAATTCTTGTACGTTTTGATCTTAAACCATCTGGCAATCTAACGGTAGGAATTTGAAACTTTTAAATTTCCGCATGTAAGCCCTCCCAACGGTCGTTATTTTGGAGAGCCGCAAGGGGGATAAAGTAACCGATAGTTCCTTTGAAGAAGAAGAGAAAGAGAAGAAGGTTTCTGATGGATCCTTTCGGGAGAAATCACTCATTAAATTCACAGGCAAATTCGAACAGTTCAGGTATGGATCTTTCGGATTTCACATCTTCTTCTTTTGTCATTGTTGTAAAATCTGAGACCCATTCTTGTTCTTGAAGCCCAACGAGGAAAGGATTTTAGTAAGAAAGTCGCTGAAACTGACGAGAATGAGTTTCATTTTCTTCACGCTGGAGCCCCGACAATGTCGCAGGTTTTAAAGACAGACCTAAGGAAGAACGCCCTGTTCTCGAATACTTCTTTCTCTTTCAAGAACAAGATCTTGGCTGAGAGGAAAGAAGACCTATTGCCGGTTTCTCCTCTAAGTTCGAATCTTGAAATTACGCCACATTCAAAATACACGCCTTGGGTAAATCCAAGTGGAGCATTCTTTCATAACTCACCTATTTCCTTGCATTCTTATGATCCCATAACCAATTACACTTCCCCAAGGCCAAAGTTCCTTCGCTACAATCCAATTCAACGTAGAGAACTCCTTCAACGCATTGAAGCAGAGGAGAGGGACAATGAAGAAGTAGGAACTGCATTTTTCCCCTCCTCTCCAAATTCTTCAAGTAAGAGGGAAAATGACAATGATATTGAGAATGAAGAGGAAAAAGAGGAAGAAGAGTTGGAGGAGGGGAAACCATGGTATTCATGTGTGGTTTGGAGTTTGCTTTTTATATTTGGAGTGTTTTTGTTCATTCTCTATTGCATGAGGTCTAGTTCTTATCCTTCTTTTGAAGGATTTGAGAGCCCTGCAACTAATATTCAAAAGATTCAGGGCAAGGCTCCTCTTAGATTGGTAGGGAAAAGCTTATTTACTGAAAGTTTTTTGGAGAACTTGGTAAGCTTTTCTCAGATGTGCCCAATTGTCAGAGAATCTTTTTGTAACCTTGATGAAAATTTATTTGTTTCTCTTGAGATCGACAAATTTAACGGAAGACAACGTTCAGGAGAGAGAGAATGGTTGATGGAGGGAATCAGAAACGAGTTTTCTGACAAAACTGAAGATCTTGTAGCTAAAGATGAAGATTTATTACTAAAAAATGGAGGTCTGGTTGATGATGACACTGTAGTTAAAGAACAGAGGGAGCATGGCGATCAAAACCAAAGAGATTCTTGGTCTTTGGCCGAAGAAGGCAATGCAAAGAAATCTATATGTAGAGGTTTGACTTTGAAAGAAAACAATATTACTAGCTCAAGTGTTGAATCTTTACTAGTTTCGCAATCACAGGAAATTTCTGATAGCTCGTTCACAGTTAGAGAAGATAAATTTCATAATGAGAGCTTCGATTCAATGGAATTTCCATGGACCTCTCAATCAAGAGTAGATGTGAGTACTCCAACAGGTGATCAAGGCCTTGAGGACTTCAGCTTGACATTAGCCTCTGATATTAAACTGGCAGATTATAGCACCAATATTCTCTCAGAAGGGGCTCTTCGAACCTTTTCCTTCTTCCTCGGTTCATTAACCATCGTAGTTGGATTGTTAAGTTGTTTTCATAAATATGTGCGAAGGCCAAATTCGAATTCATTTCATGTTTTTCCATTTCTACCTTCATTTGAGTTCTTTAAGAAAAGGGAAACTAGAGAAAAGATTGTTCGGAAGAAAGAAGAAAATTTGGACAAGGCATTGGATATCTCAGTAGAAAGTAAGCCAAGTAGATTACATGCTGTTCCTTCACCTTTCGATGATGTGACCGTTGAACTTAAGGAAGTATCAGGATTTGGACCACCAAGTGTAAAGTTGCTTGGGGAATTCTCTCTCATTGATGCAGAGGCCATCAATAATGGATTTGGTTCAAATTTGAAAAAAATGGAGTACCCGAACTCACAGGTTTCTTATTATAAACAACGAAGAGCAAGGGAGAAGCTTTCGCCCTTGGCTGATATGCTAGTTTCATCTCCTGAGGAATCAACTTTCAGCAGATTCTCTTCAAAGGTAATTCAAAATATTAGTTGCATGCATGAGCTGATCTGAATTGTTTTAATTCTTCAGTTTAGATACAGAAATCTCCATTTAATGAATGAGATGTTTTCATTAGCATTTAGATGAGGTAGATATGCATCAGTCAAATGATCATGACACTTTTTTAATCTCTTAAATTACACTATATTCTTGTGTTAGGCCGGTTCAGGGTGAATCGGCTCAAAGGCTAACTCAGGTCTATAGGAGGCGGCACTTGTCCTCCTCCCTTCCTTCTTGCCGCCCACATTAGTGGGCCCCACCAGTCCAAATTGAATTCAAATTGCAGAGGAGAGGGCGGCTAGGGCTTGGGAGAGAAATTAGATTAGGAAAGTTTATGTATTAAAGAGCATGAGATATTTTAGGGGGATGTATGTTTTGTTTTGTTGTCTATTAGGGCTCTTTGGCGACTTGGGCTCTAGACTCTCTTGTCTAGAGATTTCGGAGAGACGATCTCCTCCTCTCGAATTGAGGATCACTTGTATCTTCTTTCCGTGCTTGTTTGACTTTGATTTTCATATTGCAATCTTTCGTTTGTGCTTATTTTTCCTAGATTTTATGGTATTCTTGCTGTTTTTCACCAATTGGTGATAGGTTTGCTTGTGAACTCAAGTATTACCCTTAGGGTTACTTGCGAACTCAAGTATTTTCTATCATCTTGCAAGCAAAAATAGCATTGTACATTAGATATTTAGAAGAATTCTGCATGATAAGCCATACTTCACCATTCTCTTCCTTTTTTTCCCCTCTATGTTTCATCTCTTCTTCTCTGTTGTGAACTCAGAAATTAACTTTGTGATATCTAAAATAGGTTCCTGCGGATAAAGGTGAGAGATCAGACACTTCTGCTACTTCCTCTTTGAGACGTTCAAGCCGGCTCCAAAATCGAAATCGAAATCGAGTAATCTGTCCATGACCTTTGGTAGTTTGGCTTTTGGCAAACCTTCAAGCTGTGCATGAGGGACCTGGGAAACAGCTGCCTGTTGTTTCTTGTTCTTAGTTAACTTTCACAAGTTATGAGATTAACTACCTTGACGGATTGACTAATTTTCTTTTGGCACCTCTGAATTGTATTTTATTAGCTATATGAAAGAAAGCATTGGTTGCACTGATATGAATGAAAACTTAGACTTTCATGATGGCTCTGGAAACACCTATCTGTCTCTTGCCATACAAGTTAACTAATCTTACCTGTTCAAGTCTTGTTCTTAAGCTTCGTTTGGAGAAGCGTTTGATTATTATTTTTTTACTGTTTTTAAAATATTTTTTTTTATTAAAAAATAGTTTTAAAAAACAGAAATAAGAAAACTATTCCAAATGAAATCGTAATAGCAATATGAAGATCAAGAGTTTAAATATCAAACGCCATTTCTTTTTTATGATGTCTTGGTACCACTGAGGAAAATAATTTGTGAAGTAGTAGATCTTGTTTTGATGATTATAAATATAAATCGCACAAGTTTGTGACGGAAAACTAGCACATTTGTAAAGCAAAATAATTTGTAAAATAGCAGGTCTTGTTTTAATGATTATAGATGTAAATCACACTTTGTTACTGAAAATCTGTATAATTTTCTTTACTAAAAATTGGATTATCAGAGACACTATATGAAAATTGCGCATTACCAGTTATAATTTTCGGCGGTTTAGATTTATTTTCCGGCCGTTTGTAAATTTTCTAGCAAGTTTTCTTATAGGAATTGGGTGATAAATTGCATGGGAAATGCAAACATGTGGCAATATTTTTTAGCGGCTCAAACAGCCATAAGTTAATGAACCTAAAATCGGAGGTAAACCGTAGGAAAATTCCGGTGCAAAAACCGCCGGTTTATTACCGACGGTAAAAACCACCAGTGGCAACTTGAGGCCGTCCGGTAATGAAGTTTCCGGCAGCTAAACCGCCGGAAATCTATAACAATTGCAAAAAAAAATTGACAACCCCCCTCTATCTAAATAAATTTTTACAATTACCTCCAAGCAGTTCAAAACACATAGAATAATTATCTTTCAATGTCATGGCATTCATGGAATCCATTACCATAACAAAGATACTTTGCTCCCTTATGCACAGCTTCCTACTATATTCAAATTTATCTTTAGATTACCTTTACATCAGGGCAATTTCTAGCAGTGAAAAGAGTAATATATGACTTTGTTATATTCATAGAGACTATCAAATCATCAATGCCTGGCAATGTATGCCATATTCGATCAAATACATTAGAAAGATTTGAAAACATTTTTTAGGCTTAAGAAAAAAAAAAAGAATTCATTTAAGACAACTTTTTCTACTATTTTATAAAAAATAATAATAACCAAAAGCTGTCTCAAACAAAGCATAAGTTCCTAGAAAAAATAGTAATGGGGTAAAAAGTATTCTCCACTAAGATCAAAGATCTTTCAAAGCTTTATGTGGTTAATCATTCAAATTAATAGCAGAAAGTAGCACTGCTAAATCTTTTAAATTGAAATGTACACCTTAGCTTTCATATGATATCAGAAGACATTAAATCACCTAAAGAAGGTGAAAAAAAGATCTACTAAAAATCAATGCACAAATATCACTAGCACTGTCAAGAAAACTAATGAACATCCAATAATGACAAGCCATCCGAATCATCATGATTAAAAACTTCTGCATAAGATGATTAATTATTCTGTGCGGACGTCAAATGGCGTCAAGAGATCAACCTGAATGCGCCACATCACCCCTTAGCTCGGTATCACGGCTCGGTACCGCTAACGTAGCGCATTCTGATTGGTCTCCGGATGGCGTTCTACGTCCTGTCTCCGCACAAAATAATTCGCGGAGGACGGGATAGCCTTTCAAGAAAGTTGGCCAGCGGAAATTTGAACAGAAGAAAACATCAATAATAGCCAAAAGATAGAACAAATGTATTAATTATTGCTAGAAAGAGCAAAAGCAAAAAACCAAAAGAGTGCAATACAATCCACAAGTCAATCAAATAGGTATAGGTGCGCTCTATCACCACTTAGAAGTAGCAAAACCCATCAAATACAAAAATACATAGTGAGCAAACCAGTAATTTTTTTGACTGAAAATGGGGGCATTTAAGCGATAAATTTCAGTACATGTTCCCCATAAAAACCAAAAAGGATTCGAATAAGTTATTGATTGGTGTGTAGATGCAAGCCCATGTCGAGGAAATATAATCTCAGGGATAAAACTTAAAAACCTTGTTCGAGGAGATAATCACCGAGCCTCTCAACAACCATGTTGCACTGTCCAGGAGCCATTGGCTCATCATAAATGCCTATGATCAAAGCCAGGTTTGTCTTCTTGATAGTAATGCCTCCAGATCCCTGCCAACAGTTCATAGAAAATCAGTTATGTAAAAATATTAATCTAGGCAGACCTAGATAAAAAAAAAACTTAAAAAAGAAGTCACATCCATCCAATCTAATATCCATATCATATTTGCATATGAATACTTTTTCTAAATATTGCATTATATCTTTGATTAATGAAAAGACTCTTTTAAATACTTTGCAATATTTATTTATTAGAATAATTTGAACAAAGATAAATATCCGCCATCTTTATAGTATAATATTCCAAAATGAAATTCTTTCTTTCCATATATTTAAATATGAAGTTCTTTCATTCAAAAGATAAAGCATTAAAAAATTTTATTCTTCTAAATTCAGCCCTAGGCAATATTAGAAGTGTCAATATATAACACGACACGAAAATCTGACCTGGATCTAACTCGAAAATTCCAAGTTCGGGTCGACCCGTTTAACAAACAGATCATATTTGGATTTAATTTTTTGACCCAATTAGCATATTGGGTTGGGTTTGAGTTAACACGTGAATCTGAACACAACCTGTTTGACCCGCCCTCGCTTGATCGCATCACGCCTTGCCCGTTCGAGTCGCACTCGCCCTCACTCATTCAAACTCAACCGGGTTAGCAGGTCGGGTGGAGTTTGGGTCTAGATTTCTAACCCGTTTGAATAAACAAGTCGAGTTTAGGTCGGACATGTTAAGAGTGGATCAAATTTGGGTTTTGACCGAACCGACCCGAAAACCTATTTTGACACTTAGTTTCAAGAATTATAATATCTTTTTTCTTCTCCCATGCATTGCATGGGATTATTTTTTTGCATGGATACATATATTTAAAATGAGGAAAATAGTGAGGGCAAAAGCTTCTATCCCTATCGTGCATTTGTGTGCATGTATTGGTTGTTTCAACGTGTGTGTGTATATATATATATATATATATATATATATATATATATATATATATATATATATATATTAAGAATAGCATAACTAGACTCTCAGATTTTGAACACTATTATAAGCCAACTCACAGAAAAAAGGATTATCCTAAGATTCAGAAGGAGGAAATCTATTCCAGGGCCAACTTATACACACGCAAATGAACACATATTGTCTGAGTCCCGTTATCTTGGCAAGACATATAACTGATTATTTTACATGGCCATCAGGATTATTTTATAATCATGTATTAACAAAAAAAGTAGCAGAGGGAACTTTTCAATTTACCTTCTTTCCACGAATGACTGCCCCAGGTTCACCTTGAATAACCATATATTTAGTGTTGCCAACGTATAAACCAGTTGGTGCAAGATACCCTGGTTCACTGAAGTCATTCATAATGCCATTAATTTCTTCAGGCTTGTACTGAAAAATCAAACAAAGAAACAAATTAAGATAATGCATCTGCAGTGCAAACAAGTTTAAATGGATCAGCTATATAAATTCAATGTAGAAATCGCATTCCAAGAAAAATGAATAATAGAAAATTGATTATGGAAAAATACAGAATATTTGATATCTGAAATCTTATACAATCAAATACAATAAAAGACTACGAGATAGATAATTAGAATATCAAAATTTAAATGCCACAGAAAATTAGTACTTATGACATTCACATCTTTTGAAATCAGTTTAGGTATTATACAGTTACCTTCAAGTTTAAGTCATAGAAATATCGCATTATTCGTTGCTCAGCCTCCTAAATTTAGACCAAGAATATTTCTACCAGTCAAATAGTAGCCCAAATATTGACAACTAAAGTCTTATGGTAGAAGAAGCTAGAATATAAGAGCAGCATTATTTGCTGTAATCGAGCAAAAAAAAAAAAAAAACATAATCTTTAATTCATTACCATTTGCAATATATGTTCAAGAAGTTGTTTATAGGGGTGTCAATATTTGACCCCATCACCCCACCCAAAAATTCTAGGTTTGGGTGAACTTGTTATGCCAACGGATCGGTTCGGGTCAACCTGAAATCAACCTGGTCACCTCCCTTGCCCGAAGCATCCAGTGCTCCCACCCGCTCCTACTGCTGCGCCCACACCTGCGCTCGCTCGCAGCAGTCCCGTGCCCACACCTGCACTCTCTTGTAGGCCACAGTAGTCTCGCACTCGCCCCCTTCGACCACAAGCCCTCGTGCCGACACCGTTTTCGCCTAGCTGCTTGTGGGTTAGTGGGTCGGGTTCAGCTTTGGATTTCTAACCTGTTTTCCTAATCGGGTTGGGTCAATTGAAGCTGGGTCAATTTCGAGTTGGACCTAACCCGACCCAAAAGCCCATTTTGACACTCCTAGTTGTTTATATGTCCCTCAGGAGGAAAAGCATGGTGCTTTAGGCATTTAATTTTATAAGGATATAGAAGCATATTGGCATGTCCTAGCAAAATGTGAGTTCTCCGGCATGTGCACATGAATTAGCAAGTATACTGTCAGGCATTCTTATCAAAAACACCTAATTCAAGATTTGAAATAGTAGTTTCACCATAATAGTTTTGAATAGTTTAAAATAAACCAAAAAATGATTTAGAAGAACCACAGATGCACAAAGAAAAAAGGGTAGGTCTTCACAACAAAGAAATAAATGGACAATAATTTGTTTTCATTGTAAGTGGTTTCAATGAATTCAATGCTAAACATAAACTAAAGAATATTCAGAGCGATAAGCCTAACAATACAAAAGAACAATGTCCCATCTGCATCGCTCAGATACTGACACATTATAGAGTAATTTGATATCTCCATATTATGTATTAGAGGAAAAATCACTCTTGCAAGTCTAAATTCTAAGTATTAATTTTTTTAACCAAAGATTCCATATCTTAACCCACTGTATACGTAATAGCTCCTCACTAACCCAAATGACCTAAAACCATTCCAAAGAAGTAGATTAAAAAGCAAAAACCCATTCTTGTTAAAGGTGAATGTCATATTATAGTACAATAGTTCCCTTTGAGTCGTAGTACTAATGCACAAGAGTCCCTTGAAATTATGACCATATCACACAACACATACACGGCACTCAATATTCGAAAACTTAAAAAACAAATAATAGAAAAATAATAATAATATTTTTACGATTAATAACATAAGAGAAATTATCCAAAAACTATAAAATAACTAGTGAGAGAGAGCACATAGGATTGTTCAACTTTAACATGCATTAACGTTAATTAAAAACAATAATATAAATAAAACAATCATAGAAAAAATTAATTAGATTGGCAAATGAAATTATCATGATAGTCACAAAAATAATAATAGGAAAAATTGTAAAATAATGGAGTTTATAATCTCTCATAGAAAGATGATCATAAGAATTATCGATGCCTACATTTAAAAATATGTAATAGTTCAATGTAAATCCCCTGCTTAAATTTAGAAAGCTAAATTACTCAACCTTAGAGTAATCATTATCATCACAGGCCAAAATAGCCTCATATTCCTCATTATCATCTTCTCCCACAGCATAATCGTTGTTATCTCCTTCATCATCTTCACCTGTAAGTATTCAAAGCCTAGATGATATTTCATTTTATTTTCCTTTAGACTAGTCTAACATGTAGTTTCTCTCATTAACACCGCTAACTCTTACAATAATACCCCATGCGAATTTTTCTTCACAAAACATTAGTTTAACCTGTTCATCAAACTAATCATCTGATTATTCCTATAAACTAACATTAGCATCATCAATGAAATTCACCAAAATCTTTCTGTTTCAATATACATGAGAAAATAATCACATTTAAAACAATCTTATGTATGAGGCCAAAACAACAGTAGTGACTTGTACTTCCATTTTTTATTAAGGAGACCACTCCTCACTAAAGATTGGGGGTTTTCATTCCATGACCAAATTGTCCAAAAGCTACAAATATCATCGACAAGCTAATATACTTCATAATAGTAATGGGATACCCGCATCATACATCTATCACCAAAAACAATTGGCCTGATTCAGGATAGCTCATGCACTACCCTACAAAGTGGAAATATCACCCACTATTTACACACCTATGCTTCTCTTCATAGTGCATGATGCCTGCCTCGCTATGCCATTTGTTATAGAAAATGTTAACTTGCGCTAATACTAGTGAGAGAAAAACTCATTGAAAAAAAGCAAGTCACTCTTGCTATGGCATTTATTATCGAAAATGTTAACTTGCACTATTACCAGGGTGACAAAAACTCATTGAAAAAAAGCAAGTCACTCACTAAACGGATCCTTTTTTTTTATGTTCGACCTAAAGCTTTCCTCAACTATGTGCTTCGATTTTCTACTCTAAAATTAACAATAACTATAGTAGAACAATTATTTTGGACTGCTCTGCAAACCTACCAGCAAAACTAGGGTTGTAAGAATAGTAGAATTGATATATTATCATAAACTAAATAAGCTATACATTTTCATTATTACTAGTTAATTAAATGAAGTCAGGTTTTATTCTTAAAAACTGGCACCAGAAAAATATAGGTCACTTTCAATATCAGCTGCAAATAATACAAACCGACCAACTAGTCAATCAAAAGCTCATATGCTTCATAGGATAATAACATAGTAGTAATATAAAACAATATGATGAAGCATAGAAAAAAAAAATATTATAATAGTACTGGCTAAGGAAATTGATAGTTTATAATTTAAACTTTTGTATTCAGGTAGGAGTCGTACTAGAAATGGAGTAAGTGTTATTATAGATAGGAGTTTAAAGGATAATGTTATAAAAATTAATATGATTGGAGATAGAATTATAGCTTCAAAGATTGTTGTTGATGATAAGATTGTTAATATTATAAATGCTTATGCTCCTCAAGTAGGTTTGGATTTGAGTTCTAAATTTAATTTTTGGAATGACTTAGAAATATTAATACAAAAGATACCTTTTGAAGAAAGAGTTTTTATTGGAGGAGATTTAAATGGACATGTTGGTAGAGAGGTAGATGATTTTAAAAGCATTCATGGTGGCCATGGATTTGGAACGACGAATGAAGGTGGCAAGAACATATTGGATTTTTGTTTAGCTTATGATTTTTCAATTGCTAATACATTATTTAAGAAAATAAATGAGCATCTCATCACTTATAAAAATGGATATAGTACAACTCAGATTGACTATTTTCTTATTAGAAAATTAAATCGTTTAGATTGCAAAATTGTAAAGTTATTCCGAGTGAAAATTTATGTACCCAACATCGATTATTAGTTTTAGACTTTAAGATAAAGGGGCATAAAATAAAAAATAAAGTAAAACAATTTTCTAGGATTAGATGGGAACATTTAAAGAATATTAACAAAAATATTTTTTAGAATAAGATTTTAGATCTTAAGATTTTGTTTGTGCATGAGGATGCTAATGTTATGTGGGAAAAAGTGGCTTGTGATATTAAGAATATTGCAAAAGATGTCCTTGGAGTATCAAAGGGAAAAGCTCCTAATAGTAAAAATAGTTGATGGTGGAATCCAAATGTGCAAGGAAAGATTAAAAATAAAAAATTTTGTTATAAAAATTGATTTAATTTTTAAAATTCTGATAATTGAGAAATATATAAAGTGGCTCGTAAGGATGCTAAGAAAGTAATATGCGATGCAAAGACAATAGCTTTTAGTGATTTATATAATAGATTAGATACTAAAGAGGGAGAAAGATATATGTAAAAGTTAGCCAAACAAAGAGATAGGAGTAGTAAGGATTTAGTTCAAGTGAAGTGTATTAAGGATGAAGATCAAAAAATACTTTTCTTAGAAGATGATATTCAATAAAGGTGGATGAGATATTTTTGCTAAACTTTTTAATGAAGATTGTGAAAATAAGATTGACTATAGTAACCTTAGCACCCTAAATAAAAATAAAAAATTTCTGTTTTTATCGGGGTATTAGTAAAACTGAAGTTAGAGAGACTTTAAAGAAAATGAAGGGTGAAAAAGCTGTTGGACCTGATGATATTCCAATAGAGGTGTGAAAATGTTTAGGAGATGAAAGAATTTCATGGCTTACTAAACTTTTTAATACTATTTTGAAGACTAAAAAGATGCCATATGAGTGGAGAATGAGTGTGTTAATTCCTATTTTTAAGAATAAAGGTGATGCACAAGATTGTGCGAATTATAGAGGTATTAAGTTAATGTGTCATACTTTAAAACTATGGGAGCGAGTTATGGAGCATAGGTTGCAGCGTGATACTAATGTTTCTCAAAATCAATTTGGATTCATGCCGGGTAGGTTGACTATAGAAGCCATACATTTATTAAGAGGTTTGATGGAGAAATATAGAGAAAATAAGGAGGATCTACATATGATATTTATTGATTTAGAAAAAGCATACGATAAAGTTCCAAGAGAAGTGCTATGGAGAGTTCTTGAAAAGAAAAGGAGTCAATAATGCTTATATTCAAATCATTAAAGATATGTATACAGAAGCTATTACTTGTGTTCAAACACAAGGTGGATTGACTAAGTATTTCCCTATTTTGGTTGGGTTACATCAAGGATCAGCCTTAAGCCCATATCTTTTTGCTTTAGTCATGGATGTTCTCACTAGACATTTGCTAGAGGATGTACCTTGGTGTATGCTTTTTGCTGATGATATTCTTCTTGTTGATAAGACTAGAGAGGGAGTTGAAGGTAAACTTGAATTATGGAGGCCAGCCTTAGAGTCTAAAGGTTTTAGCTTGAGTAAATCTAAAACGGAATATATGGAGTGTAATTTTAGTAGGACACAATGGAGAAAAAGATTCATGTAGCCGACCCAACGTAGAGGTAGACCTAAAAAGACTTGGTTAGAAAATTTTAGAAATGACCTTTCTTTATTAGATTTAAAAGAAAATTTGACTTTTAATATGACACAATGGAGAAAAAGGATTCATATAGTCGACGCAACGTAGTGGGATAAAGGCTTGATGTTGTTGTTGTTGGTACTGGCTTCATATTTTACTACTATGATAATTAATAGGTTTAAATGATGAAAGTGTGGAGTCTACGGACCACTGATCTTTTTTTGGAGAAATTATGGACCTGGTCTCGAAAAGAGGCCTGCTTTAAGTAATAACTATTAAAGTAATAGCTATTTAAAATAAATTGTTGGGCCAACTAAAGAAGTTTTCTCTTGAAAAAAAATAATAATAGTTATTTAGGTTTTTTTTTTAAATGTGTATAGTTGTTGTTTTACATTATAATAATTATATTAATATATAATAAATGTTGTATATATATTTTTATATATGAAAATATTATTAAATAATTAATTATTTATGTGATAGCTAATGAGCAAGCCTCATCAAGCTTGTGGCTCGTTAAGCTTGACTCACGATCTTGTTAACCAGTCGAGCTTGGCCCGGCCCAGCTCACTTACGCCCCTAGGCCTGGCTGGGCTGTTTTGAGCTGGCATAGCCGCTGCTAGGAAGCTCACACCAAAAGAGGAAAAATAAACTTAGCACCCACACGAAGAAAACCCTAGACAAATAGCCCCCTTATATAGCCATAACATATAATGAGCACAATTAAAGCCTTACTAATCAGCTCCATCTTGATTTCTCCTCCTTACATGGTGAATAACAGCTCCTCTGGGCCCCACAAGGGGGACCAAAATTCCCCCTCCCACTGCCCATTATTTCGCCCAGCTAAATGGCTATTTTGGCCGGGGCCGACATGGCTATGGGTGTAAACAATTTTAGCCGAGCTCGAGTAGCAGCAAACTTGAGCTCGAATCGTCTCTCAAAAGAACAACACTAACTCGAGCTTGAGCTCGAGCCCATGTCGAGCTCAAAGAACCAGCTCGAGCTCGACTCATCCATTTTCTCTCAGGCTCGAGAGCACAGCTCGAGATGGAATCTAGGTTGAAGCTTTTGCATTGTCTTTGAAGTGAAGCGCCAGCTGTGGAGAAGGAAGATTGGAAGAGTTGTTCGTCATCACTGGAGAAGAAAGCTTGAAAAAAATGAGGAAGAAGGACAATGCAGAGTCTGCAGACCACTAATCTTTTTTTTTCTTGGGAAATTATGGACCTGGTCTCACAAAGAGGCATGCTTTAAATAATAACTAATTAAAGTAATAACTATTTAAAATAAATTGTTGGGGCTGCTACAACAACTTTCTCTTGAAAAAATAAAAAAAAGCAAAGTTATCTAGGATTTTTTTAAATGTGTAAAGTTGTGTACAATATATATATATATATATCATATATGTGTTATTAAATAATTAATTATTCACGAGCCGGTGAATAAGCGAGCTTCATCAAGCTCGTGGCTCGATAAGCTCGGCCCGCAAGTTTGTTAACGAGTCAAGCTCGACCCGGCTCGGCTCACTTACACCCTTAGGCCTGGTTGGGCTGGGCTGGTCTAAGCTAGGGGTGTAAGTGAGCCAAGTCGGCTCGAGCTCAACTCGTTTATGGGCTCGCGAGCCGAGCTTATCAAGCTCACGAGTCGAGCTCGAGCTCGAACTCTAGCTCGTTGAAGCAGACTCGAATAAATTTTAAAATTTTTAAAATTAAGTAATTATTATTTTTTATTGCATTTAAATCATAAAAAATAACCACATTCAATTTTTTTTTAAGATGCATAGAACCATTCCCAAAACAAAGACATTAAATATTTTAATCTATTCCCAAGGTGTTGGCCAGCTCAAGAAATCTTTTCTTTTAACTATAGGAAAAAGCAAGAGATGTTTATTTTATCTATTGGAAAAAGCAAGCAACTAATGGCTAAGAGCTGTCCGGATGAGCTCCCCAAGGTTTTGCTGGCTGGCTTGTCAGAAACCGGGCGAGAAATGAAGAAACCGGGTGGGTGGGAAATCAAATTTGAGCGGCTCGAACGAGCAGCTCAACGAGCTCGTTTATGTAACCCAAGTCGAGTTCGAGCTCGACTTTTGAGCTCGACTCGAGCTTGAGTTTGAGCTCGGTATTTGACTAGCGAGTCGAGCTCGAACACCTCCTGACTCAAACTCGACTCAACTCGTTTGCACCCCTAGTCTAAGCTGACATAGCCGCCATTAAGAAACTCACACCAAAAGAGGAAAAATAAATTTAGCACCCATATGGTGAAAACCCTAAACAAAAATTGCCTTAAATAGCCATAACATATAATAAACACAATTAAAATCTTACTAAGTAGCTCCCTCTCGATTCCACCACCTTACATAATGAATAAGCTCCTCTAGGCCCCACAAGGGGGGCCAAAATTCCCCCTCCCACTGCCCCTGATTCCGCACGGCCAAATGGTTGTTTTGGCCTAGGTTGGCCTACCAATGGGTGTAAACGAGTTTAGTCGAGCTAGAGTAACAGCAAACTTGAGCTAGAATCATCTCTCAAAAGAGCAACTCGAACTCGAGCTCATGTCAAGCCCAAAGAACCAGCTCGAGCTCGACTAGTCCATTTTCTCTTAGGCTCGAGAGCTCGACTCGAAATGGAATCCAGGTTGAAGCTTTTGCCTTGTCTTTGTGGGGAAGCGCCGGCTATGGAGAAGGAAGATCTAAAGAGCTGTTTGTCGTTGCTAGAGAAGAAAGCTAGAAAAAAATGGGGAAGAAGGACAATGCGGAGTCTGCGGACTGCTAGTCTTCTTTTGAGAAATTATGGACTGGTCTCGAAAAGAGACCTACTTTAAGTAATAACTAATTAAAGTAATAGCTATTTAAAATAAATAGTTGGGGCTGCTGCAGCAGCTTTCTCTTGAAAAAAGAAAAAAAAAATAGTTATTTAGGATTTTTTTAAATGTGTATAGTTTTTATTGTACAAATAATTATATTAATATATAATAAATCTTGTATATTTTTTAATATATAATAATGTTATTAAATAATTAATTATTTAAAAGTCGGCTAATGAACCAAGTCTCATCAAGCTCATGGCTCGATAAGCTCAACTCACTTACACCCCTAGACATGGTTGGGCTGGTATGGTGTACCCCCCCCCCCCCACACGCACACACACGCACGCACGCACGGACACAAAAAAAGATGCACCATGTCCTCAAGGTGAAAGGAAGAACTGTCTCTTGATCATCTCGTATGACTCTCATGTGACTTCGTACTCCGACAAATCCTTCCACTTGATTAGTATATCCTGCGCTCTTGTCTCCCCTTGGAGGTGCCCTTATTCTGTAAAGTCATGGGTAGTGAAGATGGTGTGTGATCTCCTATCGCACGCCTCAGCTGTGAGAAATAAAAAATTGGGTGCAATGCTGACAAATGTGATAATCCCAATCGAAAATCCACTACTCTAATGTGTTGATCATCCCAACAAATAGGGTCGCCACTTTTGGATGGCTGAGACAATCAACATCAACTCCCCCCCCCCCTCCTCCTATATAGGCTTGAGTCTCAACCTGATCGTAAGCACCTAGATGATCCTGCATAAGTAGTACCACTAGTTCATATCCTGATGAATCCGTCTCCGCCACAAATGATCTGCTGAAATAAGGAAGTGCTAATACTGGCACGCTGGTCATAGCTTTCTTCAGCTGCTCAAAAGCCCGTGATGCTGCTTCCCTCAATTGAAATTGTCATTCTTCAGTTGCTTATTCAGTGGTCATACTATCATTCCATACTCTCGCATAAACTTCTGTTGGTACCCGGTGAGACCTAAGAACCCTTTCAACTCCTTTAAGTTCTTAAGTAGAGGCCAATCCAACATAGCCTCAATCTTGGATTGTCTACTGCTATCCTGCTCTGCTCACCACTTGGCCTAGGTACTCCACCTGTGGCTATGTAAAGAAACATTTCTTTAGGTTAGCATACAACTGATGCTCTCTCAAAGTCTCCAGTACAGTCCTCAGGTAACCTACATGACATGCCTCCATATGAATGCAAATCAGGAAGTCATAAAAAAATATCAAAAAGAACTTCCTGAGATAGGGTTGAAAAACCCGGTTCATGAGGGACTAAAAAGTGGTTGGAGCATTGATAAGGCCCAAAGGCATTACCAAAAATTCGTAGTGACCCTCATGAATCCTAAAAGTTTTCTTGTGTGCATCCCCTAATTTCATTATAACTTGTTAGTACCCTGACTTCGAGTCAATATTTGAGAAGATAACCACCCCAAACAGTTTATCTAGCAGTTTATCAATCACAAGAATAGGAAACTTGTCTAACACAATTTCCTTATTTAGGGCCCTATAATCCACATAAAATGTCCAACTATCGTCCTCTTTCACCAGCACAATTGAGCAGGAAAAGGGGCACACATAGGGCCTGATAATCCTGTCTCAAGCATCTTTCCAATGAGCCTCTCTATCTCATCCTTCTGAATTTGCAGGTAGCGATACGATCAAGCACCAATAGGAGAAGCTCCCTCCTTCAAGTTAATGGCGTGTGAGTGCTCCCTGGGTGGTGGTAATCCGTTGGGCTATTGAAAAATATCATAAAACTGCTACAACAACTGATGTACACACCCAGGAACCTTGTTCGACTCCTAATCTTGAACCACCTCCTGGCTCTGCAGCTCCTCCAAGTAGCCCAGCCGTACTCTTATATCGCCTTGACCATGGTTTTAAGTGAACCATGGTTCTGCACAAATTGGCATCTCCTCACAACACCACCCTCTTCCCCTCCACCTGAATCTCCATAGTCAAAGATTTCCAGTCCACCTTCGTCTCACCAATCATATGTAACCACTTCATCACTATGATCATATCAATACTCCCCAAATCTAAGGGAAGAAAATTCGCTACTATATGTAGGCCCTAGAATGTTAGCACCAATCCCCTGCAAATCTCCCTACTCTTCTCCACCTTTTTTGTCCTCATCATGACTCCAAAGCTCCCCGTATCCACCAACTCTAATTCCAACTGATCCACGACCCGATTTAAGATGAAGTTGTGACGCCCCGCTATCCACCAAGACCACCATTGGCTACTCTCTGATTTGTCCCCTCACCTTCATGGTATGATTTGGAGTAAATCTCACCACTGAGTTAAGGGTCACTTTCTCCACATCAAAGTGTAAGTGTTCTCCTCTCCTTCTGCTTCCTCCAACTCCTCACTGTCAGTCTCCTCATCACAAATCGTAAGGACCTAGAAGGTGTGGTCTTTGCACCGATGACCTGGTGCATACTTCTCATCACATCCGTAGAACAAGCCCTTTGCTCTCTTGTATTGCACCTTCACCACATGAAGTGCTTGAAGTAGGGGTGTCAATTTTTGACCCGACCCGGAAAAATCCGGGTTCGGGTCGACCCATTTATGAAACGGTTCGGGTTCGGGTTCAATAAACTGACCCATTTTAAAAAATGGGTCAGGTTCGGGTTGACCCGAAATTGACCCGAAAATCCTCTGGCTGGTCTGTTGCCCGCCTTGCCCGAAGCATCGAGTGCTCTGCCTGAAGTGTCAACAGTCAGCCTGTCAAGTCGCGTCGACGCGACGATGCCAGCGCGGTGCTCGTCCCGAAGATCCAGACGGTCGTCGGTCGAGTCTCGCACAGAGGCGAAGTGGCGAACCCGTCCCGCGCGCATCCAAAACCGGCGAAGTAGCGAACGGCGAACCCGTCCCGCGCGTGTGCGTACCGACTCGTGCTGCCGCTGCTCTGCCTGCGAGGCTACGACGCGTGCTGCAGCTTCCGTCTGCCGCTGCTCTCGCTGCTGCTGTGCCTCCGGGAGTATTTCAAAGTCCGGGTCGGGTTTGGTCCGGGTTGAAAAAGTCGACCCGTTTGCAAAAATGGGTCAGGTTTGAGTTGACCCGTTTAAAGCCGGGTCAATTCGGGTTCAACTCGAACCCGACCCGCTGACCCGAATTGACACCCCTAGCTTGAAGTTGGTACCGGGGCCAACTCCTCGACTCTTCTCCACATGGTGCCTCCCTCTAAAATGACACCGCCCGGGTCCTTGGTGCCAATGAAGTCGAGGCACTCTTGTAGGAGCCTCCCGTAACTCCGCTCTTACTGGTCCTCTCAATCTGTCTCTAATCCTCCACCATCTAGGCTAGCTCCATCGTCTCTCACAACCTCATCAGCCTCAACTCTTGTAGAAGCCTCCCATTCATGAAATTTCCCTCAAACATCACCTCTGAAATCCCCCTCAACTATCCCAACAACAACTCAAATATCTCCTTATACTCCATAATGGTCCCTTCCTGAGTCAAGGCAAAGAATTGCTCGTGTAGGTCTCTTTTCCTAATGGCTCAGAAACGCTCCAACAAGTAATTCTTAAACTCATTTAAAGAGTAGATTGAATATCTGGCCTCCCCCCGCAGGAAACAAGCTAGGGCTTTCCCCTCTAGACATAGCCCTACGACCATAAGCTTCTCTTCCTCATTCAACCTATTCACTGCGAAATACCACTCCATCTACTACACCCACCCATGGGGTCAACCAGAAAACCCATTTAATTTAAAAAATCTTGCGCTGCCCCGCTGCCTCGGACCAGCCCGCGAAGTTGCCCCGCTGCCCCGGACCTGCTCGCGAAGCTGCCCCACCTGCCCGCGCTGCCGCGCCTGCCAGCACCTGACGCCACGCGCACCGGCGAGCGCGCACACCCGCTAACGCACCGCCGCACCCGCACTCTCTCGCTAACGCACTGCTGCACCCGCTTTGCCCGCTCGCCCGCGAGAGCACCCGCGCACGCACCCCGCTGGTACCGTGTCGGGTCGGGTCAACCCGACAACCCGCCGGGTCGAGTCCGGGTTCGAATTTTCGACCCGTTTATCTACCCGGGTCGGGTTAGGGTCGACCCATTTGCACCCGGGTCAGTTCGGGTTCGACCCGAACCCGACTCGTGACCCGAAATTGACACCCCTAGGGACACATATGGGGGTTGAATTTTTATTACTCCTTGAACAATAATGAAAGATACAATTGATCTATTATTTGAGAGGCAGATCGGCTCTCCTATAAACCCTAGTTGCCGCTAGGAAACACACACCAAAAGAGGAAAAATAAACTTAGCACCCATAAGATGAAAATCCTAGACAAAACTCCCCCTTAAATAGCCATAACACACAATAAATACAATTAAACCTTCATAAATAGCTTCCACTTGTTTCCTCCTTACATAATGAATAATAGCTCACTTGGGGCTCACACCAGGGGGGAGCGAAATTCCCCCTCCTACTGCCCCTGATTTCGCCCAACCAAATGGTTGGTTTGGCCTGGTGGGTCCCCCTGGTATATCACATTACTGCACTATTTCTCAAGTTTATATTTTGAAATTTCGCATATATCATTCGCTAAATTCTTTCCATCATCTAAGAATGTTGGGACTAAAGACCTGACTCCAACTAAAGTTTAAGCAAAAAATATGCTAGGTCAGGTTGGATCCCTAAATGCAGGTTATCCTCCCTTTAATTAATCAAGAGGCTAGAGCAAAAGCTTTGCACCTCAAAATTAAGAAGGTTAAGTACAATAAAGTTACCAAGTAGTAATAAGGGAATTATTTCCTAATCCAACTTGAAATCTATTGTGACCACTTTATTTTAGAAATATTACTCTCTTACTGATTATTTGAATATGAATCATGCTATATTGCATGATTTTTGTTACTCGCGATTGTTTTTAAACCTTTTAAAAATAAGCTAAATTATATGACCTCACAAATGTGCACTGATCCTTTGCATAGGAATATCTTCTCAAGTGCAATTGCCAAGTGCTCTTAAAAGTAAACAGGACAAATCAATCAGAACAGCCTAATAAATCTAACTCTTTTAGTAGCTCCAGCCAAATGTTACAAAAAAAATGAGTTTAACAATATACATTGTGTTTCATCTTAGTACACAGAATCAATCAGTTGAGCAATTAGTTTTCTCCAGTAAAAATATTTGTTGGGCAGGACTAGCAAACAAGCTAGCATTGATGTTAAACAAATATGCATAAATTTTATACATCTCTACTGTATGTACCTGCCAGGCTGCCATGGTGGATATGTATTATGTAATGCATTCATAAACATCAATACCACTACAGCATGAACATTCGTTTCTCCTCAATGATTCTGGCGGTTGGAGTCATTGCTCGTTGGTTCTCCACGTTTATTAGTGGTTCTCTTCACGCTTCACACATTAGTTTTTTTTTATAGACTTCTTTCTGTTTCATGTTGCTGACTCTAGTAATTTCTCATTCACAACCTTTTGATCCTCAGTATATCCTCTGCATGATTATTGGTGTCTCATATTCAAACTCCATCCTGAGTCACATTGACTCCGCACCCATGGCTTCTAAATAGCCGCTTAATCTCATGAATAATCTTGATTATTAACTTTTCTTTCATCATTCCATTCCTTCACCTTCATTCTTTTTTTACTTTTCGAATAGAAAGAAAATATTATTATTGAATGTATCATTATATATGTTGAAGTTATTCTCAGATAATGTTTAAGTTTGGTTAGTTAAAAAATTATTGTAGACACAAAATATAAGTATTATATATACAAGTCATGAGTGCTCCGGAGTCCGGTAAATAAAAATGTCGCTTAGCTTCTCATTTTGCATATTGAACCAAAAAGGAACCCTTGCAAATCGCATAGTTCTTAGCATTTTGAAAAACAATGATCTAAAGTTATATAATATCTTGAAAAGCCAATATTTTCTCTTTAAGTTTGTTTGGGATGCTTGTTCATCTTCCCTTCAGAAAAGAACCTCCATTCATGCTACCTCTTCAATGTGATTAAGTTTTGACACTTATTTAATTTTTACCATATTTGCTACATTCATGGAAATATACTCACTATAATGTAGAATTAAGGCTACATGCATAAATCCTTTCTAAACCTTTAGAGCCCTCCATACATGCTAACTCACAATCTCCCTTCAACATGATTAAGTTTTGACACTTGTCCATTAATCTTACTATATTTGTTACATTTATGGAGATAAACTCTCTATAATGTTGAGCTAATATTGCATAGATAAATACTTTCTAAACCCCACATCAGTGGGAAACCTCGTGCAAAGGGTACACCGTTTTACATTAGCCATTAAACTATTCCAACACCTAAATTCCAACGCAAATGACCCTAGAACCTTTTCATCCTCAAATCCAACATCTTAATGTTGATACATTGAAAGTTTTGTACAAATAAAATTGAAGGTGCTCAAAAGATACCAATTTTTGCTTAAAACTCCCAACCATAATCACGATTTCCATAGGTAGCAATAAATAGTTAATCAAAAGGGAACACAAATATTGCTCAACTTTTTTTTCCATGACAGTAATGCTCATTAAAAGAGGCTAAACTTTGAATACGGTGAAAAACCACTTCATTAAAGTGTGATATCTAAAAACCAAGCTTTATAGTATAGATGTAGTAAGCAAAATTTTGCAATCCAATATTATGAATTTGATTGTCATTTGACAATCCAAATTTGCATGTAACTCACCAATAAACTGCATGAGCACTCTTATCCAATGTTTTCATATTTATAGAAAATCAGATGGTATTTTAGAAAATCAGATGGGAGTCCAAAGGAAAATAAGATTCATACACCAACACTCTAAAAACAAGCTAGATTGACAACATTAGAAAAAACAAATCTCTCAATCAGGACTATGGGTTATCAACTCTCAAAAGCCTCAAGTCTTGCCCAGATTCTATAAACAGTTAATTGTAATAATAAGAAAAAGGAAAGGAGAATAGAAAAGTTCACACGCTACAGCTGTATCATGCTAAAAGGAATCTTGATAAACCAAACCAAGCATGGGCGGAGCTCAGGGTAATTAAGGGTCTATAACTGCTGATCCTCAAAAGTAAATTCTCTTTAATATCATAAGGGCTTTTGGTAATCCCCACACTCATTCAATTAATTTTCCCTTCAAACTTCACTTCAAGCATGAATGCTCAGCACTCAGCTCTCTCTATCTATGCCTGATGTCAATACACTCACTTCTATCCTTCTCTCCCAATTTTGATGACTGACTATCAAACATATCTACCCTCTCCCAACACCGATGCCGATGCTCACACGTCTCTCCCTCTCTACCAACTCCAATGGCCAACACACACACACATCTCTCTCTCCCTCTCTCTCTCTCCCGACGAAGGTAACGCCTGCACAACTCTCCCAACTCTGACAGTTAACGCCCACACATCTCCATATCTCCCTCACTTCTAACGCCAACCGTCGACTTAAGGTAAAATTTCTTGTCTTTTCAAAAAAAAAAAGGTCTCTTTAATTTTATCAATTTAATGATTTGATCCCAGAAATATAAATAAGAATACATAGATGTTGTAGTCAAATGGTAGGCATTCTTTTGTTCAATTTCAAGTTGATGCATCAGTTCAATAAATAAATTTATACCCATAGTTTGTTGGGGTAGTCATAAAATTTGAAGAAGAAACAAACAAGCTAATGCGCGTTACCTTCTTCATGGTGTACATTTAGGAACATAATTATAGATTTATGTATGCTTAGAAAATCTGTATCAGTTCCAGCAAACATTTGAGGCTCCATGTTTTTTGCATGTGGCAAGGGGTCAGTGTGCGGACAGACGCGATTATTTAATTATGATTCATTTTATATGTTCAATTTGACGTGTAATAAGCACTCCAAATCTCCCAAAATACACTTGGCCGATGATTTACCTTGATTTTTTATAGTTGTTTGCCAATGCTCGCATTTACTTGTTGTCCCAAACATCGATGCATGGTAGAATCGGTGTTATAAATATGAAATGCTAGACTTTTGCTTGGAATTATGTATTAGCATTTAGTTTTCTTCAATATTATTTAAATTTGCACATCCTTTTTGCGGAGGCTAGTTCGATCCAGTGCATGGATGGAATGCATGAAAGGTTTACATTGGAAACAAACGAAGCCAAAGCCCAAAAACAAGAATTAAAATTCCGATCAAATCAGCCACAAGAGAAACCCGCAGATCAAACCGCCCAGCAGTTCACACCAGATCTGATCAGATTTGAAACAGCAATTTACAGAAACACGCAAAGGAAGAATCGAAAAGACAAAGCACACGATATACCTGCGGGAAATTCTCGCTCTGAGCCCAGACGCTGCCGTCGTGGCCGATAATGGCCGCGGCCGTCAGATGTTGACCGTCGATCTCACACAACAAATGATCGTCGACATACGCCTGCCACGACATCTTCTATCGCAGTTTCTGTGGCGGTCTTCTCCCTCGCTCTCTCGCTCTTTCGCTAAAAATCGCGTGACGGGCTTTTCACTATATTGCTTCCGGCTGAGAGAATAATAAATAGAGAAATGGCGACAGCGGAAGGACGAATCTTGATGCGGTAGGGCTGGATGGCACCTGCGCGGGTTAACTCTATTGGATAATATCATTCGCGTCCGGGTTTTTTTTTTGGTTATTTTTGTGGGTGTGGCAGTTTAAATCGGCCGAAAATGTTAGAAGAGGGCCACTTGTTATTTACCGGAATGTCAACGTGTACGTTTGCCGACGCCGGATTAGCCGGAAGAAATATTCTCATATTTGTATAAAGCACATTTATTAGTTTTTAATAATTGGTTTTAATGGTCATGATAGGGTTCTTAACTGTCAAGCCCTTATTTGGTCTTTTAACATTGGCCTCTTTTGTATCTTTGAAGTAAAAATCATCCCATAACGAGTTTTTAACCCTTGGTATTATAATAACCACATTATCTTCAATGTTGTGGGAAACCATAACAACCTTCACCTCTCCTAACATGGGAGAATTTGGATTGAATGGAAAAAAGCCACCACATCCTTTAACCTCATCACTACACACACCCGATTTATTCATGGCCAAGTCAGTTGTGGCAACGGTCCCCTATATTCATCACTGTTTGTTATGCCTCTACTTATCTGATATAAAGAGGGTGTCTTTGAAACAAGATTAACCTCATTGGCTCATTAGCAAATCACCATTGGATTGTTGTGGTAGACTTTAACCGATGTAGATTCATTGCTGAAAAAGTGGGTGACAATCCTCTTTCCCCTGGGAAGCTCTGCGAGCTTAATAACTTGGTGTTTGAAATGGGCCTTGACTTCTGCTAACAACATTACTATTGCCATTCATAAGCTTGAAGCTCTCCAAACTAATTGCCTTGTTGCATTACTCTATGATCCCCTAAACCCTCCATTAAATGTTGCTGCTAAAAATATTAAAAACTTTTTGGATTTCCACTATGATATTTGGGTATGCTGAATTGTTCAAAGAGACAAAACTAAATGGCTCTCCAATATTGAAGAGGACCTTAAATTTCTCTATGATAAGATCAAAGGTAGAAGGAACCGCAATTGTTTAAAAAAAAAAAATTCCATACATTCAAGTACTTATACTCTTCAAAGTGACATTGTCCAAGCTACCATTTCCCATTCCAAAGCTCTTTTCAACACGAGCATCCCTCTAACCCTCAATCCTCCTCTTTTGCCTCCTAGTAGCATGGTTCCCACACATCTTCTTCTTAATCTCATTGCTCTTAACACTGAAAATGAAATTAAAGTTGTTGTGTTTGCTGCTCCAAAGAATGTGACCCCTAGTCTTGATGGATTATTTTTTGAGATTTATGTTGCTATATGGGATATCATAAAATATATGCTTTACCAAGCCATCAAATACTTATTTTCCGCATTTACTCTTCCCATAAATGTCAAAGCCACAATTATAGCCCTCATCTCGAAAACTAAGCATGCCAACTCGCTTTCATATTATAGGCCTATATCAATTTGTAACTTATTTTATTAAATTATTGCAAAATCCTTTCTTCAAGGCTCAAAAGCATCATGTCTTTTATTATTCATGAGAGCTAATTTGGCTTCATTCAAAATAAAATCTTTATGGACAATTTCATTCTTGCTAATGAAATTCTAAAGGAGCTTACTTTCAAAAATCATGAGAATTATTTTTGTGATAAACTTGATATCCACAAGGCATTTGAGATTGTCTACCATGACTTCATCATTAATATTAAATTGTGCTCACACACATTCATTATGTTGGTTAAAGTCTATATTTCTGATATTAATTTCTCTATCTATTTAAATTGTGCTCTAGAAAGCTTCTTCTCTTCCTCCTTTGGTTTAAGGCTAGGCTACTCCCTTTCACCTTACCTATTTTACAATGTAATTGATGTTTAATCAAATCTCTTTGGCAGTCATATCTCGAGTAACACTTATCGTGGCATACATCTAGGGAGCGTATTATCTCCCACGTCCTTTATACGAACGATTTACTTGTGTTTGACAAAGCTAACTGTGATAACATTACTACCCTTAAGAATATTCTCGACTTATTATGCTTTGTTGCTCGCCTAAAAATTAATACTTCCAAAAGTGTCATTTACTTCATCATTAATTTCCCCTTCCTTAGGGTTCTTAGTAGCATTCTCAATATTCCTATTTGTAATTGTGTTATTACCTATTATGGGGTCCCAATCTCTTTTAAAAGGTTTTTAACAATTAGTTTTCAACCTTTTCTCAATAAAGTCATTTCTCTTTTTGAAGTTTGGAAAGCTAGATCCTCTCCTTTGCTCGTAATTTTTAAAATATAGCATATGTAATACTATTGCTTACTGGATTATGGGAGCCACTTTAGCTAAAACTTGCTTTAAATTTCTCAAAATGCTTTATGGTTGTTTCTTATATAATGCTGATATCAAAGTTAAAAAGAAAACCATGTCTTATCTCTTGGAATGATACTTGTAGGCCCAAATAGTTTGATGGCCTTGGTATCCCATCTTCTTAATGCCTTATCTCAAGCGTACAACTGCTCTCTCATTTGGAGGTTTTTAGTATCGAATAGCTTGCTCCTAATATGGTGAAAATTTAAATATTGATCCTTATGGAAACCACTTAGCGGGAAGGTTTCTAAATTTTGAAACAACTTTATAATGTTTATGCTAGTATTAAGCATTATATTTCTCTTGGTATTTCTTCCACTAGCAGACTTCATTTTTTTGGGACTACTGGTGTGAAGGGAAAGTTATTAATGAAATATGGGATCTCTGCTCTCTCTTTCCCTTTTTTCTCATCTAAGATTTATGTGAATTCTCTTATCCACAATGACAGATGGAACCTTTCTTCCCCTTGCCTTCTCAACTTTGTAACATTATTGCAAAGACCCTTTTATTCTCCCTGATGATACTGCATCCTGTTATTGGAAAAGTTATGAAAATCCTTTGCTTAAGGAGTTCACCAATTCATGCTATGATGACCTCTCCACTATCAGTTGGTATAAATTCATATGGCACAAAAATCATGCCAAGCATTTTTTTACTTTCATATCACTCCAAACTATGAAAGGCTTAAAAACTACTAATGCTTGTTTATTGAGAGAAATTAAAGTGGATCTTGTTTTCTCTTAATGATTCAAAAATTGTTATTCATCATTTTTTAATGTGTTTTTTTTTTTCTATTTTATGTCACTTTGTACCTCATGCTGCCAATTTTCTTTTATGGCTCAACATTCTTCAGGTCTTTGATTATCTGCATAAATCTAATGATTTTGTTGGATTGGAAAAAAATGTTATTTTACTTTTGTCTCGGCAAATTCTTTTCCCACAAAGGATCGTGATGTCTTTCTGTGGGATCGCATATATATTCATTAGTTCTGTTTTGTTTTTATTTCTTCACTTTCATATTTCTCGTCTATCTTCTAAATAGAAAGTGAAAGTAAAAATTCTCTTTTATCCTTGACCAGTGGATATCAGACTATTCTCTCCCCGCGCAACCAAAGTTCTCTCAAGCCTCCTTGTAAAGGTTTTCAATTCGGAAGAATTCACAAATCTGACCCGGTGCTTAAACTTTTCTTGTCTATTTGTTATACTTCTTACTACATTTGGCGTGAACATAATTGAAGGAAATTCGACAATTATATCTCAATTCTCTACAAAATCAAAATCAAATTGAAAACATCATCAAATTCAAACTTCTGAAGTGGAGAAATGTTTTTTTCCTTTTTTTTTTTTTTTTTTTGCATGTGGGGATAGTTTTATAATTCTCTTCATATGTTGCTTTTTAGGACAATGATGAGCTCTTGCCCGTTTATCTGATGGCTTCCTCTTGCAATCCTTGGATGGCCTCCAACAACCGGCTCCTTTGATGGCTGTTGGCAATCGGATGTGCCTTATATAAACCTGATCTCTTTATGATATATTTTGGATGAATTTTTTGACACTATGAGTCTAGCTCTGATTTTTTGCTTTTGTCATTTTGTTGATTTTTGACATCGTTTGGTTTTTTTATACATCCTTTTCTTCGGAGCTATGTTTTTTTTGTTATGGCTCCTCATTTTATGTATCAATTTATTTTTTTATCTTCAAGCTATATTTATTCGCCTCATCTCCACCTTTTGTAATATTTGTTCCATATAATGGGAAACAACTATGACCTCAATTTACCCAAAACAAGTTATAATTTCTAATTATTTTGTTAAAACTAAAAAGTTTCTATGTATTTCGTAAATAAAAACAAGGGAAATAAATAGATAAAAGAGAGGGAAAATATCATGAAGGTGCCTAGGTGACACATCACATCATTTTGGCTCAACATTCGTAGCCATAGAAAGCAGTCTATTTCTTATCAATTTGCATCTCAATGTCTTGTCTTCTCTCCTCATGTCATTGTCCCGACATCTTGAAGCAATTGACTTTATAATTTTTCAAGTACAATTATCGCCTCATGTCATTTTCTTAGAATTCATATCGACAACACTAGTTAACTCTTTTTGGAATACATGTCGTTACATGCTTGGATGAGGATAATATGTGTTGTTTCTCATCTTTCTAATTTAAAATAGAATTAGTATGTATTCATACAAATTTATCCATAGGCCATCAACATGCACAAAAAAAAAAAAAAAAAAAAAAAATCAAACAAACAAATACTCCCTTACTTTTACATATGTCTTCTAATTGTCTTCTTGTGCACCCTTCAAGGGGATGCAATGCACATCATCACTAGGGTATCCACCTAGAGACCCTTCTTTAATGGACATTTCTCAAAATTAATAAAGAGGTGTTAGCTTCTCCTTAAGCCATTCTTATGATTCTTATGAGTATCCTATAGAATTGTTGGATATGAGCTTCAATGCCCATATCTTTTTGCCAACTTAACTCATCATATCACCTTGTTGATAATTCAAGTCATCCATCAAATGCAAATCCATGAAATATCATGTCACCACCTTACCAACTTTTTTGTCGCATATACAAGTCAATAACTTCGCATGTGTTAGCTATTGATTCCACTTAGGCACACTAAAAATGTCATCACCAACGAGATTGCATTGTCAGCCTCTTTGAGACAATATCTAGATGTCTCACATTAGGATGACTTTTTTCTCCCATAAAACACCATACATTAAATGGTCACGAGATGACACCAACTCTTGGTTTCACTCACTAGCTCATCAACCACAAACTTTTGTTCAACTCGATTGCTCACTCAATACTAACATATTCTCAATCCTTCAACTCAAAATTATCATCACACTGCACCTGTATTTTCTCCATTGCCCATGCAAACCAAGGCATGCTAATTATCATTGTTCCTCATAGCAGCCAAATCAAGGTTGGCAACCAAATATGCCAAGTACTCTAAAACCAAATTGCCTTTATCAGTGTCTTGGTGCCTGCCTTTTATTTTGATCATCAACTCACCCACTCGTTGAATTGAAAATTCATGACGTCGTAACTTTAAATCTAATTTAGCAATGTCAATGACTTAAACCGAGCAAACATGTCGAATAGAGTCCTCTTAGAAAAAAAAAATATTATGTATGTAAATAATTCTGTAATAATTTAAAGGGTAACCTTTAAATTATAGTAATACAAGCTGAATTTTATGTATGCATTATTGGGCCAAGCTCTACATAGTAGCATAGAAGATCTTGAGGGTGAGAAATCTCTATTAACTTATCTTTTTTTTTTTTTTTTTGCATCTCACATATCCTCTATCTAATGCTTTATATAACAATTTGAATAATTTTTAATACTTTATCATATCAATTATTTATGACTTCATGTGGTTGTGATTGTATATTCCTTATGCAGATTCTTCATTAGGCTCTCCATAAAATTGCAAAAAAAGGGTAAATTAGTAATTTTTAAAAACATTTACTTTCTAAATGATTTAAAACTCTTACAAAAATATTAATGGAAGCTAAACAAAATTTTAAACTAAAATTACAAACTAAAGTACACAGCATAATGCAACTTAGATGTTGAATAAATGATTAATTTATATGATTGAGTATATGACCAATTAAATATAATGAACTCAATGGGACAATAGGCTATTCAAATTAAATTTAATAACACCAAAGTTATAATTAAGTTAATACTCATTAAAATGATTATAAAAATATATGCTCCAAGTAAGTGTAATTAAGAGTTTTAGTAAAATAACTTTCTTTGTATAATATAATAGTATGGATTATCATGATAATCATACAAAAATAAACTCTATCACATCAATTTATCACAAAAAAATTAATTGAATATGTAGGTAAAATAAATACAAGAAAAATTAAATAAGTTAAAATGTTTGAGACACCAAAATATTTACATGATTTGATCAAATTAACTCTATGACATGTGTTTGTGCATAACCAATACCCAAATTAAGATTTTGTCTGTGACAAATTTCTTACTTCGAGAATTTTTAAACTAAAAAGCTGCTTTAGAAAGCAGTAAAAATATCGTCCCAAACGAAGCCTAAGATTCCTACTAATTAGGACATATTATTACGTGCAGAGATCGGATGCACAGCTGTGTTTGGTTTGTCTCTGTGAGCAATAAAAGCGCCGCATTTACCGCTATAGTTTTACTACTTATAGAGACAAAATAGGATACAGTTGCGTCCGATCTCCGCATGTAATAATCTCTCACTAACCAAGTTTGACTTTTAAACTCCCTTCTTAATGGCCAAGAGCCCAAGACCAAAATAATCATACATGTAAGCTCTTAATTTTTAAAATGTATTTGAATTTTTTTTCTTTAGGTGTACTAATTATAGCCCCCAATAACCAAAATTATTCACTTAAATATATGAGGGAAGTCCACAAGCCTTATTTAGCCAGCGAACTTGATCTAGTGAATTATTGTGTACCAACAGGGGCTTTGAAAAGCCAAAACTTTAAGCAATATCATGCGCACTATTTGGGGCCATAAGTTTGCACGTTGGTAGTTATGAAGGAGGGAAAAAAAATATGTAAAGAAATTGTAATTAAATTTTAATTACAATGAGACATTAAATTAATTATAAAATTTAAAATTAATGTAATGTATAAAATAAAAAAATGAATATTATATTTATCTCTAATAAATTTTAATTTTTATTATTTAATTTATAAATACTATATTGTTATAATTGAGTTTTTAATGTTATATAATAACATGTTTTTTTTTTATTATAGATTAACTATCTTTTATATTTTATTCAAATTGTGCATATTTAATTATTTGTCATTTATTTAAATATGAGTTATTTTCTATTTTTAAAATTAAATATGTCATAAATTCATAATTGACTTCTAAAGATGGTAATTTTGTCAAAATCTATTAAATTTTTTTTATATTATTATAAAGGAGAAGGATAAGCAATATTGAGAAATAATTAGACCTCATTAATGCTTTTTATAATTTTAAATTATTTTAAAAATAAATAAATAAAACTCAAATAGTTAATTAAAAAAATACAAAAAAAAGCTATCAATTTTATGCAAATTTCAATTATAACAATATCATAAACTATCAGAATCACTTTTAATTTGAGCTTGAACTTGATTAATTAATCAAATTCAAACTCAAATTCTATCTTAATTCCATGAATTCAAGTCAGTGTGCGAGCTGGCTAATTTATTTTAAAACATGGAAAATATATATGATTAAAATAATTTTTATAATAAAATCAAAAAAATAATATCAAATTTAAGGAAAAATAATATGAAATTCCAGAATAAATAATAATATTGAGCCCTTTTCATCTAAATAAAATAAAAGGGAATAAAATGATGAAAATAATATCCCACTCTTATGAATCATAAAAATAAAATAAAAATAATTGAATATTGAGCTTTTTTTAAAGTAATAAAATAAAAGGGAATAAAAAAAATAAAAAAAAGGAAATAAAGTAGTTGGGAAAAAAAAAAGCTATGGCTTGCAATGTGAGCAAGAGGCTGGCACGTTCATTCTGCCAGCTTGGAAAATACATTAGATGTGATCACCTACACCTAACATCATGACATCAAGTACTTTTTTTTTTTTTTTTTTGGGAAATTTGGGGCATAAGCCCTTCTATTAAAAAGAAACAATTACAAGTAATAAACTAAAGGCCTGCAACAACAAAGATGCAGGCCGGAAAAAAGAAATACAATGAAGAAAGTAAATAAACTGTACCACCCGAACCCAAAAAGAAACAAAATTGTGGTATACAAAATTGATCAGGACTCAGGTATAAGCTGTAGCGAAGATCGAGCGGGACAGAACCATCAGCAACTTCAAAGGGAGACCCCTTGTGGCCATAAAGACCCTCCAAGGGGCATTGCTACAACAATCATCATTGCCATGCAAAAATGTCTGAAGTGACGAAAAAAAAGCATTCCCTGGTTGCCAAGCTGGCCATCCAAGGGGTATCCAGAATGTCAGGAATGGCCGAAAAATAGCAGAGAATCCAGTCAAGCAACCTCCACAGAATTTATGCAGCCAAACAACCTCCAGATAAGCACAATCAAGATAATAGGTGTAAAAACCGCTTACCATATTTCCAATTATCCAACTTAGACAAGGCAGCTTTTTTGATTTTCCTCACCACCGTGGTATGACAATCAACAATATTCCCAAAGATTCTGTCGTTACGAGCACGCCAAATGTAGTAGATGGCCATATTGATAATGAGGGAGAGGAAATTGAGCATGCCAGCAGTATCAGATATCTCCTCCAGAAAATCAAAAACTTGATGTAGGTTTGGGCGAAGGAGAAGCGTATGAGATTGAGGAATCAGAGAGGTTAAGATCCCAAAAGCAAAATCACACTCAAAGAAAATATGGGTGTGAGATTCCCTATGATCCAAACAGAAAATGCAATACGGGTTCACGTTAATCCCTCTTTTCAGCAATAAGTCAGCCGTTTTTAAACCGTTCCTAACAGCCTGCCACCCAAAAGCAGAGAAACGAATGGAGGAGTGCTTGTGCCAGACAAAACGATGCCAAGAAACCTTCTGGTGATGCTTACAGAATTCTTTACGAAACAGTTTGTTAAGAGGCTTCTCAGAATTGGACCAAAGGCATCCCACCTCAGTATTAATAATAGGAACAGAATTAACAAGCCTAACCAGAGAAGGAGACCAGGTAGAGGGGCAATTCCAAATACCATCCTGAATAATGTGAAGCACAGAGACAGAGTTGGAAATATTCATACTATCGTGATCACCATTATGTTCAACATAGTCCATCAGAGCTTTTCCATAACACCACGGATCCCAGAGAAGGGAGTGATGACAATTGGGGGTGATCCTGAGACTGAAACAATGCTTGAATAGAGAAGCAGTGAGACACAGGTTCTTCCAGTAGTGAGAGCAACGTTTGAGGTGAGGATACCAAAGAGAATGGTAAAGGTTTCTCCAACAGTTGAAGAGAGGGTTTTCACCATTTAAAAATCTCCAAATTATAGAACAGTTAAAACTATGAGACAGAGCCTCCAAAGAGGGAAGCCCAACACCACCATTAAGTTTAGGGAGACAGGTATCCTTCCAAGCAATTAGGTGAAGTTTCTTCACCGCAATGTCACGGGAGAAAATAAATCTGGAACAAAGCTTGTTTAAAATTTTAAAACAACGCTTAGGTATAATATTGCCTCTAATCCAGTATGCAATGGTATTAAAAATCGTATATCTCAGAAATTGAATTCTGCCCCCAAAAGAGAGGGTTTTTGCTCTCCAGCCCTCTAAAGCCTTGGTAACTTTCTGAAGCAGAGGTTGAAAATCCACAAAGGAAGGCTTCTTCACAAAGATGGGAAGACCCAAATATTTAATAGGTGTAGAGGTTTGCTGAATATCAAGAATCTCACAAATGGAATTACTGTTAAGACAATTCCTAGAGAACAGGATAGAGCTTTTTGAGGGGTTCACTTTCAAACCAGAGGAAGCTTCAAAACGCTTAAGGATATCCATCAGAGAAGCAGCCTCAGAGATATTGGCCTTAGAAAACACCAGCAAATCATCTGCATAGAGGAGGTGAGAAATATTTGAATTCCCCAAAGTAATACCTTGAAAGCACTGATTGGTATTGTAATATCTCGTTCCCTTACTGTTCCTCTCTGATTTGGATTTTCCTCCCAGAATCGGCCAGGACGAAGTTTGGATCGTCCAGGCCGATCAGTGCATGGAAAACAGCTGATTTCTTGAGTGTTCTGGAATGATTTCTGGACAGGATCGTCCAGGACGATATTGAGATCGTCCGGGACGATCGGCACTGTTCACAATACCGTCCTGATCATCGCCCTGGGAATGGTCCAGGACGATCAGAATTTGGTCTGATCGTCCCGGGACGATCTGGCGATCGGCCAGGCCGATATGAGTATGATATAAGGAAATGAGCTCGTTTTGAGGAGAGAGAAAAATCAAATTTAAAATCAGAAATATCTGAGGAGAGAGAAAGAGAAAAGGAAAAAGAGAAAAGCTGGTTTTTGGAGACCGCGGAGCGCTTTTCGTCCGACGCTGCTGTTGGAGAAAGTGTAGATCTCGTGGTAAGGACTCCGAACCCTGTTTCTGTTTTCAAAGATGTTGTGTTTTGACCGAGTTGGGATTTGTTTTGTGTTTTCGTAGTCGACTTTTCGACATGATTTCGATTTGACACAACTCCCACCGCACAACTTCTGATATATTATAGATATGATTATTGTACACGATTTGACTGTATTCTACGAAGATTTTACCGGTCGGAATTGATTCTACGTGATTTTAATCGAATAGAAAATAATCGGGACCTGATTTGGTTTGGATTCTATAGATCGATAGCCTTGTATTGATGTTATAAATATTCTACTGTAATTTGGAAAGATTTGGAAACTGTGTCTTTTTGCAGGATTTTTGTGTAAATTTGAACGACTGCCGTTACGCTGCCCGATTTTCGTACGATTCCTGAATTGTATGAGATTGATAGATTGAACTGATATTGCATTGATTATTGATACGATTGCTTTAATATTGACTATTGAATTGTTTATTGATTGAATTGACTATTGATACTGATCGCAAGTGGAACCTGGTTGAACATTGGTAGAAGATTGATTGATACCTGTACAGGATGGTGGGCCGACGGGCTTTCCTTTAAACCATTGATCATTGATATAACGATTGGGAGCTATAAGGAGTTTATTGATATGCCGACGGGCGAAAAGAGTGACGACTCTTATTGATTGAACCAATGTATTATCTACAACAGCAACATGACCAGTAGATTGTACTTGTTCAGTATATAGTATTGAAATGCATGTTCACTGTATTGACTTACGGATCTATTGCTTTATCAATTTTCGTTTTACTGTTTTGATTGGATTTACTGTATCGTACTGATTTCATTGATTTCATCGATTGACTACTGAGCATTGATATGGACATAGATAGATATAGATATTGCATTGATAGCATGGACATCGTATAGATTCATTGTATTGCTGCCTTTAGATTTTATAGATTCCTTGTCTCGTATCGCTTTTCTCAATTGACTTCATTGATTAGATCGTACTGATTTGACCGTATTGATTTGATTGAAGGATATTGATTGAATTGATTTACCGAATTGTCTGCCGCTGCATTGACTGGTTTTATTGACTATGAATTTCCGCTGCATTGACTCATTGACCATTGACTGATACGGATTGAATAGATTGACATGCATATTGATAGCATTGTCGTGCTTTGATTTCAGTTATAGGTATTAGGTGACCTGCTGGGCTTTGTAAAGCTCATTATATGTGGTTGATATTTTCAGGTCAGGGATCGGGAGCAGGAGATAAGAGTTGATTCAGATTGACAGGTTTTAGTTCTTTTGATCGTTAGATGATTCTTTTGTACTCAGGACAGGATAGATTTCTCTACTTGTATTGATATTGTAGTTCCTGAGTATTGTACATGATGTTTTGAGATATGAATCGACTTGAATATTGATGTTTTAAATTTTATAGATGTTTGATAGATTGCTTACTGAAGGTTTATAGATAACTCTGGTAAATTGTTGCGAAATTGATCGACATTCTTTCCAAGTTAGATCTCGGGGCATGACAAGTTGGTATCAGAGCAGTGTTATTGGAAGAATGGATTGTTACCAGAGTTGTAGGTTTGGATTGAGAGTTTGGGTAGATTGGGTAGCTGTAAGAGCTTCATTGGCATACATCGTTGCATGTGTGTATCATTTGTTTTGAATTGTGCAGGTGAAAAGATATGGATCCTCCGGCAGAATCTAGTGTACCGAATGAGCAACACAGCGCAGCTCCAGTACCGTCAGAGAGTATGATGCAGTTAGCTACTGCGATTGCACATGTTATGGGGGATGCCCAGAGCAAGATGAGTGGGAGCAAAGAGGAAGAAGTTGACAGACACTTGCAGATGTTTCACAAGCTGAAGCCTCCGTTGTTCAAAGGGGCTGTAGGACCACAGGCTGCTGAGGATTGGATTATGAGGGTGGAAAAGATTTTTGACAGCATGCAGTGTCCGGGGAATAGAAAAGTACCATTGGAAGTATTCATGTTGGAGAGTGAGGCAGAGAGATGGTGGATTGAACAGCAGAGAGAGAAATTTCAGGGGAAGACCAATGCTGAGATCACCTGGGATGAGTTCACTGCAGTATTCAGGATGTGGTTCGTACCACCGTCAGCTCAGCGACAGATGCAGGAAGCTTTCATGAGATTGGAGCAAGGCCGCAAGTCAGTGATGCAGTACGAGGCCGAGTTTACTGCACTTGCGAGGTACGCTGCTCATTTGATCCCTACTGCCGAAGACAAATGTTATAGATTTCTGCACGGATTGAACAGAGAGCTGAGGCAACCACTAGTACCTTTCCGGATCCATGAGTTTTCTGAGCTAGTGGAGAGGGCCCGATTGATAGAGATTGAGCTGGCGACACCGATATCGATGTACGATGATACCAGGAGGAGGAGAGATGACGTACGACGAGATGATTCTGGTAGAGACAGAGATAGAGAGAAGAGAAGCAGGTATGAGGGTTCGAAGGGATCTGCATCGGGATCTGTGTCACGATCTGCATCGATAGTATCATCTGGTGGTTCTGGCACGTGCATTCACTATGGTAGACGACATGCAGGTCAGTGCTACCTATTGACGGGTCAGTGTTTTCACTGTGGACAGCAAGGACACAGAGCAACAGATTGTCCTCAGAAAGGACTGGGTGGAAGGACTGGTTCTGGCACGGGTACAGGACAGTAGAGGACTGTTGGCTCGAGGGCCTACAGTGAGAGATCAGGGAACCGGATGGATGATAGGACTGTCAGAGATCAGAGGGAGACAGTTGCGCCACGACCTCCTGCACTTCCTCCAGTGGTGTCACGCATCTACAGTCTACAGAGTTTACAGCATCAGGATCAGCAACGACCAGAAGATTCTACTGGTAAGATTGATTTGACTAACCGATTGATATTGACATATGAACATTGTGTGGACCTCCGAAAGAGCACCGCGCGAACGGGTCGATTGGAAGGGACAGATTGGATCGTGCATACGACTAACCATTGAGGATAGAGGCTTTCACCGACACACCCCGATGGGTAGTAATATACACGACCAAATCACGGGTTTCCCCCATCCGATGAAAGAGCTCGAATGGGGTTTAGTAGATTGTGGAGACCAAGTTTCCCACGGGCGCAAGCCCCCGTGGTTAATTACATCCCAGGCCAGAGCCTGAGAAAACTCTCGATTAAGGATCATACATTATCCTCTCCTAAAGTGGGATTGACACATGGGTATAAACTAGGAAATCCTACTCAAAGGGAAGAAAGGTCCGAAGGGCTGCATCGACATGCGTGGCTCATACCAGCACTCGGAGGCTCTAGGGTACTAAATGGAAACTGGGAGAAGAAAAATCAAACACTCAATCACATGCGTGAGAGAAGGATGGAGGTGGCGTCATCCTGTGACGCAGATAAGTAGGATTTAGGGTCCTTGAAAAGAAGGGACCTACCTACTATTTAAGGCATACTACGAGACCGAATGTAGTAGCCTCAAATCCTAAATCTAGTTTGGACTTAGTGTTCGACACACACTAAGACCCGTGTCCTAGCTAATGCGATGCAAAAATCTGGACTTATCCCAGCCTGGATTGGGGGAGCCAGCTAACCACCTAGTCGTTTTAAAACCATGCAATTAAGTCAGTTATGAAAGATAGGTGGGTGGTACAGTTATTGGAAGTAGGACCGACATCTAGAGAATTTCCTAAGTGGTCCTGGACTTATGTTGGGTGAATGCCCCTAGCTAATGCAATTAAATCTTAATTAGTTGGTTACTAATGCAATGCATGCTAGTTGAAATGTCAGCTCATGAATGCTTTGGATTTTAAAAACAGGCTTAATATAAAATAATTTTTAGAAAAGACTGAGTCTCCCTAGGTCCGGCACTTCATCCTCATAGGCCAGATTATCCGGACTCTACCCGCAGGCAGGGAGATGTCTTATTAGAAGGAGAGAGAAGATTCAATAATATGCATGCGACCCCGGACGGTTCCGGCAGTTCCCTAGGTTCGTTAAGTTTCTATGTTATTTAAAACCTAAACTTTTAGGAGTTAGTTATGAGTAGAAGAATTTTTAGTCCTTAGAGAGCCTAATACGATCCAGGCGAAAACAAAGACGGCATGCAAGAAAGAAACCTAGAAAAAGCAGGTATTTCTACTGCGCAATCAAGTAAACACATCAATATAAATCAAACTAATCAAGTAAATGTCCATAGGCCAACTGCCCTTTAATTACAACCCAGGGTATGCAGAAAAGTAAAGTGGCCGGGCACCACTGCCAACAACCCGGATTTCTAAGCCTATGACAGACGCCAACAACTTTGAGTGGGATATTGGGTCTTCAATCTTTAGCTTTCTGGATGTCTTCTCTTTGGGTTCTTTGGAACTCTCCTCCTTGGACTCCTTGGATCTCTCCTCCTTGGACTCCTTGGATTCGTCGTGGCTTGAACATCCAAACGAAGAGACAATTCTCCCCAGCAGGGGTGTATTGCCTTTTCTCTTTGGATATCTAAAGCCATCCAACTCGATCTTCCAAATGGAAGAAGACTCTCCCCTTAGGGATGCCTTCTTCTTTTAGAATTCGAGCTGGATAAGAATATCCCAACTCAATAGTTGTTTTCACAACTCTTAACAATTATTACATATAAATTACATTAATGGAAAGCAGTAAATCTAAGAATCCCTGCAAGGTTATCCTAGTAAAAATCATCCCAAGCAGTTTATATGGAAATGAAAATGCTAACACCATTGACCCTGTGCCAAGCCATGCTCTGAGGGCTAAGCAGCTCCATCTGTAGCAATTATAATTACTTAATAATTTTAGCCCTCATTATATCAGGGGGGCTGAGCAAGCACCTGCATAAGACAATATTAGAAAATATAATGGTGCCCCCCTTTTATCAGCTTGAGCATGGCCACCTGCACGGAAGAACAATATATATATATATATATGACGTTCCTAACCTAGGGGTAAATCTAGCGCCCATCACATCACAGAGTGCAAGAAAAGTAAGCAAACACAGCAATTCAATTTTCAAACAGCATGCAGTGAAAACTACGAAAAGCTCCGGCACACAGCAGAAAATAAAACCCAGCGGCCTAACCTAGGTCTAGAAGTGGTGCCCTAGCAAATCATTCTATGTGTGTGTAAGGCTTGTGTAGTTTGGATAGATCCTAGGCAGGATAGTTAGTTAAAATTATCTAAAGTTCAAATCTGTTGAAGGTCAGAAAAGGAAATTTTTGTTGAAATTCAAATATTAGTGAATTGGGGTGCATTTTAGTTAATATAGTTTGTTGATCAATTTTAGGAACTTAGAGTGATGATATTTGAAGTTAAAGTTATATTAGCCAATTTTGGAAAGTCCTGGGTCCTCCTAGGAACTAGACTAAGGGTCCAAAAGGTCACTATGGTAAAAAGGCTAAGTCTGGATCTCCTATCACCTTAGGAAAATACTAGACCTTGATACGAGTAGTTAGACAGGTAGTAGGCTGAAATCGGAGTTCTCTAGGCAAAGTTATGAATTTTCTAAGTTCAGGGTATTTAAGGGAATTTTCTAAATTTCCTAACAAAGGGCCTTTTTTACTGTTTTGATCCAAACAAGCTCCAAACTGATTGGAATCACTCCCAAAGATCAGGGATGACCTAAGAAAGTGTTCCCAATTGTTTGAAGAAAATTTGGAATTTTTAATAATTTATTAGGGGCAAAAAGGTAATTTCCACCTAGGGCCAAATTGTGGGTCAACCTGAAGTCAAACTAGGGAGCCCTATTTATCTAAGGTCAAGGGTCATATTCTGGTCAGTTTGAGGTATTATGGGTAATTTTCTGACCTAGAATATATTTATTGCAATTTTCTGAAGGTCTCGGGGCCTTAATTAGCAGGTTAATTAGGGTTAGTTAATTAAGGGATCTAACAAGCCCTAAAAATTCCTAGAAAATTATGAAAGGCTTATGATGTCACTAAGTTTAAGTGTTGAAGTTTTCATGTCAATCCGGGATCTATCCTAGTCCCTAGAAAACTTCTAAGTTCGCTAGACGGGTCCTTAATTATTGTCCTTAGGGTGTCACTACGTTGTAGGAGTTTAAAGTGATGTTTACACTAACCCTCGGGATAATAGATGCATGGGAGTACAGTAAATAAATAAACACACCATGTCCTTAGATCTAGGAGAGCCTAAACTAAGTGGTGGTGGTGCAATCCTATACATGCAATCTACGAAAAATAAAGAGGAAAGACACCTAAAGAAAGGATTAGTGAATGATTGGGACTCAACCATTCACTAACCCACTCCCCCGTGATTTGCTCTTCATTCATAGAACCTATGTCTAAAATTTCATGAAATAGTAGGTCTCCCAAAAAGTAAGATTTAATCATAAGTAATTTAAAAATAGTTTCAAAATAATTATGAATATAAATATATATATTTTTAGAAAATAAGATAATTAAAAAGTAAGTCAATTCATAATACACAGACATAGGGAGACCCACTGACCACCCTAACGAAGTCTCAAGCGATTTGAAAATATTTTGTATCCTGAAAATAATTATCATAATCAATATTTAATATCAAAAATACTCAAATAATCGAATCCAAATAATGATTGGTCAAAACAGCCAAAATCAAGGGCTGGAAACGGCTTCAAAACATAAAGCTCGCTTTTCTGAAAAGAACAAGGGGTTACACGTCAAAATCCGACTTAAAACGGCGAAGATACGAATTTCCGAAGTTTAAATACAACAAAATAGTATTTTAAAAATAATGTAGTTTTGCTGTTTTTGAAATAACAGGAGATACAGACAAAATTTTCATCTGGAAATAGTTTCAAAACATGCAGAATCTAAATACGTTCAAAACAAGACGTTGTGCGTTAAAATCGGATCGAAAACGAGAAAGATATGGATTTTTGAAGTTTAAGTCAATAAAGGGTATTTACAAATAAATAATTATTTGAAAATAGAAAAATATAATTAAAAAATAAATAATAATAATAATCTCAAAATAATTAATAATAATGATGATTATAAAATGGAACTTAAACAATAACATAATAATTTAAACTAATAGTAATTAATATAACTAATTATTAAATAATAATTGTATTAAAATAATAGTTTAAAAAAAAATAAAAAAAAATAAGGTTATTTTTACTGTTTTAATAATAATTAAAAATATATACATTATTCTTATAAAAAAAAATTTTTCTAGTGTAGAGAATGAAAATACGAACAAAACAAGGTATTGCACGCAAAAATCGGAGCAAAAATGAATTTTCTACGATTTTCGGAAGTTAAAATAGGTTAAAAAACTAATTAAAATAATTATTTTAAGGGAAAAGGCGGCGGCGGCTGAGCGGATGACACGTGGCGGCCCGGGATTGGATCCCGGGACCGCGGCCAATCATTGGAGGCGGCGCGATGATTGCGCCGCCAATCAATGATTGCGGCAATCATGCCGCAATCAATAACCGCGGGCCGCGGTTACTTATCCACGTCAGCCATCATCGCCCGCCGTCGGATCCGCGCGGTTTTGGATGGACGGTCCAGATCAGATCCGGCGGCTGCCTTGACCGCGCGGTCAAACCCGCTGCCCAGCGGTTACCGTGGAACGAAGGATCCGGACCGTCGATCGCAGATCAGACGGTCCAGGCACATCCAGGGCATGCAGGCGTGCGACCGAGAGCCCTAGGGTTATTCTTGCTTCGTTCTCCAAAACGGCTAAACGAAACGCGATGAAACTTTAGATCTAGATTCTATAAGTGAAGAGCATCCGTGGGGGGTATTTTACTCTAATTAATACGCCCTAATGACGACGCTAATTAACTCTAAGTGTTCTAATTAGGGTTTAGGTTTTACCTCAATCCACACGGTGGATTCGGGAGATCTTGGGCTTGTTGGACTCGTGGACTCCTCTAGAACAATTTCCCAGTTTACGTCGAGATCCAAAGAACGCTCAATCGGCCGGGATTCGTCCTGGAACGCGAAACGTCTTGGGTTCGCCGGAGGATCGCCGCCGGCGGGGTCTAGACGTCGGGATTTGGTTTGAGAAAGTGGAGGAAGGTCGTGGGAGTGCTCTCACGAAATTTCAAGGCCTCAGAAGGTCTCTCAAGAAAGCAAGAGCAAAAGAAGCCCTTTCAAAACCTAATTTTCTCCTATTTAAACTCCTAGCCCTAAGGGGGACGGTTAGGATTGCATTAGGAGGGAAAATGGGCGGTTTTAGGACGTGGGTTCCCATTCAAAACGAATGGAATTGATTTTTTCATTAAATAGGCTCTTAAATTCACTTAATTGAGTGATTAAGGCCTATTTAGAGCCATGGTTGACCAAGTCCACGTTTGACTTGGTCAAACCAGTCAAGGGGGTCCATGGGGATGAGGGATTGAGCCAAGCCAAGGTCCAAGTGCATCTAAACTTGATTTGGGCTCTAAATGGGCTAAGTGGTCAACCCTGGTTGACTTGGTCAACCGGGTTGACCTAGGGTCCAAGTCCAGGCTCAACAGACTCGACTCGACTCACTGAACCCATCGGAGAGGGTCTCGGGGTCTGGCTTGATCAATTTGACCAAGTCAACCCTCCAGGCCCGGGTCTGGGCAAAATCGAGGTCAACAAACGGACCCCCAACAGGAGTGGCGAACAACTAGTGAACCGCTCGTGTTGGCGTTGACCGACTAAGCCACAGAAAGGAGAGTAAAGAGCACAAGAGTGTTATGGTACCAAAAGGGTGAAAGAAAGGTAGAAAACTCTTCTCATAGCCTTATCCTACAGTGAGGGTAGAGCCTAGGAAAGGAGAAAGAGCAGCAGTGCACAAGTCAAGAATCACCCAAAATGGTGAACTGGTAGTAGGTTCTTCTCCTGGCCTTACTCTTCGACAAAGGTAGAGCCGAGGATAGAACCCACGGTAAAGATCACCTAGAAAGGTGAAAACAAAGTAAGGGGATTCTCCCATAGCCTTGCCCTGTAGCGAGGACAGAGCAGAAAGGAGAATCAAAAGTGAAGATCACCACTAGGGTGAAAAAGTAAGGTGGTATCTCCCCTTGCCTTGTCCTATGGGGTGGGCAGAGCTAAAGAGAGAACCAAAAGTAGAGTAGTAAAAGCACACAAACTATCTGTCTGACTATATCGAATCAACAGAGTAGAAGGTGAAGGGGGTCCCATCTCCTCCTGCCTATTTCAGGACAGTGGATTGGGGTGACTCAGTATCTGCATGACCAAATCGGGTCAACAAACAAATGAATCACAAAGCCTGGTGTTTACCTAATCGGAACAAGACACTCAGGGAAAAGGGTGGCGAGGAGTTCCTGCCAGGTGCTCTGTCAGGCCCTCTCTACCAAGTAAGTCAAACCAGCTTCCTGTCTGTTCATTTCAAACAGCAAGATAGAAGGTGAAAAGATCCCATCTCCTCCTGCCTATTTCAGGACAGTGGATTGGGGTGACTCAGTATCTGTCTGATCAACTCAAGACAGCAAACAAAAGAGTCACAAAATCTGGTGCCTATTTGATCAGAATAGGACACTCAGGAAAAGAGGCGAGGAGTTCCTGCCAGGTGCTCTGTCAGGCCCTCTCTACCAAGTAAAACCAGCTACCCGTCTGACTGTATCTAGACAGCGGGGTGGAAAATGAAAAGGATCCCGCCCCTCCTGATCCTTTCGGAACAGTGGATTGGGGTGACTCGATACTTCTGCCTGACCTCAGCAAAAGTAAAGAAGACACGAAATGGAAGCCTGCGTAGTCTTTTACAGGACATCCGAGTAAAAGGGTGTTGAGGAATTGCGCCTCCCAGGGACTCTGCCGGGCTCACTCAACGGTAAAGTAAGACCAACTACCAGGCTGACCGCATCTGGACAGCGGGTAGAGGGTGAAAGGATCCCTCCCCTCCTGCTCCTTTCGGAACAGTGGATTGGGGTGGCCACTACTTCTGCCTGACCTCAGCAAGAAGCTCATGAACCACGAAATGGAAGCCTGCTTAGTCTTTTACAGGACATCCGAAGTAAAGGGTTGTTGAGGAATTGCGCCTCCCAGGGACTCTGTCGGGCTCACTCAACGGTAAAGTAAAACCAACTACTAGGCTGACCGCATCTGGACAGCGGGTAGAGGGTAAAAGGATCCCGCCCCTCCTGCTCCTTTCGGACCAGTGGATTGGGGTGGCCACTACTTCTGCCTGACCTCAGCAAGAAGCTCATGAACCACGAAATGGAAGCCTGCTTAGTCTTTTACAGGGCATCCGAGGTAAAAGAAAGAAACGTTGAGGAATTGCGCCTCCCAGGGACTCTGTCGGGCTCACTCAACGGGTAAGCTTCGACATCTGCTGTAGCCAGTGCGGTCTTGCAGATGAAGAAGGGCTCAATACCCACCCAGTCATTTCAACTGAGTGAATAAAGAGTCGGGCTCTAATGCCTGCCTGATCAGGACAGTGCAAACGAGAGCGTGGCGAGGAGTACCTGTCAGGTGCTCTGTCAGGTCCTCTCTACCAGGTAAACTCAACTATCTGTCTGTTTATTTCAAACAGCAGGATAGAAGGTCAAAAGTCACCTCGACGTCAGCCTAACACGCATCTGTGTAGGGATGTGAGGGAAAAAGAGGTAAGTAAATGGGAATTTTAAGGGCAGAGCCACCTAGGGAACCTTTTCTAGCAATCTGATAACCACATGGTAGAGGACAAGTCGTCGTGGCCATGAGTATTCAAATGCTGTCAAGATCTCCTAAAGAACTCCGACCCTACACAAAAGGGGGAGAAGACATCAGAACGACATCTCTCAAGAAAGCTGGAAGAGATATACCCGCTGTAAAGTGTGTAAAGGGGCGATCTCATTCCAAAGGAGTAAAAAGAACTCGAGTAGCGAGGGGGCGCCTCAACTACAGAAGGCAGGACTACGCCTGGTAAAACTAATCCTCAAAGAGGCTATAGTAGTGAACCCATACTAACTGATGGGGACCCTGTAAGAGGTAGAAACAAGATCAAAACATCCAAAGGACCTCTCCGGCAGCTAGGAGTCGGATCTCAATGGGAAAAGAAGTGGTAAACGTATCTGAAAGAGCTGACTCTCTACTAGAGGATCAAAACTCAAGGAAAAGGTGGTGGCAGCATCTAAGGTGTGATGCCCTATATCACCAGGTAAGAAAAAGGGCCAAAGTAGCGAGGGATCATCCTCTCTACCAAGGACAACAACTCAGAGTAAGTAAAATCTCACAGTAGTGACACCCACACGAACTAGTGGGACCCTGTGAAAAGTAAAAGTGACCTCGACACATCCATAGGACTGCTCTGTCAACTGAGTCTAGAGTATGAATGGTAACATGGGTCACGAAAAAGTAGTAAAAGAACTGATCTTCTGCTAAAAGATCAAAGTTCTCAAAGTGGTGATGTTAGTATCCTGGGCAAGGTATACTACACCACGAGGAGAAAAAGTAGCTCTAGGTAGTGAAGGGGACACACCTACCACCTGAGTACGGTAATCATGTATAGAAGTGAAGTATTATTAGAAGGATCACAGTGGTAGCACCTACCCTGATCGGGCAGGATCCTGTGGGGGGAAAAAGCAACAACACAACATCCATAGGGCTACTCTAGCAGCTAGGAGTAGAGTATGAATGTGGAGAGTAGGGGTGCAAAGAAACTCAGGAACTGATCTTCTACTGGAAAATCAAAGCTCCTAAAGTCGTGGTGCTAACACCTGAGAACAGATGTACTACATCACAGCTAAGAAAACAACTCTGAGGTGACAAGGGAGCACACCTGACACCTAATCTGATAATCATGAGTAAGATTTATGATTATCATAAGGCCACAGTGGTAACACCTACCCTAATCAGGTAGGACCCTATGCGAAGTGAGGGTAACACTGCCACATTCATATGATTACTCTGGCAGCTCAGAGTAATTCATGAAGGGGAGGTAGACTGCCAAAAGAGGGCAGTATGGGGCGATCTCTTCTCAAAAAGACCTAAGCCCAAAAAGGTAGTGATGGTTACATCTCAAAGCATAATGTACTACATCACTAACGGAGGAATGCATTCAAAATCATTTAAACTGATCGACCAACTAAGTGGGAATTCAACCTTAAAGAGATTGTCAAAGTACTCTTAAGGGAGGAGAAAGCAAAATTTTTGGGGAATTTGAGTTCTTAAAGAGTTTTACCGGGTTCCTCTTGCGACAAGGGCAACCGGGTTTTTGTACTCCTAGGAGCTTCTTTTTTTTTTTTTTTTTTTTTTTTTTTTTTTTTTAAACCCTGATCATATTCGCCACATAAACATAACTGGGAAATTTGTGCTTTTGGAGAGTTTTACCGGGTTCCTCCTGCAACAAGGGCAACCGGTTTTGCTCTACTAAGAGCTCCCCTCCTTTATCACACATGAAATTTTTTTAAATTGGGAGTATTGGATGGTTTTGATAACCCAGACCACATTCATATCATGAGAATGAACTGGGGAGCACAATCGTATAGAGATTGATGTACAACTGAAATTATCATCAGGATAGAGGATCAACACTACCATATTTATCTAGCGTAGGATGGTGTGGACCCAGTATCGCCTCTCAAAAACTAGACTCAAACTACTGGTTTTGATATCCCAGACCACACCTGGGGCGACAGGTGAAACTGGGGGACTAAGTCCTACAAAGGGGAGAACAAACTAAAAATTCTATGCGATAGCACCAACGTGATTGGTGCGCACAGACAAAAGTACAAAACATCCCTACGGCGTATTGGTGTATCACCTCTAAGGACAGCTTCATACTCTTCTAAGCGACGTCGCGTGGTAGAGGACAAATCGTCGTGGCCACGCAGACTGCTAAAAAGTAAGAGGAATCCTTTTAGGAGGTACATATACAGAGGGATATCTACAGGCGGTAGGGAGGCTCCCCTGTGAAGTACTAAACTCAGGCATAGTACTTTTTCAAGTACTGTCCGTTGATGACAGGCATCGGGTGAACGCCATTTGCATCAACAAGTAGGTAGGCACCACCTTCATAAACTTGCTCTACAGCGAAGGGGCCTTCCCAAACAGGCTCAAACTTACCACCTCGCCGACGGTGCGAGATGATAGGCCTACGCAAAACAAGAACTAACTCGCCTACTCGAAAGGCACGGGGTCTAACAAGGCGCTCGTAGTGCCGTGTCATTCGGGCCTGGCATAGCTTAAGGCACTGATAAGCTCGTAAGCGAAGCTCATCTAAACCATCAAGCTCTTCCAACCTCAGTCGGGCATTATCTTCTTCAGATAGATTACAATTAACTGCTACACGTAGTGAGGGGAGCTCGACTTCCAACGGGAGGACTGCTTCAGTCCCAAAAGCTAAAGCATATGGGGTGGACTGGGTAGGAGTACGGTAGGTAGTCCTATATGCCCATAATGCTTCAGGTAACTTATCATGCCATTCTCTCTTGTTTGCAACAAGAATTTTTCTTATCAGTTGCACAAGAGTCTTATTAAATGCCTCCGCCAAGCCATTGGCTTTAGGGTAATAAATTGACGAGTATCGCCAATTAATGTTATGGCGGCGGGCAAATCTGGCAATTTTGGTGCTTCTAAAGGACGGGCCGTTATCTGAGATTATACGGCGCGGAACACCAAAGCGATAAACAACGTTATCGCGAAAGAAGCGCATCACATCTTCTGATTTAACTTCCTTAAGTGGGACAGCTTCTGCCCACTTAGAGAAGTAATCAGTGGCGGCTAAAATGAACCTATGACCCTTAGAGGAAGGAGGGTCTATAGGACCCACCACATCCGTGCCCCAGCCCTCAAATGGCCAAGAAGAAACAGTAGGGTGCAACGGATTAGGGGGTTGGTGAATCACTGTGCCATGAATCTGGCACTGGTGGCATCTCTTAGCGTGCTCCATACAATCGTGGATCATAGTCGGCCAGTAGTAGCCAAGACGTTTAATTCTGCCTTTCATTTTAGGTCCAGACTGATGGGCACCACAAAGCCCTTCATGTATCTCGCTCATGACTCTTTTGGCCTCTTCATTACTGAGACATCTCAACCACATTTGGTCAAAAGAGCGTCGATACAGAGTTTCATTTACATAGGCGAATGATAAGACTCTCTTTCTAATTTGAGCAGCGAGAGACCTATCATCTGGAAGCCTACCATGTTTCAAATACTCTATGAAGGGTTCTCTCCAATCTGACTCCTCATCCACAGCAAACACTGCAAGGGTCTGATTGGGAGTAGACAAGTCCGCGGGGCACAGAGCTTGACGATACTGGACAATAATAGACACTGGATTTCCAGTAGGGTCAGCTAATTCTTTTGCTAACTTGGCCAATGCATCTGCTTTTCCATTTTCAGATCTAGGGACCTTGGCCAAAGTTACTTCTGGTATTAAGCTCAGGAGCTCCATTGCTTTATTATGATATGGAATGAGCTCAGGCTTAAGTACTTTGTAGACTCCAGCTATTTGATTGATTATCAGTTGGGAGTCTCCAAAGATCTTCACCCGCGTAAGACTCATCTGAATGGTCAACTCTAACCCCAAAATCAAAGCTTCGTACTCAGCTTCATTATTAGTACGAGGTTCTGATAAACTATAGGAGTATCGTAGAGTATGACCATCAGGAGACACAAAAATCAGGCCTAATCCTACCCTAATTGTAGGAGTTTCATATGGACTTGAAGCTTTAACGGATGACGCACCGTCAAAGTAAAACTCCCAAGTAGGGGACTCCTGTTCCTCCACACTCATAATGAATTCATCAGGTAGCTCATCGTTGAGTGGAGAATCAGCAGGGATCGGGTGATCGGCCAAAAAGTCAGCTAGAGCCTGTCCTTTGACGGCCCGCTGAGGAACAAAAGTAATATCAAATTGCAGTAGTATCATAGACCATCGTGCTAGACGACCTGAAAGGGTCGGACGGGTCATTAGGTACTGCAATGGGTTGACTCGAGAGATCAGATTGATCTTATGTGATAGCATATAATGCCTAAGCTTCTGTACCGCGAAGATTAAGGCTAAACATTGCTTTTCTATCGCTGGGTACTTAAGCTCTGCAGGTATTAGTCGCCTGCTGAGGTAGTACAAGGCATTCTCCTTGCCTTCCTCATTCTCTTGAGCCAACAGTGCACCTAGAGACTCATCCAGGGCCGTAGTGTAGAGAATCAACGGTCTACCTGGGATAGGTGCAGCTAAAACAGGGGGGTTCATCAGGTAGCGCTTTATGCTCTCAAAGGCCTCCTGACAACTCTCATCCCAATGGAATCGGGCATCCTTCTTCACTAGTGCAGAGAAAGGATGACACCTACCAGAAAGATTGGAGATAAATCTCCGCAGGAAAGCTAGTTTACCCTGAAAGGACCTCAACTGGGTAAGACTCTTAGGAGGTTTTAAATCTACTATGGCCTTGATCATAGAGGGATCTATCTCAATGCCACGGTATCGAACTATGAATCCTAAGAACTTTCCTGCATTGACTCCAAATGCGCATTTTAAAGGATTCATCTTTAAATCAAATTTGCGCAAGCGTTCCAAAACGATTCGCAGATCTCTGAGGTGATCTTTGCGGACCTTGCTTTTGACGACCAAATCATCCACATAGCACTCAACTTGCTCATGTATCATCTCATCGAAGATGACAGTCATGGCCCGTTGATAGGTGGCCCCGGCATTCTTGAGACCGAAGGGCATCACCTTGTAACAAAAGACACCTATAGGTGTCCGGAAAGCAGTAAACTTCTCATCCTCGGGGTCCATCTTTATCTGATTGTAACCAGATGAACCATCCATGAATGAGAAGATGCTATGGGATGATGCTATATCCACCATAAGCTCTGGAATGGGGAGAGGAAAATCATCTTTAGGACATGCCTTGTTCAAATCACGGAAGTCGATACAGACTCGTATCTGTCCGCTCTTCTTCCGGACTGGAACAATGTTGGCAAGCCATGTTGGGTACTTCTCTTCCCTAATGAAACCAGCTTCTATAAGCTTCTTGGTTTCAGCGATCACCTGTTGTTCAATTTCCAACCTCATCCTACGAGGTGCTTGTTTAACAGGGACTGCGTCAGACTTAATGGCTAACTTATGGACTGCTACCTCTGGATTTAGACCAGGCATCTCAGTGTAGTTCCAAGCAAAACAGTCTCTAAACTCTAATAGCAACTCGATGTATTCTTGAGCCTCTGACTCAGACAGTAGAGCACTATGAAAAATAGGCCTAGGATCTGACTCAGTGCCTAAGTTTACCTCACACAGTTCGTCCATGGCAGAAGCGACGCCATCTTCAAATTCTTGTGGAGCCTCGAGTATTCTATCATCGTCACTATCCGGGTCTTCTTCGTCGGCAAGAGAAACAACCGGATAGGCGTGGAAAACGACATGAATGTTGGCATTACTGGACTGATTTAACCCCATATAACCTACGCCTCCTAGACCTTGGGGGAAATCGGTCCGCCAAACTCGGGCCTGCTGTAGAGCTTCTACGTCGGGCCAAGTGGAACGAACGAGACCTCGCTCAACAAAGCTCTCTACAGTAGGTGAAAAGTAACGAGGGGCACTCCTGACCTCTATATCCATAGCGGTCTCCTCTAAATCCTGTCTCACAGGACCCAGTGGTGCACCTATACTACGGGGTACAGAGGGACATTCCCTGGGTCGGGCTGGCCCAAATGAATCGTACAAGCGAGGTATGGGATTGTGGCTACCCCAAATTGTGTCATTGTTATCAACTATGGGAGTGTCTAGAGATCTTTGACTGGAATCTTCAACTCCTATCCCGCATATCTGATGGGGGGAAGGTTGTCTGGTAGTAGTCTGACGTCGGAAGTCTTCTTCCTCGTCTGAGCTAATATCAATAACCAATCCACCTTTAGGTATTAAATGGCTACGAAGAGTAGGTAGTGAATCATAGCCTACGGAATAGGGAGGTGGTAAAGTGACTGGACGCTGAAGAATATCGATCATTTCATCGTCGGAAGAGTCGGACTCTACAGTCAAAGAAGAAGTGTAAAGGTTAGGGGGAGGAGGTGTACGAGTGTCTTGATTCCGCGGCTCGCGGACCGCAACTCTACCTCTCCCTCTACCTCTACCTCCCCTATCTCTACTAGGGGGAAAGTCGTGCCTCACTGCAAGCTGAGAGGGATCTCCATCAGAGTGGGCAGTGGGAACACCTGGCTCAATACCAACCTGTGATGGACCCTGTACTGACGATTGTATAGGACCCTGTGCAGGTGGCTGCGTAGGATCCTGTACAACAGTATCAGGTATCACTGGGGACTGAGTAGGTGGAGCTATACGAGTCTTCCGAGGTACGTAGTACTCGGCGTCGTCATACCTAGAGATCTCATTCACAGAGAAGGGCTGAGTATCTCCAGGAATGGTATACTCAACATCATTCCTCAGAAACTTTATACACTGGTGCAAGGTAGAGGGCATCATTCCATACTCATGGATCCAAGGCCTTCCTAAGAGAGCCTTGTATGAAGTGTCAGACTCAATCACATGAAACTTTGCCTCAGTTAGAAAATTTCCAAATTTTAGAGGCAGGGTAATAGACCCTAGAGCTCGCTGGCCTTGGTCATTGAAGCCTTTCAACATGATCTTGTCAGAAGTGAGCTTCAAATGACCTAGGGAGAGGCTCTTCAAAGTTTCATGAGTTAGTATGTTTACTGAAGCCCCTTGATCTATGAGGACTCTGTTCAACTCATAACCATTGACTTCAGCAGTGACATATAAGGGACGATTGTGCTCAGTGGTCCCTAATAGGAGGTCGCGACTAGAGAAAGTGATGCATGGCATGTTGTACAAATGCCATGCCCCATCATCAGGGTCAGAAGTAAAGAATGCCTGGTAGGTCTCTGGTTCAAGCAGGGCTTTTACCAGTGTCTCTCTCAAGTCGGGTGACAACATCAAAGCATCATAGACACTAAGAAGGGAAGGAATTTTCCTTAGGTGAGCCAACACATTGTAATCAACTTCCAGTTGAGGGCCTTTCCCTTTCTCCTTAGGCTGCTCCTGGGAGGAAGGGATAGAGTCATCCTGCTGGGTAATGATATTTTTATCTTTTGTATTTTTAGCCAACCTAGGTGGAAGAACCTTTCCTGAACGCAGATGAACTTCCTGTATTGAGTCATCCTCAACAGGAGATTCCTCTGGTTCAGTGGTGGTGGCAGGTGTTGGTTCTAAGGAAAGTACTGAGAGTGGGTTCTCGGACTCATGCTCTGAATCCATGTAACATCCACCCTCAGGTATTATAAAGACTGGTTCATCTTCATACTCAGACTCAGACTCTTCACTTGAATTATTATAAGAGACATGTAAAACAGTAAAAGAGTGAGTACTAGTAGAAGTAGAAACAGAGCTAGAAGTAAAAGCAGTAGGAAAAGAACACCAGAAGTAGCCAGAATCATCTTCTTCTATTATTTCTTCATCAAATGAAGGGAGAACAAAGTCCTTCAGCGTAAGTGCTGGAAGGAACCCTGTCTTCCCCTCAGAAGTTACAACATATTTTTCTCTTTCATACATTTTCTTGTTATATACATCAGAAGAAAAAGAAATGTGCTCAGTAGGCACTACAACAGAAAGAGAAGAAGAAGAAGGTATAAGTGCCGGAGTAGTAACTGCAGGGGCAACTGTCGACTTGGCCTGTGGTGGCCTCCTCTCAACTGCCTCTGAACTCTGAACTGCACGGTCTATCATCCTCTTGGTCTTCTTGGAGAGTGCTAACTGCCACTCTCCCTCAGAACACTGGGGTAAGCTGCTACTACTGCCCTGACTGTCAGTCTGACTGGGACTGTGGCTGGGACTGGAAACCATCTGAACTGTCTGAGGGCCCTTGCCCCTGGGCTGCACTAGATCGCTGTCCTGGAGGTGTATCTGCCCTGTGGCCATCAACCTCTCAACCTTGTCCTTGAAGACAAAACAATCTTCTAACACATGTCCAACGTATCTGTGGTAAGGACAATAGAGTGGGTGCTCAGTCTGACCCTCTTCCTCCACTCTATTGTTGCTAGGAAAGGTGAGTATGTTCTTCTTAGTAAGGAATTTAAAGATCTTCTTCACACTCTCCCTTTTGAAGGGATATTCCTTACTAAGCTTCTCCTGCAGAAACTGCTGACTCTCTGGAGTCCTACGGGAGGTCCTAGGCTGTGCTGCTGGCTGACTAGCTGAGTGAGACTGACTAGCTGAGCGTGGCTGACTAGCTGAGCGTGGCTGCTGTGGAGGTGCTGAAGTGACTAAGGGCTTCTTGCCCTTATCTGATGGTCCCTGAGTACTGTGAACCTCTCCTCTCCTAGGTGGAAGTGCCCCTGAAAACTCCTGTCGCTGAGGTCTGCGCGAAGGCTGACTCTCAACCTTAGGAGGGACTGCAGCGGGTATGCTGTCCTGTAGGCTGGTGACCTTGGTGAGGAGCTTCTGAAAGGTTCTAATGGTGAAACCCTTCAGGTATGGTGCTATCGGACCATCTATGTTCTTCAACAAGATCTCAACTGCATGCTGCTCCTGTAACTGTGGCTCGCACTGCAAACTGAGGTTCCTCCACCTGACTATGTAATCTGTGAGACTCTCTCTAGGACGCTGCCTGGTCACCACTAGCTCTCCCACTGTAACTCTGTGCTCTGTGCTAACAAACCTCTGCACAAACAGCTGCTCCAACTCTGCAAAGGTCCTGACTGAGTCGTTGGGGAGGTCGGCGTACCAAGCAAACGCCACCCCCGCCAAGCTGCTGACGAACAGTCTCAACATCAGGGGATCATTCCCTCCTATGTTGCAGCATATTGCTCGGTACTGAGCTATATGCTGCCTCGGGTTCCCAAACCCGTCAAAAACTCTGAACCTAGGAGGGATGAAACCAGGGGGGTAAGGCTCCTGCTCGTACTCTACTGGGTAAGGACGCCCCTTGCTAACTGACTCTCCAGTCTTCCTAGAGGAAATCGCCTGCTCTACCTTATGGGCTATCAAATCCTGGATCTGACCTGCTGACATTTGAGCTGGCTGACTCTGAACTGAAGTAGTGTAAGGAAGTACCGTAGGTGGTGCTGGGACTGCTCTCTGGACCCTGTCCACTCCTACGGGGTCTACTGTAGCAGGTGGTACTACTGGCTGCTCTCTGGAGGTACTGGTAGCTGCTACACCTGTCACCTGAGGCATCGCCCCCAGAGCTGTCAACTGTGCTGTCATGGCTGCCATGGCTCTGGCCATTTCCGCCATCTGTGTCTGCAAGTGTAGAACGGTAGCATCCGTGTCAACTGATCTGGGAGATCCACCCACCTCGGGCTCTCCCTGCTCATCCTGGTCCTCGGGCTCTCTCTCATCCGAGTGACCTCTACGGGTAATCACACAAACCCGGTGAACTGGTACCTCCTCCTCCAACTCATCTGCTAGTGTATCATCGTTCTCCAAGAAAGAGTGTCGGAGGGCCTCTATGTAGGGACTCATAGGAGAACCGATCCTATGAGGGCTACGGGCTAGCTGTGTCTCATCCCGCTCTGGGGATCTATCTGGAGTAGGTACAACATCCTCATCACACATCATCGGGACCGCCTCGGTCTCGGAAGGAACTGCTACGTCCATCAACTCATCTACATCGCCAAACTGCTCTGCATCTGACGGTGGTGCTGCCTCTACTGGCTCAACTGGGTCGACAGGGGTGTCCGCCTGCCGACGCCTCCAAACCCACCTCCTGCGGTGGGGTGCTGCACGGGCAACTGGCTGCTCTGGGACTGCAACCTCTGAACTGACCTGAGGCCGGGCAGGCCTCTGCTGCTGTCTCCGCCCTCGACGACGTGGGCGTCGTCCTACTACAGGAGCCACTGCTGGCGGCCTAACTACTGGAACTGCAGGCTGCTGGGGTGTCTGCTCCCTCTGCCAACTATAGAGTCTCCTCGCAGTCTGTCGTCGTAACTGGAAGGTAGCCCGAGAAATCTGACGGAGTAAGCCCTCCCGACTGACGGGCCCTCTGCCACGAGCTAAGCGGACGATGTTCCGAATCCTCTGAGTGAGGGCTCGGACACTAGCGTCCCTGGGTAACCTAGCTCGGGGTAGAGTAGTGGCGACAGGAGGGGCCGCCGCTATACGGGCAACATCCTCCTCATCTCCACTATGCGCCAGTGGGGAGAAGCGTCCTCCCTGAACTGCCTCCAACTCGGGGGCTACCATCACCTCTGGAACAGACGCAACAACAACTGGACGTGGCCTCCGCTGCCTGGGAGCCACTCTCCTCTGTCTCTGAACTATCTCATCGTAAACGATGGCATCTGCCATCCGCTGCCTCTCTGTCTCTGACGCAGCTAAACGAAGTCTCCTGTTCCTATTCCTCCTGGCCCTTCTCCCAAGGCCGGAGGTGGAAGAGGAAGGAACATCTGAACCCACTGCCTGGGTGGCAGGGGGAACAGGAACAACTGGAAGTGTCGGGGTCTGCCTAACAACCTCAGGGTGAGAAAGTCGGGCAAAAACAGAAACCCGACCAGTGGAAGGCGAAGGCACCTCGGTCTGGGCACCCCTCTTCCTGGTGGAAGTGGGAGGGGGAACCCGAACACGAGGTACTTCCGCTGGAACAGCGGGAGTAACAGTAGAAGCGGGCTGCCGGCGCTGAGGGGCCGGAGCAACCTGTGCTGCAGGAGTGGCAGGCACTGGACGCCGGACCACTGGACGAACGGGGGGAACTACAGCAGGCTGCCGGCGCTGAGGGGCCGGAGCAACCTGTGCAGCAGGAGCGACAGGCACTGGTCGCCTGATCGCTGGAACAGGAAGTGGCCTAGGCACTGGTCGCCTAGCCACCGGGCGCACTGACTGCGCAGGAACAAGAACAGGACGTGGTGCTCGGACTGGGCGCCGAGCAGCAGGACGTCCAAACGGGCGCATGACTGCACGTCCTCTCCTCTGGGGAGGAGAGAATGCCGCAGCCTCCGCCGGGGTCGGCCCGCCAAGGGTGACGAAAGCTGAGTCAGTGAAGGAACCAAAAGTGATCCCTCCCACTGGTGGACTAGTGAGCAGTGACTCAGGAAGAGTCACCCGCGCGTCCGAACCAAAGGAAAAAGTAACGGAAGGTACGAAAGAAGCCATGGCACTGCTGCCAATAAAAGAAAGTGAAAAGGTCAGTAAGAATGTAAATCAAGAACAAATGGACGAGTAAGGATTTGATAGGAATAGATAAATGACGGAATAGCCTGTAAGACTGGAAAGAAGTAGAGTAGGGAAGAAAATCCTAGCTAAGGGAAAGGAACCCTAACTAAGGAGAGACCCTAACTAAGAGTGGGACGGACCTAATCTAAGGAGTATCAATCCCGGAGTACACACAAGAAAGGATAATATAGAATCCAAAGATGGAGAGAGAAACTGGTCCCACCGTGGTCGCCAGAAACCTGTGGACCTCCGAAAGAGCACCGCGCGAACGGGTCGATTGGAAGGGACAGATTGGATCGTGCATACGACTAACCATTGAGGATAGAGGCTTTCACCGACACACCCCGATGGGTAGTAATATACACGACCAAATCACGGGTTTCCCCCATCCGATGAAAGAGCTCGAATGGGGTTTAGTAGATTGTGGAGACCAAGTTTCCCACGGGCGCAAGCCCCCGTGGTTAATTACATCCCAAGCCGGAGCCTGAGAAAACTCTCGATTAAGGATCATACATTATCCTCTCCTAAAGTGGGATTGACACATGGGTATAAACTAGGAAATCCTACTCAAAGGGAAGAAAGGTCCGAAGGGCTGCATCGACATGCGTGGCTCATACCAGCACTCGGAGGCTCTAGGGTACTAAATGGAAACTGGGAGAAGAAAAATCAAACACTCAATCACATGCGTGAGAGAAGGATGGAGGTGGCGTCATCCTGTGACGCAGATAAGTAGGATTTAGGGTCCTTGAAAAGAAGGGACCTACCTACTATTTAAGGCATACTACGAGACCGAATGTAGTAGCCTCAAATCCTAAATCTAGTTTGGACTTAGTGTTCGACACACACTAAGACCCGTGTCCTAGCTAATGCGATGCAAAAATCTGGACTTATCCCGGCCTGGATTGGGGGAGCCAGCTAACCACCTAGTCGTTTTAAAACCATGCAATTAAGTCAGTTATGAAAGATAGGTGGGTGGTACAGTTATTGGAAGTAGGACCGACATCTAGAGAATTTCCTAAGTGGTCCTGGACTTATGTTGGGTGAATGCCCCTAGCTAATGCAATTAAATCTTAATTAGTTGGTTACTAATGCAATGCATGCTAGTTGAAATGTCAGCTCATGAATGCTTTGGATTTTAAAAACAGGCTTAATATAAAATAATTTTTAGAAAAGACTGAGTCTCCCTAGGTCCGGCACTTCATCCTCATAGGCCAGATTATCCGGACTCTACCCGCAGGCAGGGAGATGTCTTATTAGAAGGAGAGAGAAGATGCAATAATATGCATGCGACCCCGGACGGTTCCGGCAGTTCCCTAGGTTCGTTAAGTTTCTATGTTATTTAAAACCTAAACTTTTAGGAGTTAGTTATGAGTAGAAGAATTTTTAGTCCTTAGAGAGCCTAATACGATCCAGGCGAAAACAAAGACGGCATGCAAGAAAGAAACCTAGAAAAAGCAGATATTTCTATTGCGCAATCAAGTAAACACATCAATATAAATCAAACTAATCAAGTAAATGTCCATAGGCCAACTGCCCTTTAATTACAACCCAGGGTATGCAGAAAAGTAAAGTGGCCGGGCACCACTGCCAACAACCCGGATTTCTAAGCCTATGACAGACGCCAACAACTTTGAGTGGGATATTGGGTCTTCAATCTTTAGCTTTCTGGATGTCTTCTCTTTGGGTTCTTTGGAACTCTCCTCCTTGGACTCCTTGGATCTCTCCTCCTTGGACTCCTTGGATTCGTCGTGGCTTGAACATCCAAACGAAGAGACAATTCTCCCCAGCAGGGGTGTATTGCCTTTTCTCTTTGGATATCTAAAGCCATCCAACTCGATCTTCCAAATGGAAGAAGACTCTCCCCTTAGGGATGCCTTCTTCTTTTAGAATTCGAGCTGGATAAGAATATCCCAACTCAATAGTTGTTTTCACAACTCTTAACAATTATTACATATAAATTACATTAATGGAAAGCAGTAAATCTAAGAATCCCTGCAAGGTTATCCTAGTAAAAATCATCCCAAGCAGTTTATATGGAAATGAAAATGCTAACACCATTGACCCTGTGCCAAGCCATGCTCTGAGGGCTAAGCAGCTCCATCTGTAGCAATTATAATTACTTAATAATTTTAGCCCTCATTATATCAGGGGGGCTGAGCAAGCACCTGCATAAGACAATATTAGAAAATATAATGGTGCCCCCCTTTTATCAGCTTGAGCATGGCCACCTGCACGGAAGAACAATATATATATATATATATGACGTTCCTAACCTAGGGGTAAATCTAGCGCCCATCACATCACAGAGTGCAAGAAAAGTAAGCAAACACAGCAATTCAATTTTCAAACAGCATGCAGTGAAAACTACGAAAAGCTCCGGCACACAGCAGAAAATAAAACCCAGCGGCCTAACCTAGGTCTAGAAGTGGTGCCCTAGCAAATCATTCTATGTGTGTGTAAGGCTTGTGTAGTTTGGATAGATCCTAGGCAGGATAGTTAGTTAAAATTATCTAAAGTTCAAATCTGTTGAAGGTCAGAAAAGGAAATTTTTGTTGAAATTCAAATATTAGTGAATTGGGGTGCATTTTAGTTAATATAGTTTGTTGATCAATTTTAGGAACTTAGAGTGATGATATTTGAAGTTAAAGTTATATTAGCCAATTTTGGAAAGTCCTGGGTCCTCCTAGGAACTAGACTAAGGGTCCAAAAGGTCACTATGGTAAAAAGGCTAAGTCTGGATCTCCTATCACCTTAGGAAAATACTAGACCTTGATACGAGTAGTTAGACAGGTAGTAGGCTGAAATCGGAGTTCTCTAGGCAAAGTTATGAATTTTCTAAGTTCAGGGTATTTAAGGGAATTTTCTAAATTTCCTAACAAAGGGCCTTTTTTACTGTTTTGATCCAAACAAGCTCCAAACTGATTGGAATCACTCCCAAAGATCAGGGATGACCTAAGAAAGTGTTCCCAATTGTTTGAAGAAAATTTGGAATTTTTAATAATTTATTAGGGGCAAAAAGGTAATTTCCACCTAGGGCCAAATTGTGGGTCAACCTGAAGTCAAACTAGGGAGCCCTATTTATCTAAGGTCAAGGGTCATATTCTGGTCAGTTTGAGGTATTATGGGTAATTTTCTGACCTAGAATATATTTATTGCAATTTTCTGAAGGTCTCGGGGCCTTAATTAGCAGGTTAATTAGGGTTAGTTAATTAAGGGATCTAACAAGCCCTAAAAATTCCTAGAAAATTATGAAAGGCTTATGATGTCACTAAGTTTAAGTGTTGAAGTTTTCATGTCAATCCGGGATCTATCCTAGTCCCTAGAAAACTTCTAAGTTCGCTAGACGGGTCCTTAATTATTGTCCTTAGGGTGTCACTACGTTGTAGGAGTTTAAAGTGATGTTTACACTAACCCTCGGGATAATAGATGCATGGGAGTACAGTAAATAAATAAACACACCATGTCCTTAGATCTAGGAGAGCCTAAACTAAGTGGTGGTGGTGCAATCCTATACATGCAATCTACGAAAAATAAAGAGGAAAGACACCTAAAGAAAGGATTAGTGAATGATTGGGACTCAACCATTCACTAACCCACTCCCCCGTGATTTGCTCTTCATTCATAGAACCTATGTCTAAAATTTCATGAAATAGTAGGTCTCCCAAAAAGTAAGATTTAATCATAAGTAATTTAAAAATAGTTTCAAAATAATTATGAATATAAATATATATATTTTTAGAAAATAAGATAATTAAAAAGTAAGTCAATTCATAATACACAGACATAGGGAGACCCACTGACCACCCTAACGAAGTCTCAAGCGATTTGAAAATATTTTGTATCCTGAAAATAATTATCATAATCAATATTTAATATCAAAAATACTCAAATAATCGAATCCAAATAATGATTGGTCAAAACAGCCAAAATCAAGGGCTGGAAACGGCTTCAAAACATAAAGCTCGCTTTTCTGAAAAGAACAAGGGGTTACACGTCAAAATCCGACTTAAAACGGCGAAGATACGAATTTCCGAAGTTTAAATACAACAAAATAGTATTTTAAAAATAATGTAGTTTTGCTGTTTTTGAAATAACAGGAGATACAGACAAAATTTTCATCTGGAAATAGTTTCAAAACATGCAGAATCTAAATACGTTCAAAACAAGACGTTGTGCGTTAAAATCGGATCGAAAACGAGAAAGATATGGATTTTTGAAGTTTAAGTCAATAAAGGGTATTTACAAATAAATAATTATTTGAAAATAGAAAAATATAATTAAAAAATAAATAATAATAATAATCTCAAAATAATTAATAATAATGATGATTATAAAATGGAACTTAAACAATAACATAATAATTTAAACTAATAGTAATTAATATAACTAATTATTAAATAATAATTGTATTAAAATAATAGTTTAAAAAAAAATAAAAAAAAATAAGGTTATTTTTACTGTTTTAATAATAATTAAAAATATATACATTATTCTTATAAAAAAAAATTTTTCTAGTGTAGAGAATGAAAATACGAACAAAACAAGGTATTGCACGCAAAAATCGGAGCAAAAATGAATTTTCTACGATTTTCGGAAGTTAAAATAGGTTAAAAAACTAATTAAAATAATTATTTTAAGGGAAAAGGCGGCGGCGGCTGAGCGGATGACACGTGGCGGCCCGGGATTGGATCCCGGGACCGCGGCCAATCATTGGAGGCGGCGCGATGATTGCGCCGCCAATCAATGATTGCGGCAATCATGCCGCAATCAATAACCGCGGGCCGCGGTTACTTATCCACGTCAGCCATCATCGCCCGCCGTCGGATCCGCGCGGTTTTGGATGGACGGTCCAGATCAGATCCGGCGGCTGCCTTGACCGCGCGGTCAAACCCGCTGCCCAGCGGTTACCGTGGAACGAAGGATCCGGACCGTCGATCGCAGATCAGACGGTCCAGGCACATCCAGGGCATGCAGGCGTGCGACCGAGAGCCCTAGGGTTATTCTTGCTTCGTTCTCCAAAACGGCTAAACGAAACGCGATGAAACTTTAGATCTAGATTCTATAAGTGAAGAGCATCCGTGGGGGGTATTTTACTCTAATTAATACGCCCTAATGACGACGCTAATTAACTCTAAGTGTTCTAATTAGGGTTTAGGTTTTACCTCAATCCACACGGTGGATTCGGGAGATCTTGGGCTTGTTGGACTCGTGGACTCCTCTAGAACAATTTCCCAGTTTACGTCGAGATCCAAAGAACGCTCAATCGGCCGGGATTCGTCCTGGAACGCGAAACGTCTTGGGTTCGCCGGAGGATCGCCGCCGGCGGGGTCTAGACGTCGGGATTTGGTTTGAGAAAGTGGAGGAAGGTCGTGGGAGTGCTCTCACGAAATTTCAAGGCCTCAGAAGGTCTCTCAAGAAAGCAAGAGCAAAAGAAGCCCTTTCAAAACCTAATTTTCTCCTATTTAAACTCCTAGCCCTAAGGGGGACGGTTAGGATTGCATTAGGAGGGAAAATGGGCGGTTTTAGGACGTGGGTTCCCATTCAAAACGAATGGAATTGATTTTTTTATTAAATAGGCTCTTAAATTCACTTAATTGAGTGATTAAGGCCTATTTAGAGCCATGGTTGACCAAGTCCACGTTTGACTTGGTCAAACCAGTCAAGGGGGTCCATGGGGATGAGGGATTGAGCCAAGCCAAGGTCCAAGTGCATCTAAACTTGATTTGGGCTCTAAATGGGCTAAGTGGTCAACCCTGGTTGACTTGGTCAACCGGGTTGACCTAGGGTCCAAGTCCAGGCTCAACAGACTCGACTCGACTCACTGAACCCATCGGAGAGGGTCTCGGGGTCTGGCTTGATCAATTTGACCAAGTCAACCCTCCAGGCCCGGGTCTGGGCAAAATCGAGGTCAACACATTGCATATTGACATTTGATTGATTGCATTGTGTGTTCTGTATGGATTTCGACGAGTTTTGATTTGGATTTGGATTTCGATCGAATCGTTTTGCATTGTTTGTTTTGCTTCGTACCTGTAGGGAAATGTCGGGACGACATTTTTCTAAGGTGGGGAGATTGTAATATCTCGTTCCCTTACTGTTCCTCTCTGATTTGGATTTTCCTCCCAGAATCGGCCAGGACGAAGTTTGGATCGTCCAGACCGATCAGTGCATGGAAAACAGCTGATTTCTGGAGTGTTCTGGAATGATTTCTGGACAGGATCGTCCAGGACGATATTGAGATCGTCCGGGACGATCGGCACTGTTCACAATACCGTCCTGATCATCGCCCTAGGAATGGTCCAGGACGATCAGAATTTGGTCTGATCGTCCCGGGACGATCTGGCGATCGGCCAGGCCGATATGAGTATGATATAAGGAAATGAGCTCGTTTTGAGGAGAGAGAAAAATCAAATTTAAAATCAGAAATATCTGAGGAGAGAGAAAGAGAAAAGGAAAAAGAGAAAAGCTGGTTTTCGGAGACCGCGGAGCGCTTTTCGTCCGACGCTGCTGTTGGAGAAAGTGTAGATCTCGTGGTAAGGACTCCGAACCCTGTTTCTGTTTTCAAAGATGTTGTGTTTTGACCGAGTTGGGATTTGTTTTGTGTTTTCGTAGTCGACTTTTCGACATGATTTCGATTTGACACAACTCCCACCGCACAACTTCTGATATATTATAGATATGATTATTGTACACGATTTGACTGTATTCTACGAAGATTTTACCGGTCGGAATTGATTCTACGTGATTTTAATCGAATAGAAAATAATCGGGACCTGATTTGGTTTGGATTCTATAGATCGATAGCCTTGTATTGATGTTATAAATATTCTACTGTAATTTGGAAAGATTTGGAAACTGTGTCTTTTTGCAGGATTTTTGTGTAAATTTGACCGACTGCCGTTACGCTGCCCGATTTTCGTACGATTCCTGAATTGTATGAGATTGATAGATTGAACTGATATTGCATTGATTATTGATACGATTGCTTTAATATTGACTATTGAATTGTTTATTGATTGAATTGACTATTGATACTGATCGCAAGTGGAACCTGGTTGAACATTGGTAGAAGATTGATTGATACCTGTACAGGATGGTGGGCCGACGGGCTTTCCTTTAAACCATTGATCATTGATATAACGATTGGGAGCTATAAGGAGTTTATTGATATGCCGACGGGCGAAAAGAGTGACGACTCTTATTGATTGAACCAATGTATTATCTACAACAGCAATATGGATTCTACAACAGCAACATGACCAGTAGATTGTACTTGTTCAGTATATAGTATTGAAATGCATGTTCACTGTATTGACTTACGGATCTATTGCTTTATCGATTTCCGTTTTACTGTTTTGATTGGATTTACTGTATCGTACTGATTTCATTGATTTCATTGATTTACTGCATTGATATGGACATAGATAGATATAGATATTGCATTGATAGCATGGACATCGTATAGATTCATTGTATTGCTGCCTTTAGATTTTATAAATTCCTTGTCTCGTATCGCTTTTCTCAATTGACTTCATTGATTAGATCGTACTGATTTGACCGTATTGATTTGATTGAAGGATATTGATTGAATTGATTTACCGAATTGCCTGCCGCTGCATTGACTGGTTTTATTGACTATGAATTTCCGCTGCATTGACTCATTGACCATTGACTGATACGGATTGAATAGATTGACATGCATATTGATAGCATTGCCGTGCTTTGATTTCAGTTATAGGTATTAGGTGACCTGCTGGGCTTTGTAAAGCTCATTATATGTGGTTGATATTTTCAGGTCAGGGATCGGGAGCAGGAGATAGGAGTTGATTCAGATTGACAGGTTTTAGTTCTTTTGATCGTTAGATGATTCTTTTGTACTCAGGACATGATAGATTTCTCTACTTGTATTGATATTGTAGTTCCTGAGTATTGTACATGATGTTTTGAGATATGAATCGACTTGAATATTGATGTTTTAAATTTTATAGATGTTTGATAGATTGCTTACTGAAGGTTTATAGATAACTCTGGTAAATTGTTGCGAAATTGATCGACATTCTTTCCAAGTTAGATCTCGGGGCATGACAGGTATTGGCCTCCTTAAAACAGGCCGAGAGGCCATCCATCACCACTGTGAACAGATAGGGTGATAACGGGCAACCCTGTCTAAGCCCATTAGAGGAACAGAAATAACCTTTAAGAGCCCCGTTAATAGCAACAGAGAAAAAAATGTCAGAAATGCAGGATTGAATCCAGGAAGTGAAAAGAGGAGGGAAACCTTTAGCAAGCAGCCGGTTAAGCAAAAATTCTCTAGAAACAAAGTCAAAAGCCTTGTGGATATCAAATTTAGCACATAAGTACTTGTGATTGGAGGAAGAGTTAATGTAGCCAAGGATTTCAGACGCAAAGATGGTGCTATCAGTAATAATCATGTTATTTATGAAGCCGGCTTGAGCAGAATTAATAATATAAGGCATCACCAATTTCATTCTATTAGCCAATAGTTTAGCAATAATTTTATAGAATGAGTTGCAAAGAGAAATAGGTCTGTAGTCATTGACATAAGTGGCATGAGGGCTCTTAGGGATAAGAGCTAAAACCGTATTTTCTTGACTTGGATTTCATCAAGATCATTTTTTTACTTTTTTTTTTTAAAATAAATTTTTAATATAAAAATTTAAATTTTATACTAAAAATAATATAAAAGTAATGACGATTAGATTTTTATTTTTTTTAATGTTTAATGATTTTTTTTCAAAATAAAAATAATAAAATTATTAATATCGTCTCACTTTATTTAAGATAGTTTTCTTAATATTTCTTAAAATAAATTTTAATTTAAAAATTTTAATTTATAAATAAAAAACAGCTTTAAAAAAATAATAATTAAGTAGTCTTAAACATAACATATATAATTTGATCAAAACACTCACAACTACTTAAATTTGTCGGCTTATTTTTTTAGTGTGATAATTTTGTAAATATTTAAATTTTTATGGTATAAAAATCTCTCATTATGAGAAGAGAATGATATTGGATGACATCAACATATATATTACTTTATTTTTCTTTGAAGAAAATGACTCAATATTGTTGTGTTAGAATATCTTAATGATATAAAGAGTGAAGTAAAAAATAAAACTTCATCGTTATGAATGCTTTGAAATGATCCGCGCACTTTGGAAGAAATAAATTCCTTAAGACTTTAGTTGAAAATTCTTCTTTTTCATTCAAAATTCGCAATAGAGGCCATGTTTTTGCTCAATAGTGTGAAAAATAATGAAGTATATATATATATATATATATATATATATATATATATATATATATATATATATATATATATATATATATATATATATATATATATATATATATATATATATATATATATATATATATATATATATATATATATATGTTTCGGACTAGAATATACATGACAATAGAGTTAAAAAACTTTCGTCTCAGTGTTGTACGGATATTCAGCACACAAACTGAAGATGAAAGAACACTAGGATTTTTACGGTGAAAAACCTAGAAAGGGAAAAACCATGGGGCCACGCCTAATTGAAAGAATTCAACTAGTATTTGCTTGAGATACAAGAGAATGACTCGTCCTTAAAAATTAGGATGATCAAATTACAATGATTCACTTCCGGATTGAAATCCAGTTACAAATAAGTTGTGCATTCGAGATGAATTCAAAGACAGAGTTTTGGCGTCATTTGGAGATTGGGCGGAACTCCAGCATCACTTAGAAGTCGGGCAGAATTCCGGTATTACTTGGAAGTCGGACAGAACTACGATGTCACTTGGAAGTCGGGCAGAATTACAGCATTACTTGAAAGTCAGACGGAATCCGGCATCACTTGAACATTGGGCGGAACTCCGACAGTGGTCGAGGAGTTTCTTCCCTCCCTCTCTTCTTCTCTTTCTCCTCTTCTTCCTTCATGCTTTTGTCCCCTCTTAAGAGAAATGAGGGGTTATTTATAATTTTTTGAGGATGTCATGATCCGTAACTATGAGGAGGATCAAGGGCAAAGGTGGAGTGGAATGGATGGACGTCCGATATTGAATCCCTTGATAGTGGACCATTCTTCAAATATTTAAAGATCTTAATGATATCAGAATTTGACGATCTTGGGCTCATTGGATTTGTCTCGTCGAGCCGCTCGATTCGACTATAATCATGTCATATTTGGAAACTGTTTGGAAATCCAAATTATGGATTGAACATTCTGAATGTGCTTTGAGTCTTTGATTTGGACCCATTTGGGCTTGGATCTAATTGAATTTGGTTTCGTTGGGTTCGTATTTTTGAGACGATCAGTTCGACAATAAATTTGCTAAAATCAAAGTTCAGATGATCCCAGATTTAGTTTTTGAAGTTTCCAACTTGATTTTTGCCTCAAGATTCGTGCCCGATCAAGATAATTTTTTGATTTTATATATATATATATATATATATATATATATATATATATATATATATATATATATATATATTATAGCTCCAAAAACCCTTGATATAATATAAAACAATAAGTATTTTCATTATTTATTTTTCTTATTTTAGTTAGGTTAGGCAGATTCTTTTCTTCTTTTTTTTTATCATTATTGCATGCTAGAAAATTTGAGTTGATAAAATTACATTTCACATTTTAGTAGTGCATAATGATTCAATACAAATAGATAAAACATTCGGACAAGAAAATTTTTACGTGAAAAACCTGGAAAGGGAAAAATCACAGGGTTTGACCTAGTTGCAAAATTCACTATATGACAAGTGATACAAAAATCCACTCTCTTCATTGTTGTCACTGTTGAAGAAGAGGAAGAGTACAAAGACTAAATATTTATACCTAACAATTGGTTTTAATCTTTCAAAGAGAGATTTTAGAAAGTTAGTGTCTAAAGATAGACAAATATACCCAACAATAGGGTCAAAATATTTTTAGTATTCAAGAGATGGTGGTCATTTATGGTGCTGTTCAAAAGTGATAATAGTGGTTGTTGGTGGTAGTAACTGGTGGTCGTCGGCGATGTCGATGACTGGAAAATACTAGAGAGCCCTCTCTTGTTCTCCCTTTTTTCTCCCCCTTCAAGTGAATAATGAGGGCCTATTTATAAAATTTTTGGGAATAACATGCTCCATAAACATGAAGAAAATCTAGGACAAATTAGAAGTATTCCATTCAACAGTTTGTAATAATTCCTTTGATCATAGAGCTTCCAACAAGCATTTATATGCCTTAATATATATGTTAGAATTAAGTGATCTTGAGCTCATCATATTCATTTTGTCGAGTCGCTCGACTCGACTATAAGCATGCTAGATTTGGATATTATTTGGATATTCAATTAATTCTTTGAAGGTTTAAATGCACTTCAATCTTTTGATTTGGGCTTATTATTTCGACGTCATCGGTTTTGTCTTGTTAAGATGATCAATATGATTATAAGTTTACTGAAATCAGAGTTTGGATGATCTCGAATTTAATTTTAGAAGTTCCCTATTCATATTTACATCGAGATTCTTGCCAGATGAGATAATTTTTTGGTGATATATCAATCAACAAAAGCTAAGAAATGAAAAATCTATTTTCTAATTACAAAAAGAAGAACCTAAAAACTATTTATTAGGCAAACATTTCCTTAAATTCTATAATAATCTAAAAAACTTTTGAAAATCATAAAACACTTTATTATTCATGGTATATAGATTTTTTTAATTAATTTTTATTATTTTATTTGTTAGGTAAATAAAGTATTTATTTTGATTAATTATACAGTAATTTAACGTAATTTATTGTAGAATAATCTTAGTAATTGAGTCATTCAATCACTCATATCAATGTGACAATAATTTGTTAATCAAATAATTATAACTCTTCAAATAATAACTTTATTAAATAATTATCAACAATAATGCAACATAAAATACTAGTCGTTATTAGCAATTACTACAAATTAATGATGATAAAGCTTCAACCATTTATTCGAAGAACTATTCTAAATATTCGTAAAAGCAAAATTCATATATTTCTTTTAGGTCAAGATGAGGATTAATTATTCCATGCGGATGACCAACTAGAATGCATCACATCACCCTTTCACTCAGTACCGTGACTTGGTACTGCTCAGTACCACTCAATATCGTGACTCGGTACAACTGATGTGACACATTCTGATTAATCTCCGGACGATATTTTACGTCCAGCTTCCACACAGAATAATTTCTCCAAAATAAGGGCATAACTTTAACTCATTATGATTTTCAAATATATTTTCAACCAATATGCAACAATTTGTGCATGCTAAAATAAAATACATGTCACAAAAATCACTATTATTTACTTATTTAGCACACTACTCTTTTTTAAAGAACAAAAATTATCACTTTCTTTTGCACCCATTATTGATTCTCTGATCATCTCTTAGAAAAGAAAAGTTCACGGTTCAACAAAGAGAAGCATTACACTGCTGGTGAAATCATCTGCGACATTACTATAAATGTCTGCCAATCACACCGTTCCCATCGCTTCCGATTTCACCACCCCCTTCATCGACAATTTATATCATATTTATGTACAAACTGCATATAATATGTGTCCACTCGCATATCTGAACAATTTTTTTCGTCTGAACTCTTCACAAAATAATCTCTCCATACTTTGCTAACAAACTTGTTGATGAGATGTCATCCCCTTGCGCCTCGACAAATACACCACAGAACTGTCATAACAATCAACAGCAAACCGAATACATGGGAAAATTGTTAGGTCCAATCACCGGACATAGAGATACGTCCGGATACAAAAAAAAAATTATTATAGATTAAGCGCGTCAAAAGCGTAGGTAAAGTGCAGGTAAAGCGTAGTCAAAACGCAGTCAAAGCGCAATCAGAACACACCTAAAACGCAGTTAAAGTGCTGTCAAAGCGCAATCGACGTGGCAAGTTTTAATTGAATGTCCGGACCTATTTTTAGGTCTGGTGACCGATCCTAATAATTTCCCCAATACATGAGACATACTAATGCGCTGCAAAACAGATTCAAATCAATCACAACAAAACATTTATGTTAGCAACAAACTGAGATAGAATTGAAAACCATCCACGCAAAATTAATGACATGATTTACATAACATGCCTCAGGAGAAAGAAGCATAACACAGTTATAATAACAATGTTTATTTTAACTTCCCAAAGATGCCCCAATCCATATTAGTCGATGAAGCATACAACAACTTAAAAAAAAAAAAAAAAAGAGAACTTTTAATGCTCTTCCTTTCCAACAACTCCATAGACAAGAAATGCCTGACCAAACTGCTGTAGGTAAAGCTAGCAGGCTTGGACTTCTTGAAGCCTGTTAGAAGAGGGTGAGCAACTGCTAGAAATTCTGAAGGTTGAAAAGAAGCAGGAAAGCCTTGAGACAATTTCGTTGCTCCTATCTTTAGAAACTTCATTGACAATGCTGTCATATCCTTCCAGATCTTCATATGTGATCAGAACCTCATCGCCTATTGTCGAACCGAGCTGCGAAAGCAGAGCTGGCCTAACTTTTGTTGGGCAATGGAGGGCAATCGCCTGACCTTCAGAGCAATCCTCACTGGTGTTGTTATATCCTTGTATATCAGCTTCGGTTATCAGAATAGCATCACTTGATGGAGAGCATTTCAGTGCGCACCTCTGAAGTGCTGGAAATTCTGCTTTGCGCCTTCCATATTCTTGAACAGCCTGTGAAAATTCCATTTTAGAATGTCTTCGCATTGGAAGGAAAAGTTCTGGAGCTCCAGGCATATTAAATGCTCGTCAGTGGTGGGAGATGGTAAGTTTAGGAGATGACAAGAAAAAGAGGAGCTGGAAGTGGCCGGCGGCGGTGGAGAATACCCAGAATTGTCTTCGCAATGGTGAGGGACAAGGACAGCGGCCATCGCTAGTGGAGAAGGATTCTATGTGGAAGACGAGGAATCGGTGACTCAACAGGATTTCTGACGGGCCTTAACGGAGTGGTAGAATTGAGGAAAAAGGAGGGTTTTAACAGGTAGAGTTTGCTAAGCTCTATATATCAGGGCCAGTGAAAACTAAGAAGCAGATGAACGCCTTCAATAACAATTTTATTTAAGGTGCAATTGTCGTTTTACCTTTCAACTATTGCTGACGCATTTGCAGCATTTCAGAATAAAGTAAATCTGAAGATTTATACTTTTAGCATGGCAACGAGTTCTTAGAGCTTAAAATGAAATAGATGGTTACAGAGAAAATGAAAGAAATCTTCATACCTGCCACTGCGATGGAGCTAACAGCACTCGAGGCCTTCTTGATCGAACATGTTCTAACGCATCAGCGGGTGTCATGTTCTTATACTCTATCTATAAATCGGAGAGGTATAATTCATCATAACCAATTAAAAAAACAAGAAAGATAAGGATATTTGCTTTTTCTATTCAAAGAATTTCTATATATCAGCATTTACCAAACCAGGAACTTACCAAATAGCATAAAACAATAGTGGTACTACGTCCTCTTCCAGCCTTGCAATGAACATATGTAATTCCGCCACAGGATGCATTCCCTAAAATGAGGGAGAAAGTTAATTAGCATAACTTGAGAATAATTATACTTCAAAGCGTATTATGTTATAGAACAAGTTAAGCCAGATGATAATATAGGGAAAAATAAATCCATAGCTCCAAATCGCCAATAATAATGCCAGTTTTTTGACCCTAAGTCTACAGCACAGCATAAGCCTGATTCGCTTTTCCTTGATGAAAAGGTCCACCGTATTACTAATTCCCAGCATTCTTGTCAAAACCTAGGACGTGTACCGTAGACCTAGAGATTATTATGTGCGTGATAGGAAACGCTTGGATACACAAGTGTTCCTAGCCAAAATCAGTAAACTGCAGCAATGATATTGCTGTCCACAGCAGGAAACAGCCCCCAAACAGAGAAAAACAGGAGTTTTACACGAGAAATCTGAGAAAAAACCAAACAAAACCCTTGTATTTCACTAGTAGATGAATAAAACAACAAAGATATAATTGATCCTCAATTCGAGAGGAGGATCAATCTCTCCCAAATCTCTAGTTGCCGCTAGAGCACAAAGAAAACCTAAATTTAAGAGATCTCAAATTTCAGCCAAATTCAATATACGCAAACCCTAGCAAAATCAACTATTTAATGCATACAAATCAAAAGGAATTCCCTAAACAGTCCCTACATTCAAATTTCTCTCTGAAACCCCCCAAAAATCCTTCCTAAAACGCTCTGTTTGAGCTGTCGGCCCGCCCGATCTCCGCAGGAGGCGGAGATCACGTGACATTTCGTGAACTGCCGGTCCCGTGCGGATCGGCTGGACCGGTCCAGTGGACCGGTCTAACAATACTCCCCTCCCAAAGATCCACCTTGTCTGCAAGGTGGAAAGACGACACCCTTCATTCCTTCTTCATCACAAACAATAAGAACTTGAAGAGTTCGGTCCTTACACCCTGTGCCCCGGCGTATACCTCTCGTCACATCTGAAACAAAGCCCTTTTGCCCTCTTCTCCTGTAATTCTGTCTCGGTGAGCTTCTTGAAGTTATCCCCACTCCCTCCTTCTACTGGCTTTTCCCTGGTGATCTCATTATTGTTGACTGATGCAGGCCCCTTTGGTGCTAAAAGAGTGGTCGTAGTCTTGTAAGAGCCTCCTGAGCTGCTGCTCCTGGCTCCCTTCTCCAGATTATTCTGATTTTCTACCAGCTGTGCCAACTTCATTGCCTCCTCCAAATCACTAGGCATCAGAACTTTAACTGTCACTCGGATCTCTGCCTTCAACCCCTTCATGAAGTTCCCCTCCCATACGCTATCTGATAATCGCGCCACCCTATTAGCCAGGTGCTCGAACTGTTCACGGTAGTTTGCTACTGATCCCTCATGCACCAGAGCAAAGAATTGCTCATAGAAATCTCCTCCCCGGTCTGTTTGGAAACGTTCTATTATGCAGTTTTTGAATTCCCTCCAGTTCCTGATAGGCTCCCTCCTGTCACGCCACTGATACGATGACAAAGCCTTTCCTTCCAGACACAATCCTGCCGCCATCAGCTTCTCATCCTCTGTCGACCCATTGACAGCAAAGTAACGCTCCACCTTATAAATCCAACCATGGCCGTCTTCCCCCTCAAAAACGGGCATATTCAATTTCCTCACCTTGGGATCTCCCCGGTATCCTCCATAGCCTCCAATTCCCCTCAGAGGATGCGTTCCCCAATTGTCCCCATCGTCCCTCCGACGAATATACTCTAACCCTCTTCATACTCATCTCTACTCCCTTCAACATCATCACCTCGACGCTGAATACCTTCAAATTCAGCACCTCGACGATGACGTTCCTCCCTTCTTCCTTCAAAATCCCCCCCTCGACGCTGAATTCTTTCGAATTCAGCACCTCGGCGATGAGATCCCTCTCTCCTCCCACCAAAATCAGCCCCCCTTCTGTCATATCACATATCTCTTCCCTCGAAAGAGGCTCTAGAGGAGGCACGTCGTTCTCTTCCTCTAGGAACCCCACCTCCGAATTTCTCCTCCCCCGCAAGGGGTTCGGATTTTCTCCCATGTCATGGCCGTCGGCGGTCTCTCTTACTTCCGATGTCGCCGGATTGATTTTCATCTCAATTAGTTACTTCAACATTTCCTCCATTGCGGTGAACTTCCCCTCCAACCTTTAATTGTTGGAGGTGATTTGATTTTGAAGGTTGAAGAATCTTTCCTCCAAATCGGCTTTCAATTGGCCGACTTCACCTTCCAAGACGTCAACCTTCTTTCCGGCCATCGTTCTTCTCAAGATTCACAAAGATCTTTTTCCGGAAACGAAGCTCCCGCTGAAATTTCAGGATTTCAGCCACCAACGGACTCAAAAACGATGCTCTGATACCAATTTGATTGGAAATGCTTGGATTCACAAGTGTTCCTAGCCAAAATTAGTAAACTGCAGCGATGATATTGCTGTCCACAGCAGGAAACAACCCCCAAACAGAGAAAAATAGGAGTTTTACACGAGAAATCTGAGAAAAAACCAAACAAAACCCTTGTATTTCACTAGTAGATGAATAAAACAGCAAAGATACAATTGATCATCAATTCGAGAGGAGGATCGATCTCTCCCAAATCTCTAGACGCCGCTAGAGCCCAAAGAAACCTAAATCTAAGAGATCTCAAATTTCAGTCAAATTCAAGATACTCAAACCCTAGCAAAATCAACTATTTAATGCATACAAATCAAAAGGAATTCCCTAAACAGTCCCTACATTCATATTTCTCTCTGAAACCCCCCAAAAATCCTTCCTAAAATGCTCTGTTTGAGCTGTCGGCCCGCCCGATCTCCGCAGGAGGCGGAGATCACGCGACATTTCGCGAACTGCCAGTCCCGAGCGAACCGGTTGGACCGATCCAGTGGACTGGTCTAACAGTGCAGTCGCCGGACGCAACTCTACATTCGGAGGCGAATCAGGTGCAACCACGTCAGTGGTACCGAGCACGGTACCGAACAATACCGAGCCGTGGTACCGAGCAGTACTGAGCTGCGATACCGAGCAGGGGTGACGTGGCGCATTCTGGTTGATTTCCGGACGGCGTTCGACGTCGGAACAAAATAATTTTTCGTAGACCTGGAGGATTGATTAGATTGCTTCCACTATGAGAGGATAAAGGTTGGAATCACGATAACCACCTCTTAGAATGTAGAGGCAAGGCTGGTACGTCAGCCCTTTTCATGACCAATGAGAATCGCATCTATTGAATACTGTATACAATTTTTTCCATAAAAACCAAGTATCATGATTCTAACCACGTTGTCCATGACATTTCAGGAGCTGCAAGTCTGTCCAACTAAATAGAACAACTTCAAGAGTATAGTTGCAATCAACAATACATCTTCAATAAAACTTTAACCTTAGCAAATTGATTTTAACCACCTTGAAAACTACTAAAGGGATTGTATAAGCCTTAAGCAAAAATGCCTAATTTAGTCTCGGCAATATCCAAGATGCAATCCTGATCAAGTCATACTGACATTAATTTGTAGCAATGAAAGGGGACAAGAAAAGGACCTTTAACAAAACATTTGCCACATAATAGCCAGAATAACTATAGAAACCAAATTAGAAATAGGTATTATTTTCTAATAAGTTTAACAAAACCAATAGCAGACAGCTATAACCCTACAATTGTTTTTGTAAGCAAACTAAATACAAATGAGTGAAAGAACTGACTGCAATATCGTATTGTTGTTGACATACATGCATAGATTCTCAAAAGTGGTGAACCAACACAAGAATTGTAGATAAGAAAGTCATACATCAAACAGACATAAATTGGTTGACATGAATAATTGGAATGCTATCCAAAAAAAGTAATAATTTAGCTGACAACAAGAATAGTACCGGCAACATACAAACAACAACAACAACATCATCAAGCCTTTATCCCACACTACGCGGGGTTGGCTACATGAATCTTTTTTTTTCTATTGTGTCATAACAAGAGTCAAATTATCGTTTAAATCTAATAAAGAAAAGTCATTTCTAATATTTTCTAATCAAGTTTTTTTAGGACTTCCTCTACCTCTCTTAATATAGGCCAAATCTAATACATCTACTCTCTTAACCGGATCATCAAACAACGACATTTTATATGACCAAACCATCTAAGACGACTCTCTCTAATCTTACTGCCACTAGAGCTACTCTAACATTTTCACGTATATACTCGTTTCACATCCTATTTCTAAGAGCAAAGCCACTCATCCAACTAAGTGTCCTCATCTTTGCAACACTCAACTTAATTGTATGCTTCTCTTTTAATGACCAACATTCTGCGCCATACAACAGGCCCTAATGCATTCCTACAATTCAACCATCCAATTTGAATTCTACTGATAATATCCCCATCTATTTCACCATCACTATAGACAATAGACCCGAGATATCTAAAACGTGTGTTCTTATTAATGACTTGATTGCCCAAAGTCACAATCTCCTCACTAGATCTATTACTACTAAAATTACATTCAATGTATTCGATTTTAGATCTACTCAAACGAAAACTTTTAGACTCTAAGGTTCACCTCCATAATTCAAGCTTACCTTTAACTCCCTCTCTAGTATTATAAACAACAAAAATATCATCAACAAAAACATACACCAGGGTACATCCTCCAGCAAATGTCTAGTAAGAACATCCATAACTAAAGCAAAAAAGATACGAGCTTAAAGCTGTTGTAATCCAACTGAAATAAGAAAATATTTGGTCCAACCTCCTTGTGTTTGAAGTTTGAACACGAGTAACAACTCTTGCATACATATACTTAATGACTTTGAGTATAGTATTAGTGTATTACTAATCCCTTTCTTTTCTAAAACTCACCATAGCACTTATCTTGGAACTTTATCATAAGCTTTCTCTAAATCAAATAAATATCATATGTAGATCCTCCTTATTCTCCCTAAACTTCTCCATCAAACCTCTCAATACATGTATAGCTTCCATCGTAGACCTACCTGGCATGAATCGAAATTGATCTTGAGATAAAATAGTATCAAGAGTACTAGAAACATAAAGAAAGAAAAAATAAAAATTAGGCAGGAAGTACAACAAGGATCTGTAGTAACGCCAAAAGATCAAGCTGCCAAAGGAATCAAAATAAAAAAAAGGAAAGCATGTTTTCATTACATGATAATGAGTTCTGAAGTTTCATTGTTGGATTAATGCTTCCCCTAGCTACTTTTAGAAATATCTGGTCTCAAATAATACACAATAGCCAAAGCGTAAGAATGGAGCATAGCCTTGAGTTGCACAATGTAATGGTTAAATGCATGCAATTGATTAGACACAATCTTTGGTTAATACCCACCACCAGTAATCTTACATAGAGAAAGGCACCAGCATGGTAAACTCCGAGATTTCTAGTACTTTCAGCATAGTTTACACACCAACCACTCGAATACAAGTGTGACAAAAAACAGACAAGATTAAGTTACCCATAAACAAGGATACAAGAAAATTATAAGATAATAGCCCCTATTCCCACCAAGCAACTTTCTTTCCCGATAAGAATTTCGTTTAAGAGCTCTACAACATCAAAAGGTTGAAAAACCAAAAATGATGACACCTGAATATTAAAATTTACACAAGAAAAGTTAAATATTCACTCAGTTGTCAGTCAAAGAGCAGCTTCTTACTGTGAATGAAATCCACAGCCCTGGAGATATCTACAACTGAAGGAGCAAAAAGGTAATCTCTGGTGGGAATCACAAGATGATCAATTCCATGAGCCTGGAAGAAAAGAATACAATACATCTGAATCAATTGTGTAATCAAATGCAACATTTGCTTGGAAGCATACGCATGATATGCGCTCAAAATGCAGAAGAGTATTCTAAACATGCAATAAGTAGTTGGAACAAACTCACTTTATAGAGAGAAGAAGGAACCAATGTCTCATATGGTTCATTCAGAGTGACAACACCACGAACTCCAAGCTGTTGTAAAAGAAGTACATCTTTTGGAAAAGGAACAGCACCAAGCAGCAGAAACTGAAACAAAAACAAAATTATAGAAAACAATACTAGGAGAATTCCAATATTTAACTCAGCTGAAATAGAATAAGAGGGAAAGTAGACAGAGAGTACTGCATAAAAAGAAAAAAAAAGCAGAAGATAAATTCTGGAAGAACAAAATAAAAAAAATCTATGTGAATGCTCAAGTGTTTTCTCACTCTTTTGGTTTACGAAAGAATAAATAGATAAAGATTTTCATCAGGCTTAAAATAAAAATGTGATCCAAATCTAAGGAAACCAGTTGGAGAACTGCAATGGCTACACATTCCGCAAGAATGCATGCACTCCACGCAGATATAAACATAAAAAACAGCTCAAAAATTTTTCAGCAATCCTCACTCAAAGGCTGTTTTGCATTCCAAACTGAAACCGAATAATCAATAAAATGAGTTTTTTAGAACTTTGAAATTCAAGTAACACTTCATTGAACAATATCACCTCACAGCAAATTAGATGGCGTATCAAAATATAATTTTTGGCTTGCTATCTTAAACTTGGTTATTCGTATGAAAAAAAAAAGAATTATGCCTTCGCAACAAAATTAAACTTTACTAGGTGCTCATCAAACTTAACACTTATTGAAACAATCATAATCCTAATAGGTCCGTTAAAACGAGGTTGAAATGAACAACAGCAACAGGCATATTTCCTTCGATTTTTTTTTATTATATAGAACTGAAGATATAGAACGCGGAGAAATCTTCAAGAATTGAAGGCCAAACGTTCTTTTCCACTGACAGCAAAAGTTTTTCTCTAATTTAACAAAGCAACTTCCATCACTAATGATGGAAGTATACTTGATTTACACCAAACAATTACAAGGCATTTTCTAAAAAGTGGAGGAAAAATTTAACAGTAAACTTATGCGGATGAAGAAACTAATTGAGCATCATGTTGGTGAAGCACTAAAAAGGTCAGAGACCCAATTAAAATACCAAAATTGTAGTTTCAGATGCAATAATATGATCAATTTGCAGTCCACGTGATGAATGAACAAAGTGTCTGATACGCTGCCGGCCCAGGAGGGGCCGGCTGGACCAGTCCAGCCAGGACCGGTCCTGTGCTACTCACGCCGAAACAAAAAAAGGGGGGGGGGGGGGGGGGGGGGGGGGGGGGGTTCCCTAGTGGGCCCAGTGGGTGGTAATTGCAATTAGGAGGGAATTTTTGAATTTTGGAGGCTGTTTTAGGAAGTGTTTGATTGTCCTTTATGAGGAATTTGTTTAATTAGGAGTTTTTGGGGGATTAGCTCATCATCTTGAGTTTGAATCTAATTTGAGATCTAGGGTTTTGTGTTCTTGGGCTCTAGGCTACGGCTAGAGATTTGGAGAGTTTTTCCTTCCTCTCGAATTGAAGGAAAGTTGTATCTTGCAAGTGCTCTTCATCCGTTATCGAAATAAAAGTGTTTGCATTGTTTTTCCTACGTTCCCTCTCAGATTTTCTTGCATTTAGCTGTTTTTCTGCTGTGGACAGCAGTTTTCCTTTGGATCCTCTTGGTTTTGGTGTGAAACACTTGGAAATCCAAGTGTTTCCTATCAAATTGGTATCAGAGCATCGATTTGGGACCACCGGCGGCTGAAATTCTGAAATTTCAACGAGTTTATCTTGTCCGGAAGAAGATTTTTGGAGATCCGTTAGGAGAGCGATGGCCGGAAAGAAGGTGGACGTCTTAGAAGGCGAGATCGGTCAATTGAAAACCGATTTGGAAGAAAGATTTTTTGAATTTCAAAATCAAATCACCACCAACAACGAAAGGTTGGAGGGAAAGTTCACGTCAATGGAAGAAATGATGAAGAAATTATTGGAGATGAAGACTAATCCGACAACGTCGGAAGCAAGAGAGACTACCGGAGACCACGGTGTATGAGGAAATCCGAACCCACGTAGGGGGAGGAGGAATCAAGATGTGGAGATCCTTGAAGGAGACGACGACATGCCACCTCTAGAGCCACTTTCTAGAGAGGAGATGAGCATGGGAAATGACCGTCGAGGTGCTGAATTTCAGCGTCGAGGTGCTGATTTTCAACGTCGAGGTGCTGATTTTCAGCGTCAAGGCGTTGATTTTGAAGGCAGACGGGGGGAATATGAAGGTAGTGCAGATTTTGGAGAAAGGAGAGAAGAGTATCAGCGTCGAGGTGCTGAATTTCAGCGTCGAGGTGCTGACTTTGAAAGAGGAAGAGGGGATTATGACGACGGACTTGGATACCAACGTCGGAGGGAGGATCGGGACACTTGGGGAGCACCTCCTCTGCGAGGAATGGGAGGTTATGAAGAGTACCGGGGTAACGGAAGAGATCCGAAGGTAAGGAAGTTAAAGATGCCCATCTTTGAGGGTGAAGATGGCCATGGCTGGATATACAAGGTGGAGCGTTACTTTGCTGTCAACGGGTTGACAGATGATGAGAAGCTGACAGCGGCAGGATTGTGTCTGGAAGGGAAAGCGTTGGCATGGTATCAGTGGCGAGACAGGAGAGAGCCTATCAGGAACTGGCGAGAGTTCAAGGACTGTTTATTAGAGCGTTTCCGAGCCGATGGGGGAGGAGACTTCTATGAGCAGCTCTTTGCTCTAACTCAGGAGGGGACCGTGGCCGACTACCGGGACAGATTCGAGTACTTGGCCAGCCGTCTGGATCACATCTCCGAATCGGCCATAGAGGGGAATTTCATGAAAGGGCTCAAACCGGAGATACGAACAGCCGTCAGAGTGTTGGAGTCAAGGAATTTAGGCAAAGCTATGGAGCTGGCACAATTGGTGGAAGATCAGAAGAGATCAGAAAGAGGAGCTCGAGGCAACTACTCAGGGGGATCGTACAAGATGACTACTGCGGTATTACCCTCCAAAGGGGTAGCGCCAGGGGGTCAGAAGGAAGCAACCAAGGAAAAGACGGGAGGAGGAAATGGTGGACATTTCAAAAGGCTGACCGAAAAAGAAATGCAGGACAAGAGAGCAAAGGGGTTGTGCTTCAGGTGCGATGAGAAGTACATGCCGGGGCACAAGTGCAATGACCGATCTCTTCAGGTTCTCCTCATTTGCGAAGATGAGAAAGACGAAGAGAGAGGTGGGAGTGACCCTGAGGTGGAGGAGGATGAGAAATTGCATCTGGATGTAGCAGAAGTCTCTCTGAACTCAGTAGTGGGACTCACCTCTAGTCACACAATGAAGGTGAAAGGAGAGATCTCTGGTCGCGAGGTTGTGGTGTTGATAGATAGCGGAGCAGCACATAATTTCATTTCCACCCAGATAGTTGATGCATTGGGGATGGAGCTAGTGGATACCGGAGGTTACGGGGTAATGATGGGCACCGGGAAGGTAGAGATTGGACGGGGAGTCTGTCGAGGAGCAGTACTGAAGATTCAAGGGATTCATGTAAAGGAAGACTTCCTTCCCCTGGAGTTGGGGAGTACGGATGTCATTCTTGGGATGAAATAGCTGCAGACATTGGGAGAGACCAAAATCAATTGGGGCACAATGAGGATGGAGTTGATGGTTGGGGGCAAAAAGAGGATAATTCAAGGTGAATCCGGACTGACCAAGGCAGGGGTTTCTCTCAAATCCCTCATCATAACCATTCAGGAAGAATGGAGAGGTTACTTAATAGAGTTACACCGCTTGGAAGGGGTTAGATTGGAAGAGGAAGGCAATGTTCCCGCTACAGTACAGCCGCTCATACATCAGTACAACGAGGTCTTTCACCCTCCCCAGGGTTTACCTCCTCAGAGAGAGTTGGAGCATGCCATTACTCTGAAAGAAGGTGAGACTCCGATCAGCGTCCGTCCTTACCGCTACCCACAGATTCAGAAAGATGAGATTGAAAAGCTGATCCAAGAAATGCTGGAGGCAGAGATTATCAGACCCAGCAACAGCCCTTTTTCCAGTCCAGTCCTCCTGCTCAAAAAGGACGAAAGTTGGAGATTTTGTGTGGATTACAGGGCTTTGAATAAAGGCACTGTACCAGACAAGTTCTCAATTCCAGTGATTGACAAGCTGTTGGACGAGTTACATGGTGCAGTGATGTTCTCTAAGCTAGATCTAAAATCCGGATACCACCAGATCAGAATGAAGGAGGCCGATGTTCCAAAAACGGCGTTCAGGACACATGAGAGACATTATGAATTTCTGGTAATGCCCTTTGGATTGACTAACGCTCCTGCAACCTTTCAATCCCTGATGAATCGGGTCTTCAAGAAGCACCTCAGGAAGTTTATCCTGGTCTTTTTCGATGACATCCTGGTTTACAGCAGGACTGTGGAGGAGCACTTGGAACACCTGAGGGTGGTATTGAAAGTACTTCAGGAGCATCAGTTGAAAGCCAACTTGAAGAAGTGCAGTTTTGCTCAGGCAAGTGTGGAGTACTTGGGACATGTGGTTTCCCAAGAGGGAGTGGCAGCGGATCAAACTAAAATTGAGGCAATGCAGAGATGGCCACTGCCTAGGAACCTCAGGGAGTTGAGGGGCTTCCTAGGTTTGACGGGATACTACAGGAAGTTTTTGAAGGGGTACGGTACCATTGCATGGCCCCTGACGGAGCAGCTAAAGAAAGACAATTTTTTGTGGGGAGAGGCAGCCACTCAGGCGTTTGAGAGGTTAAAAGAAGCCATGACGACGGTTCCTGTTCTAGCTCTCCCAGACTTTGGTCAGGTCTTTGTAGTAGAGACGGATGCATTAGGATATGGGCTAGGTGCAGTGCTGATGCAGAATCACAGGCCAATAGCTTACTTCAGTCAAGTACTTTCAACCAGGGCTAGACTGAAGTCAGTGTATGAAAGAGAATTGATGGTCATTGTCTTGGCTATTCAAAAGTGGCGGCCATATCTCTTGGGAAGGCACTTTATCGTGCGGACGGGTCAGAAGAGCTTGAAGTATTTGCTAGAGCAAAGAATGGTAACAGAAGAGCATCAGAGGTGGCTATCCAAACTACTAGGCTATGACTTTGAGATCCAGTATAAGCCGGGGTTGGAGAACAAGGCAGCCGATGCTCTATCCAGATGTGTGGGGGAACTCCAGGAGTTGGCTCTATCTGTACCCTTGATGGTAGACTGGGGAGCCATCAAGGAAGAAAGCAGGTTAGATGAGGAATTGGGAAAGATCAGGGAGGATCTAATGAAGGATGAGAGTAGCCATCCGGGATACTGCCTTGAGGGGGAGAGACTAGTGCATCAGGAGAGGTTCGTTCTGCCTCGAACCTCCATTCACATCCCCAACTTGTTGCAGGAGTTCCACGGTAGCGCAATTGGAGGCCATTCAGGAGTTCAGAAGACATACAGGAGGCTAGCAGCAGAACTCTATTGGAAGGGGATGCGTAAAGATGTGGAGGAGTTGGTGGCAATGTGTGAAGTGTGCCAGAGGAACAAATACTTGGCCATGGCGCCAAGAGGGCTGTTACAACCATTGGCACTTCCAAACAAAGTTTGGGAGGAAGTGTCCATGGACTTCATCGACGGATTACCACTGTCAGAAGGATACACTGTCATCATGGTGGTGGTGGACAGACTTAGTAAGTATGCACACTTCGTCCTTTTACGACACCCGTACACTGCAGTGTCTGTGGCAGCTACATTTATCAGAGAGGTTGTCAAACTGCATGGGGTTCCAGAATCGATAGTGACGGATCGAGACAAGGTATTCCTTAGTCAGTTTTGGAAGGAGTTGTTTCGATTGCAAGGAACAACCCTCAAGAGAAGCACCGCCTATCATCCACAAACAGAAAGGCAGACGGAGGTGGTGAACCGAAGTGTGGAGACCTATCTGAGGTGTTTTGTGTCGGAGACCCCGCGGATGTGGGCAAAGTGGCTGCCTTGGGCTGAATACTGGTACAATACCTCGTACCACTCGGCTTCCCAGATGACCCCATTCAAAGTGTTGTATGGAAGGGACCCTCCATACCTAGTGCATTGTGGGAAAGGCAGTACTCCCGTGTCGTCAGTGGAGCAATATTTGGAAGAAAGAGACAAGGTACTGGAAGATTTAAAGAAACATTTGATGAGAGCCCAACAGATAATGAAAAAGCAGGCAGATTCACACAGGCGAGACATGCAGTTTGAGGTAGGGGAGAAGGTATTCTTAAAACTACGACCCTATCGACAGCGGACAGTGGCAAGAAGAAGGAATCAGAAATTAGCACCCAGGTACTTTGGGCCTTATGAGGTGATGAAAAGGATTGGTGCAGTGGCGTACCGACTGAAGTTACCCCCATCAACTACCATACATCCAGTTTTTCATGTATCACAGTTGAGGAGAGCTATTGGGGAACAGGAAGTTAGCACGGATTTACCGGTGACACTGACGGAAGAGTTGGAAGTGATATTAGAGCCTCTGGAGCTTACAGGCGTAAGATCAGATAAGGATGGCAACAAAGAAGTGTTGATTAAGTGGAAAGGCCTTCCAGATTTCGATGCGACGTGGGAGCCAATGGAGAGAATGAAAGAGCAATTCCCTTCTTTTCACCTTGAGGACAAGGTGAGTTTTTGGGAGGGAAGTATTGATACGCTGCCGGCCTAGGAGGGGCCGGCTAGACCGGTCCTGTGCTACTCACGCCGAAACAAAAAAAAAAAGGGGGGGGGGGGGGGGGGGCGGGATTCCCTAGTGGGCCCAGTGGGTGGTAATTGCAATTAGGAGGGAATTTTTGAATTTGGGGGCCTGTTTTAGGAAGTGTTTGATTGTCCTTTATGAGGAATTTGTTTAATTAGGAGTTTTGGGGGGATTAGCTCATCATCTTGAGTTTGAATCTAATTTGAGATCTAGGGTTTTGGGTTCTTGGGCTCTAGGCTACGGCTAGAGATTTGGAGAGTTTTTCCTTCCTCTCGAATTGAAGGAAAGTTGTATCTTGCAAGTGTTTTTCATCCGTTATCGAAATAAAAGTGTTTGCATTGTTTTTCCTACGTTTTTCTCCTACGTTCCCTCTCAGATTTTCTTGCATTTGGCTGTTTTTCTGCTGTGGAAAGCAGTTTTCCTTTGGATCCTCTTGGTTTTGGTGTGAAACACTTGAAAATCCAAGTGTTTCCTATCTGTGTCCTAAAACCGCTTGATGATTGCAAGAACTTTATTAAAATGATAATTGAACAGATCTAGATTAAGACGTGAAAATAGGCTCCATTTTGCATAGAAATAGACCTTGAGCGGAGTTTGAGCTTAGTGTGGCTAGCTTAACTAAATTTGAATTGGCTTGAAAACTGTGCTATCTTAACTGTTTAATTATAAAAATACTTTTAAACATTCTGATCAGTTGGAGAGTCACTAAACTAGTTGGAGCTTAATGATCCAAGACTGAGTTGACAGTACCTAATAGAGCTTCCATCAATCTAGGATGAAAGGGAAAGTTTCTTTTCCATTACTGGATCGGTAAGTGTAACCTTATTCTTGGATCTCCTAGGTTTTTTAGGTAAGATTCTGTAGTGAGAATGGCTAGCAGACATGGTAAACCCTTGCACACAACATATGAATCCATAATAAGGGCTCAACCAAGGGGCATAATGAGAGACTTTGTGATCTGGGATTCGGTTGTGAGAAACTTCTGGAACCGGTGATAGCACCTAGGTCAAAGAATTATGGATTTACAAAGTTGTATGTGTGTGTACCAATGTACTTGATGAGTTGATGTATAGCTAAACTCAACTCGATTAATACTCGCTCAAGTTAGTAATTGAATAAGTTCGAACATTTTTTACAAGTTCAGAGATTAATTGAACCAAACTTGAATACAGTTTGACTAATTTATTTACCTTCAAAAACTTTTTTGCCGTTCAACAATTAACTATTAAAAAGTTTGATAAAAAGTTTGATCTTAGGCCCAATCATGATTCATATATAGTTAGGCTTTTTTTTTCATACAAAAATTTTAATTATTTTTTTAATACTAATATATTATATATTTATTTCTTAGGCTTAATGATTCCTTGAATGCGTGTATGTTTATTCTTTCACTTTGAAAATATTGTACATAGCAATCTTATTTATTTTGAAAACAGTGAACTCACAGACCCAAAACTGCTCAAACTACAAGCAACTTGTGAAAACCCACTAAATGGCCTATTTTATTCTGCGCAGTCCTTGCATTTGCTTCAGCCCATTGAGTACATAATTTGGATTGCTCTTGCTTTTGCCTGACTTGCATCAACGGGTTATTTTATCTGAAATGTCCGCCCTTTGTCTTTGTCTCCATCGCAATTAGTGGTTAAATTGTTTAGAAAATATGCACAAAACAGGCTCATATCATTAAATTATCAATAAAAAAGGAGAAAGAGCATTTTGACTGGAGAACAACTAAAATTGGATAAAATTGCCAAAGATAGATTGATTTTAGCTTTTGTTTTTTAATTATACTCAAGATATCACAAAGTTTTACTGCCTTCACTATTGAACATCATCTGCTTCCTTGCATGTCTAGCAAATGACTACGCCATTAGAAAGCAAACTAAGAAACAGTAATTTGCCACTATAAAAGTCCACACCACAATTAGAAACCATGACTAAGTATTGGTTTGTCCTAAAAAAACACAAGCGAACATTAAAGCTGATTTGAAAGCATATACTATCTTTAAAAAACATGACTAAACGCTTTATAGGGCTCAAAATTCAAAAAATAGTATAACTGAACGCTTAAGCTAAAAATAACCTAACAAGCACAATCAAATGTTATCATCACCATTGGTGGAACTAAATGTCAGTGGAACTATGAAATTAGTGCGGAGAATTTTGTGCCAAAAGTATTCACAGTAGATGCTACCCAACAAAAAAGCATCAAAGACGCAAAAAAGCACACATCATGGTTGAAGTGAGCACAGAAATTAACAACCTTGTAAGTTGAAAATAACTCTAAGCAAGAAAAGCTACGAATCTAAACTTCTACTATTAAATGATAAAGAGGCCAAAAAAAACTGCGATGAGAATTATAATAGCTCAGAAACTTACTGTGAGGGTCATAATTTCTCCCTTTTATTTGCATCGCAAGTTACATGAACTGATGAACGGACACAAAACTAATGGTTATTATACCGAATAGAGCAGATTGCAAGCTCAACTATTATATTAATAAAAAACAAATGCACTTACGCAGATCCAATGTTATGTAAGCTGAACCAAGGCCGTAAAACTCTCAATTTGAAATATTACAAATTTACAATACCAAGTAACATATTGACTAAAAGAATATATCTTTAAGTAAGATTAGGAAATAAAGATAGGAATAAAATCACATGCGTGTCCATAAGAAAAAAACAGCAGAAGAGCCAAAATTAACCTTACATCGAAGAGAGCTCTCACAAATCAAAAATAAATATGGGCAATACCAATCATACATAGGAGAACATTAGCATAAAGGAAGCGACTGAGAATCGTAACAAAATTTAAGAAACAAAGAACCACCTGATCCACTTCGTCCCACCAACGAAACTCTGCCTGAATCTTATTGCGGATGACATTGTAGAGAAGAGTCGGGTAGAAAAGAACCCTCGCCCCCGCCCCAACCAGCACTCTCTTCGCGCAAATCGGCACAATCTCATTCTCATCACAGTTGTCCGACCTTCCCTCCTCCACTTCAGTGATCCTCATGATCGTAACAAATCCAAATCAAACGATGAAGAATACAAACCTAGAAACCTTGAATCGTCGTCTAGCGTCCAATCCTTCAGAATCGAAACTCGAAATCGGACTTAAGCTCACACAAAGAGCCCTAGCAAGAAAATCATCATTCCAGAACAGGAATGGAAGCCAAGCACTTCAATATCGAGCTTTAAAGAAAACGTTTTCTTCCAGGATTTCTTCCTCGATGACCACTCGTCACCTTCCAACTTTCAAGCGTGCAAGGAAAACCAGGGAAGTCCACTTCCGGATTCCGTCGAGCGGGGCAAGCGAATTTATCGTCCTGTGCCCTTTTCATACATTATTTAAATACGACTCCCTAAGAGAAATCTTGGTGTCCCGCGGAACACCGTACTACGGATAGGTGTGCCAAATCTTTTGAACTGATCATAGCCGTTGATTGGTTAATCGGCCATTTATTGGGTCGATGATTACTGGATAATCAAAATGGTCGCGCGACTAAAATAACAGGTTTGGTGCGGTTAGCCAAATTAAGCACTCAATAAATATATGAATACACATAAATAAATTAATATTTTAAATAATTAAATCAATTTAAATAATTCTGAAAATTAATATATAAATAAATATATTTAATCTATTGATACAGTGATATCTGAGCATATTTGCTAAATAACTCGTTAAAATTTTAATAAAATACTCATTTAATAATGATTAAATTATTTATTTAATGAATTATTTTATTTTTGTGATATATTTTTAAATATATTAATAATTTAAATTTGACGAAAATATTAAATATATATATATTAAAATATTTTTAATTAGTATTTAAATTTAATCAAATTTAAATAGATGACAAATTATTTAAAAGATATTTGTAAGAAAAATAAAAAAGCACTAACGTCATAAAAAATTAAAATATTATTTAAATATATAGTAAATAAAAAGTGACATTACTTTAAAACTGTCAATTGTCATAATAAAAAATTAATATGATCGTGGTTTGTCAAGTGGCCAATTTCTTCACGTTTGAAATTTGCGGGACGGTCGACTTCCCAAACCGGTTCAGGTGAACCGGATTGGTTGAAAGACAAATGAAAAAAGAAAAATATACTCAAGTTAATGTGTTCTCTATTTTACAAACAAAAATATTTTTGAAGTAATCTCTGGCTTTGTTCAATTTCATTAAGATATAATTAAATTCAAAATCAATGTGAGCAATTCAGTTGATTGTTCAACTCATTAATTTTAATTTGAATAAAAAAATAATTTATTTTGTTAATAATCTGTCATCCACGATTTAAATTCCCGTGGACATATTAATAGATGGAAAAATAAAAAAAATAATAATAAATCTATACATTGTAGCGCGTTTGAAATTTTATAGCGGCACAGTGAGAATTTTGAATTTTAATTTTGCACAAACATTTGTGCACGCACAAATACAAAAAGTTCTTAAGAGATAATTGTTGAAATTAAAAATAGTTTTATCTGCTCTGAATTCAGGCCCAATCTGCTCGTCTGTTGCTAGATCTTGCAAGGGTGCCAAGTCAGGTGCGTAGCGAAGAAATGCCCCTTTGACATGAAATTTTGAAAAGAAAAGAAAAAACATCATGTCGCTTGGTGGAGGCGAAGTAATCTTATATCTAGGTGAAGAATACAAAAGTTCACATTTTTATCTAATTGAAGAAGACAAGATTACAAAATATTGTCTGCTCGACCTATGTATAGTAAAAAGTATTAGAGAAACAACGAAAATATAATGTACATCAGTGTATCTAAAACATGTACTCTTATTAATGACTTGATCACCCAAAGTCACAATCCACTTACTAGGTCTATTACAACTAAAGTTACACTCCATATACTTAGTTTTAGATCTACTCAAGCAAACTCATTTAGACTATAAGGTTGACCTCCATAATTCAAGTTTACCTTCAACTCTCTCTAGTCTTCTCTTGGAACTTTATCATATGGTTTTTCTAAATCAATAAATATCATATGTAGATCCTCCTTATTCTCTCTATATTTATGCATCAAACCTCTCAATAAATGTATGGATTTTATAAATAGACCTACCTGGCATGAATCCAAATTGATTTTGAGAAACATTAGTATCACAGCACAACTTAAGCTCCATAACTCGCTCCTATAATTTTAAAGTATGACACATTAACTTAATTCCTCTATAATTTGCACAATCTTGTTCATCACCTTATTTGGTGTGTCATGGAATTAACATACTCATTCTCCACTAATCTGACACCATTTAATATTCAAAACAATATTAAAAAGTTTAGTAAGCCAAAAAACTCCATCTCCCAAGCATTTCCACATCTCTATTGGAATATCATCAGGTCCAATAGCTTTTTCATATTTCATTTTCTTTAAAGCATCTCTAATTTCAATTTTACTAATATGTCGACAAAAGAGAAATCTTTATTTTCATTTAGGGTGCTAAGATCACTAAAGTCAATCGTATCTTCACAATCATTATTGAAAAATTTAGCAAAATATATCATCCACTTTTGTTGAATATCATCTTCTTAAAAAAAAAAACTTTTTGATCTTAATCATTAATATACTTCACTTGAACTAAATCCTTACTACTTATATCTCTTTATTTGGCTAACTTATACATATATCTTTCTCTCTACTCGGTATCTAATCTATTACATAAATAATTAAAAGTTAAAATCTTTGCATTATATATTGCTTTCTTAGATTATCTATGTGCCTTTTTATATCTATCCTAATTATCAGAATTTTACATCTAAACCAATTTTTAGAGATAAAATCAAGATTGTGAAAATCGGACTGTACAACGAAAAAAAAGAATGAGACGTTCACGTTCAACCGATCAAAATGGGGTCAAATCAGATAATGTAATAAATAATATTATTATTATGAAAAATTAACAAAATTAACATAATAATGAAATATAATAACCATATACTTTAATATAAATTATTATTAAATTTTATTACATATTTAAATGTAAATTATAAATATAATTATGTTAAAAACTCATAATAAAAATTAATTATTTATAATATATAATTAAATATAAAAATATAAATTTATAAAAAAAAATATTAGTAACTAAAAAAGTAAATTTTCTCAAAAAAAATATTATTCATATTATAAAAAATAATTTTTTATAATATATAATCAAATTAATAAAAAATAAAAATTAAATATTATCAACTAAAAGATAAATATTATTCATATTATAAAAATTAATTAAAAAACTATTAAAAAAAAGATGTTTTGCACTTTTGTTTTGTATTGTGTATACATGAAACCTAAAATAGTTTTTTTACATTGTATGTTTAGTCCTACATTACTTGTGAACTTTGGGTTTGTATAGTTTATATAGCTTTTCGCTTTTACTCATGTTAGGAGCTCATATGAATTTGTTGAGTCATATGGGAATGTTGCAAGTAATACTTAATCATAGGATTTAATACTTATTTAAGGATTTTAATATATTTTAATTATATTAATTGATTAAGTTTAAAATTTATTTAATATTAAATAATTTATTATTTAAATTAAAAAAATTTGAACCAGCGGTTTTAGAAAACCCGAGACCGATTAGTTGAACCGATGGTTCAAACCAGTTCTAGCCGGTTCGAGTACATTCGGTTTTTAAGATTGAACTGCCTTCAGACCGATTCACGGTTGAACTGGTCAGATTGGCCAATCCGGCCCGATTTTTTAATCGTTGGATAAAATACTAAAATTTAAAATTAACAAAAAATAATGAAATTAACATAAAAAGGTAAATGAGATCTAAAGTTAGCAATAAGACAATTTAAAAAAAAAAAATACTATTGTTGCTTGACTAGATCTCACAAAATGATTTATACAAACTATGAGTAATATAGAGATTTATGCAAGAAGCAAAATCATCATCTATCACAAGGCTAGGTAATCTATTAAGAACAAATAAATTCAATTTTTAGAATATTCTATAAATTTCAAATAAATTCAATGTCATGACATACTTAGGATTCGTTTGGGACAGCTTTCTTATTGCTTCATAAATCAATTTTTTAGTGCAAATATTAAATTTTTTATATTGAAAAGTTGTTTTATGAAGCAGAAAAAAAATTGTCCCAAACGAAACCTCCCAGTTTTACAAAACATTAAAAATCCTATCCCAACAAAGCCTTAGGTTTTGTTTGGGATGACCTTCTTAATGCTTTGTAAAAACTATTTTTTAGTAAAATATATCTTAGAAGTAGGAAAAAAATATTGATTTAAAGCTCTCCCAAATAAATCCTTAATCAAACACATACTTCAAAATTTTAAACATCCTATAAAATAACTTTAAAATATTTTTATTTATAATCAATCTCCAGCAAAACTAATCACACCGTCATCCAAAATAACAAAGCAATTCTCTTATTTCCATCATGATAAATATCATTTGCATCTCATATATATCTAATGTATTATAATTGTTGCATCAAGGAATATTCACGGCGGTGGAGAAATATAAAGTTTATCGTCTTAGCATTGTACAAAAATACGGCACGCAATCAGATAAGAGAAAGGGTCCAGCATTTATGAGACACCAAGATTTTTACGTGGAAAATCCCTGAAAAGGGAGAAAACCCATGGGGCCTAGCCCAGTTTGAACAAATCCACTAGTATTTGCAGTCGATTACAAATGAGGCCCTTCCTTGGGAGAAGACCTTAACTTGATGTACATCTTATATAGTATATTACATGACGTAAATACTGTAAGACCTCGTTCCTTTGCTGTAGCTGCTGGAAAATGATTTTCCTCCCAGGATCGGCTAGGACGAAGTTGAGATCGTCCAGACCGATCAGTGCATTGAAAACAGCTGATTTCTGGAGCTATTTCTGGACTGAATCGTCCAGGACGATATTGAGATCGTCCAGGACGATCTGCATTGTTCCTAAAATCGTCCTGATCATCGCCCTGGAGTATCGGCCAGGACGACCAGAATTGGTCTGATCGTCCAGGACGATCGAGACGATCGGCCAGGCCGATCTGTGTATGATATAAGGAAATGAACTCGTTTTGAGGAGAGAGAAAAACATTTATAAAAACGAAAATATCTGAGGAGAGAGAAAGAGCGAAAAAGCAAAGGAAGAAGTCCGATTTCGGGGCCCGCAGAGCGATTTTCGTCGTTCGTTGCTGTTGGATATTGTGTTTGTCTCGCTGTAAGGACTCCGAACCCTACTTCTGTTTTCGAAGATTTCGAGGTTTTGTAAAATGGTGCTCAGATTTGTGTTTTTGTAAGTGATTTTCGTACCTGGTTTGGTACTGGCGAAGATTTCACCGCATAACTTTTGGTATGCTGTAGATATGATTATTCTGCACGTTTTGATTATTTTCTGGTAGATTTCGTCCGGTTCGTTTTGGTTTTGCGGGGTTTTATTTTGACTGTAAATTATTATGATGTCCGAATTGGTTTGAGTAGTAGAAGAATAGTCTTATAATGTTACTGTGCACGTTCTGTATTAATTTGGTGAATTGTCATTTTTGGAGATTTTTGTGTAAATTTGACCGACTACCGTTACTCTGCCCGATTTTCGTACGATTTCTGATTTTCCCGGAATTGATTGATTGAATTGATCTGCCTATGATTATTGATATGATCGTCTTAGATTTCTTTATTTTTGATTATTGCATTGATTGATTGTTACTGAAAGACAAGTGGGAACCTGGTTGAACGTTGGTTGAAGATTGATCGATACCTGTACAGGATGGTGGGCCGACGGGCTTTCCTTTAAATCATAGACCATAGATCATCGATATAACGATTGGGAGTTATAAGGAGTTTTATATGCCGACGGGCGGCCGACGGGCAATAGAGTGACGACTCTTTTTTCTTGATAGAACCAACGTGCGGATATCTACAACAGCAATATGGATTTCTACAACAGCACTATTGATAATAGCCAGTTAATCTGGTTGATCATAGCTAGTGTTTGTGCTTGTCGAGTAAGACCATTGTATGGATTTCCTGATATGCATTGATTTATCGATTTCCGACTGATTCATTGATATTGATTGGATTTATCGAATTGATTTACTATCGTACGGATTCATTGATTTTATTGAATGATCATTGAGCATTGGTACTACTTGACTATTGATCATTGATATTGATATGGATATGGACGACATAGATTCATAGATTCATTGATACTATTGATCTTGCATTGATTCGACCTGTTACTGTATAAATTTATCGTATTGTCCTTCTGATTAATTGGATCGACTTGATAGTATAGACTGGATTCGATTGATTGATTGATTTGACGGATTTAAATGATTTTATTGATTTATCGTATTGTTCTTCCGATTTGATTTATCGTATTGCTTTTCCGATTGATGTTATCGACTTGATTGATTCATAGATACCGGCACCGATATTGATATGGATTCTACGTATTGATTCATAGAGATTGACACTGATATTGATACATTGAGTCGTCGTACTGGTTCTTGATCGATTGATTGATTGAATGGATTGTTGTCGTATGGATTTGATTTATCGTAGAATTGATTTCTATTGACATGATGATTTCATTGTATAGATTTGTTTTCAATTGCTAGGTTGATTTATTGAGTTGATTCGATTGTTCGATGGATTTCCCTACTGATAGATATAATTGACTGGAAAGTGCTTTATGGATTGGATAGATGATATAGATTAGACGAATTGATTAGACGATACGATTGATTGAACTGACAGTATTGATTGATAGACATTGCTACGATGATTGGATATTGACTAGGAGCACTTACTGATTTGATTGCCGAGGCGTATTGATTTATCGATTTGTCTGCCGCTGCATTAATTGGTTTTATTGATTATTGATTTCTGTATTGCATTGACTCATTGATCACGTTCGACTTATTGTTTTGATTTGATTTGATTAATCTGCATATTGTTTCAGTGTCGTGCTTTGATTTCAGTTGTAGGCTTTGGTGACCTGCTGGGCTTTGTAAGCTCATTATATGTGGTTAATATTTCAGGTGCAGAGCCTCCAGTCTGAAGATTTTTCTGTCGAGTTCAGCCTTTTGTTTTGTAGCCTTTGGTAGGCTTTCTTTTGTAGCCGGTGTGGCTAGTGTAGATATTTCTTTTGGACTCTTTTGTCTTTTCTCTGATTGTACTATATGTGAATTATAGTATCCGCTGCTGTTTCTTTTCTGTAATGTAATTATCTCTGTCTCTGGATATATGTTGGTATGGATTGATATGAACGACAGTTGAGGAAATCGATAGAAAGAATAGAAAAGAAAAAAAAAATGAATCCTTTCGCTACACGGATCTTGGGGTGTTACAATTGGTATCAGAGCAAGTGTAGTGAAAAGGATTTGATTATATCCAGAGTTGATGATTGCATTATTTGATTTGTTTTGTTTTACGTATTTGATTTCCGTGGTTTTGATTTGAACGATTTGTATTGATCAGGCCAATGGATCCGAAAGGCAAAAAGATTGAGTCTGAGCCTGCTGCTAACCTCCCTCTCACATCTGAAAATATGAATAAATTTGCTGATATGGTTGCTCAGATGGTGAGTGACAAGCTAGCGAAACGCTCTGGGCGTAGCAAGAAAAGTGGGGAAGGTAGCAAAGCAAGAATTAATGTTTGTACGTTTTGTGGAAAGAGACACTCGGGACAGTGTTATCGAAGAACAGGGCAATGCTTCCGATGTGGTGCACATGGACATAGAATGACTGATTGCCCGAGTTCTGAACTTAGGCAAGGACCTGTTCCGACTGTTCAGACTGGAAATGTACAAGCTATGATGGAAGATGTTCCTTCCGTGCCTGCTGGTGAGACTGGTATGAGTTTAGTTTATTGTTTGTTTTGATGTGTTTTGTTCGATTTTTCCGATAGATTGGATTTGTTTTGCTTTGTTTTGTTTTGTTCTGGACACGTTAGGGAAATGTCGGGACGACATTTTTCTAAGGTGGGGAGATTGTAAGACCTCGTTCCTTTGCTGTAGCTGCTGGAAAATGATTTTCCTCCCAGGATCGGCCAGGACGAAGTTGAGATCGTCCAGGCCGATCAGTGCATTGAAAACAGCTGATTTCTGGAGCTATTTCTGGACTGAATCGTCCAGGACGATATTGAGATCGTCCAGGACGATCTGCATTGTTCCTAAAATCGTCCTGATCATCGCCCTGGAGTATCGGCCAGGACGACCAGAATTGGTCTGATCGTCCAGGACGATCGAGACGATCGGCCAGGCCGATCTGTGTATGATATAAGGAAATGAACTCGTTTTGAGGAGAGAGAAAAACATTTATAAAAACGAAAATATCTGAGGAGAGAGAAAGAGCGAAAAAGCAAAGGAAGAAGTCCGATTTCGGGGCCCGCAGAGCGATTTTCGTCGTTCGTTGCTGTTGGATATTGTGTTTGTCTCGCTGTAAGGACTCCGAACCCTACTTCTGTTTTCGAAGATTTCGAGGTTTTGTAAAATGGTGCTCAGATTTGTGTTTTTGTAAGTGATTTTCGTACCTGGTTTGGTACTGGCGAAGATTTCACCGCATAACTTTTGGTATGCTGTAGATATGATTATTCTGCACGTTTTGATTATTTTCTGGTAGATTTCGTCCGGTTCGTTTTGGTTTTGCGGGGTTTTATTTTGACTGTAAATTATTATGATGTCCGAATTGGTTTGAGTAGTAGAAGAATAGTCTTATAATGTTACTGTGCACGTTCTGTATTAATTTGGTGAATTGTCATTTTTGGAGATTTTTGTGTAAATTTGACCGACTACCGTTACTCTGCCCGATTTTCGTACGATTTCTGATTTTCCCGGAATTGATTGATTGAATTGATCTGCCTATGATTATTGATATGATCGTCTTAGATTTCTTTATTTTTGATTATTGCATTGATTGATTGTTACTGAAAGACAAGTGGGAACCTGGTTGAACGTTGGTTGAAGATTGATCGATACCTGTACAGGATGGTGGGCCGACGGGCTTTCCTTTAAATCATAGACCATAGATCATCGATATAACGATTGGGAGTTATAAAGAGTTTTATATGCCGACGGGCGGCCGACGGGCAATAGAGTGACGACTCTTTTTTCTTGATAGAACCAACGTGCGGATATCTACAACAGCAATATGGATTTCTACAACAGCACTATTGATAATAGCCAGTTAATCTGGTTGATCATAGCTAGTGTTTGTGCTTGTCGAGTAAGACCATTGTATGGATTTCCTGATATGCATTGATTTATCGATTTCCGACTGATTCATTGATATTGATTGGATTTATCGAATTGATTTACTATCGTACGGATTCATTGATTTCATTGAATGATCATTGAGCATTGGTACTACTTGACTATTGATCATTGATATTGATATGGATATGGACGACATAGATTCATAGATTCATTGATACTATTGATCTTGCATTGATTCGACCTGTTACTGTATAAATTTATCGTATTGTCCTTCTGATTAATTGGATCGACTTGATAGTATAGACTGGATTCGATTGATTGATTGATTTGACGGATTTAAATGATTTTATTGATTTATCGTATTGTTCTTCCGATTTGATTTATCGTATTGCTTTTCCGATTGATGTTATCGACTTGATTGATTCATAGATACCGGCACCGATATTGATATGGATTCTACGTATTGATTCATAGAGATTGACACTGATATTGATACATTGAGTCGTCGTACTGGTTCTTGATCGATTGATTGATTGAATGGATTGTTGTCGTATGGATTTGATTTATCGTAGAATTGATTTCTATTGACATGATGATTTCATTGTATAGATTTGTTTTCAATTGCTAGGTTGATTTATTGAGTTGATTCGATTGTTCGATGGATTTCCCTACTGATAGATATAATTGACTGGAAAGTGCTTTATGGATTGGATAGATGATATAGATTAGACGAATTGATTAGACGATACGATTGATTGAACTGACAGTATTGATTGATAGACATTGCTACGATGATTGGATATTGACTAGGAGCACTTACTGATTTGATTGCCGAGGCGTATTGATTTATCGATTTGTCTGCCGCTGCATTAATTGGTTTTATTGATTATTGATTTCTGTATTGCATTGACTCATTGATCACGTTCGACTTATTGTTTTGATTTGATTTGATTAATCTGCATATTGTTTCAGTGTCGTGCTTTGATTTCAGTTGTAGGCTTTGGTGACCTGCTGGGCTTTGTAAGCTCATTATATGTGGTTAATATTTCAGGTGCAGAGCCTCCAGTCTGAAGATTTTTCTGTCGAGTTCAGCCTTTTGTTTTGTAGCCTTTGGTAGGCTTTCTTTTGTAGCCGGTGTGGCTAGTGTAGATATTTCTTTTGGACTCTTTTGTCTTTTCTCTGATTGTACTATATGTGAATTATAGTATCCGCTGCTGTTTCTTTTCTGTAATGTAATTATCTCTGGCTCTGGATATATGTTGGTATGGATTGATATGAACGACAGTTGAGGAAATCGATAGAAAGAATAGAAAAGAAAAAAAAAAAAAAAAGATGAATCCTTTCGCTACACGGATCTTGGGGTGTTACAAATACAGAGAGTCACTATTGACATATTCGTTTAGTTGGCAGGGCCATAATCGGTAGGAGACATGGGGTCTGGACGATCGTTATCTGGTGATATAGGTCGGAAGGACCGTAGTAGGCAATGGAGGTCGAAAGGACCGTAATCGGCGGGCGACGAAGGTTATAAAGACCGTTGTCTGACGACGGTGGTCGGAAAGACTATAGTCTGCAAGCGACGTAAGTCAGGAGGACCGTAGTCGGCGGGCGACGGAGGTCAGAAATATTATAGTTGGTTGGCGACAGAGGTCGGAAAGACTGTAGTCGGCGGGCGACGTAAGTAAGGAGGATCGTAGTCGACGGACTACGGGTGTCAGAAAGACTATAGTCGGCGGGCGACGTAAGTCATGAGGATCGTAGTCGGCTGGCGACGGAGATCGGAAGCACTGTTGTCTGACGACGAAGGTCAGAAGGATGGCGTCAGGTAGAAGTCCAACAATGGAAAAAAATCCATCTTCGCATAGACGTCTAGAGAAGTCTGATAACTGGTAGAAGTCCGGCGTCGGGTAAAAACTTGGTGAAGAGTGAAGGTTCGACGTCGGGTAGAAGTCCGACGTCTGTTGGTGGTAGAGGAGAACTCCGGCTTCACTTGGGCAGAGTTTTGGCGTTAGGAGGGAACCCTGTTGTTAATTGGGAAGGATTTCAGCATCACGTGGAAGTTGTGCAGAATTCCTGCGTTTCCTGAAAATCCGACAGAGTTCCGATGTCTTCAGGCGGCAGGAAGAGCTCCGGCGGTGGTCGAGGAGGAGGGGATTCTCCTTTTCCCTTTCTCTTCTTCTTCCCTTCTTCTTCTCTCTCTTCCCTCTCCCCTCATTTGTGTAGAATGAGGGCTATATTTAGAGTTTTTTTGGAGTGGCATAGCTCGTAAATAGGTGCGAGATCATGGGCGAATAGGGAGTGGTTTGAATGGACGGCCGATATTGAACCCTTCGATCGTGCACCCTTCATTGGACATTTGGAGGCCTTAATGATGTTGAAATTTGGCGATCTTGGGCTTGTTGGATTCGTCTCGTCGAGCCACTCGATTCGAGTATAAGCTCGTTAAAATCGAAGACCGTTTGGTAACTCAAATTGCGGGTTGAACCTTCCAATAGCGCTTCGGGTCCTTGATTCGGACTCATTTGAGCTCGGATTGGGTCGAATTTGGTGTAGTTGAGTTCGTATTTTCGAGACGCTCAGTTTGACTGTAAGCTTGCTGAAATTGGAGTTAAGATGGCCTCTGAAATAAATTTTTGAAGTTTCCAACTAGCTTTTGCCTTGAGATTCGTGCCCGATCAAACTAATTTCATGATGACGTATCAATATTAATATCTTTTTGAAATATGAGAAAATAATATTTTTAATAATTTTTAATTTCTATTAATGAAATTATTTAATTTTTATAAATATCTTTTTTGAAGTACCTACACAAAAAAATATCATAAAATTTTCTTAAGCTCGTTTCAATCTTTTTCATTCAACACTAAAAGGTGCTCTAAATACAAATATAACCAAACAACTCTTTTATTATATATTATATAATTATCCAGAAGATAATAATAATAATGCTTTTAATAGAAATAGATCTGAAGCCACTGACATAAATGGCTCATTGATGGGGGCCACTGCACAGATACTTTTGTCATTAAGGAGGAGATAATAATTATTTTTTTATTTCAATTATGAAGAAAAATATTCCTTTATTATCCGATGCGGAAAACCGACAAGAGTACCAATAGATTTTGGCCAGGCCGCCGGCCACGGATGCATTATTGGCCTATGTCAGCAATCAGGAGATTCGGATTTTGAGCGCGTTCACACACAAATCTGGGAGACATTATTCAGTGCGGAGTTCGGATTCAGAGAACCGTTTGATTTTGCCACTATAAATAATAAAAGCGCATCTGTAAATAGCGAAGTACAGTAGTGAACAGTAACTATGCTTTGACTGATCATATTTACTAAATCGAACAGTTCTCTAGGTCCGGACTCCGCACTTAATAATCTTTGACGTCTTTCTTATTTTTTAGATTTAGGTCAATTCAGCAATTTCACACACATAATATATATTAGGGGTGTCAATTTTTGACATGACCCGAAACACGACCCGAACCAGACTCGGAAAAATCCGGGTTAGGGTCAACCCGAACTCGAAACGGGTCGGGTTCAACAAATCAACCCGTTTTAAAAATCGGGTCAGGTTCGAGTTGACCCAGCAACCCGAAAATTACCCGAAATTGACACGAAAACTCTTATTTGACCCGAAAACTCGAGATTGACCCATTTTTTACCCGATTTTGACCCGAAAAACTAGCAATTTTAGGTCAACTTCGGGTCATTCGTGTCGGGTTGAGTTCAGGCCCGGAAACCTTACCCGTTTTTAAAAACGTGTCGGTTCGTGTTGACCCGAATAGTGTAGGGTCAATTCCGGGTTCGACCCGAACCCAACCCGTTGACCCGAATTGACACCCCTAACATATATATAAGCCACAAACTCAAGCCAATTAATTAATAACCAAAGCTACTAACCAATAGGTCAAGGCATCGTTCTTTTATTTTCCAGTGGGTTCGATGAAACATAACTTTCAAATAATTAATCAAATCGATAGTGAAACTTGATGTAATATTCGAGTTTACGGATTTTTCTTTTGTAATTTTGTTTTGATTATTTTTTTCATATCAAATGATTTATTCAAATCTGTATCGAGAAAAAAAATTATTTAAAATGATTTGAGTTTGAATCTTAAAAAAAAAATAATTTGAAGATATTTAAATAAAATTTGAGCCTAGGTCAATGAAGCACATATATTAAAGTAGGAATCATGACCGCGATATAAAGTTTCATGATGGGATTGTGAATTGCAGCGAGCGGGGCATGCGAAATAGAGAGCTTGCGGATAGGACCAATGAAATTGAGTTTTTGGACAAGATCAACTTCTAGATGAAAATGATGTCGTAATATGGAGAGATTATTATGTGCGGATGCTAGACAGTCCAGAGGTAAATCAGAAATTTTTGCGGCAAAAAGCTGCTTTCTGCAACAATAATAGCGAAGTTACTTTTTTCACAATAATTTCATAGCCAACTTTATAAAACACTGCAGCCCATCCCAAAAAATCCCTAAAACTCTGCTTGCGAAGGACTTCAGCGAGCATTCCAAAATGCACAAGAGAGTCATAATTTAGCTCAAAATGAACTTTTGGTCATATTCTGTCGTGAAATAAAACAATATGGACGTATTTATTCAATTTTCGACATTATAGGTAATATAAATTCAAATTTCCCAGCTAATGTCGTCGTTAAGTTTTCATTGCTGTTTTTAGCTTATGCTTTGACCGTCTAATTGAATATATTCCTAAAGATTAATATGAACAGTTTGAATTCTCATAAGATAATAACTAAAATCACTTTCATGTCATAAAAAATATGATAAGGTTTGATCTGTCATCATCTTGAATGAATCATCGCTTCACATAACATGCAAAAGTGATCTCATGCACGAATTATGAAAATATAACAAATCTGATCATGTGAAGTTACATGGCTAAATAAATAATATCTTGAATTATACTAGAGTTTTATGTATAATAAACGTCACATGAATCAAATTTATTTTGACAATGTTCATAGTTATTGTTGTGTGCCAAAACATTCACAACGGTAGAGAGATATAGGATTTATCGTTCTAGTTTTGTATAAAAGATCTAGAACACACATAGATAAGAGAGATTGTGCTATAGTCATAAAAGACACCAAGATTTTTATGTCAAAATCCTTATAAGGGAAAAAACTATGGGGCCTTGCCTAGTAAAAAAGATTCAACTGGTGTTTGTTATTGATTACAAATAATGCCCTTCCTCGGGAGGAGGCGTTGACACGACGTGTAAATAAACATCATGTAGAGCCTGTTATATAGTTAGAGTTGGAAGAATCTCATGGCATGAAAATTGTTCTTAAGAGAACGTTGACTTGTTTGTTTGGTAGGTAGGATCGTGGTCGGGCGACGATGGCCATAAGGACCGTAGTCTAACGACTGAGATTGAAGGGTCCGTAGTTGGGCAACTGAGGTCATAAGGACAATAGTCAGGCGATAGGGATTTGATCGACAGTAGTCAGTAGATGACAGAGATTGGAGGGACTATTGTATGGTGATAGAAGTAAGAGGGATTGTTTTCGAGCTGCGAAGGTTGGAGAGACTATAGTCGACGGGCGACTGCAGTTAGAAAGACTATAGTATGGCGACTAAGGTTGGAGGGACCGTAGTCAGCGGGTAACGGAGGTTAGAGGGACTGTAGTCGAAGAGCGATGGAGATCGGAGGGATCGTAGTCGGTAGGTATTGTGGTTGGAGGGACCAAAGTCGGGCGATAGAGGTCTAAGGGACCGTAGTCATACGTTTGAGGTCGAGGAGACCTTTGTTAGGTGACAGAAGTCAGAGGGGTCGTAGTCGGGCAACAGATGTCAAAGAGGTCGTAGTCGGTGGACAACTGTGGTTGGAGGGACCATAGTTTATGGGTAATTATGGTTGGAAAGATCATAGTTGGCAGGTGAATGTGGTCGGAGGGACTGTAGTTGGACAATATAGGTTAACATGATTGTTAAAGAGTGACAGAGGTTAGGAGGACTTTTTTAGGGTGATAGAGTCAAATGGACCATAGTTAGCGGGCGACTATATTTAGAGGGACCACATTAATGCGATGGAGGTCAAATGAATCATAATCGAACAACTAAGGTCGGAGAGAAAGTAGTAAGTGGGCGAAGAATTTAAAGTGGAGACCGAACGATGGTAGCCGGATGGATGTCCAACGACGATGTTCGGGCGGAGGTCCAACAGTAGTTCCTGGGCAGCAAGGGTTCACCGGCATTGGTACATGGGTGGAACGCTGGGATTTTTCAAGCCTTAAAACTCTCTTGAGTCTCTAGCCTAAGGTCCAAGCCTTCTCCTTCCTAGGGTTCCACACATGTAGAGAGTTGGGTTTATTTATGAATTTTTAGAGTTACATGCTCCGTGAACATAAAGAAAATCCAAGGTAAATTTGGAGTGCTCTATCGGATGACCCATACTAATTTCCTCGACCATGGAGTGTTTGTTCATCATTTAAGTGCCTTAATGATGCCATACTTAAGTGATCTTGGACTCATTGGATTCATCTCGTCGAGCCACTCGATTCGACCATAAACATGTCATATGTGGATATCATTTGGTCATCTAATTAATGCTTTAGAGCTTTGAAATATACTTCAGCCCCTTGATTTGGGCCAATTTTGGCTCGAATTGGACCGATTTTGATGTTGTTAGATTCATCTCATCAAATCATTCAATTTGACAATAAGTTTGTTTAATTTTAAAAATTTTCAAATTGAATATGCCTCAAGATTCGTATTTGATCAAGATAATTCTTAGTGAGGTATCAATTATAAAAGATTAAATATATTGACGCATTTCCACTTAAAATCATTAGACAATAGAATAAAATATAAATTCATGTGAAATTATAGAGAATCCTATCATTCAAGGATGAAGAATCCTAAAAAGAATACTCTCCTAAACCCCCAACAAAAGCTTCCTATGATTTCTCCTATTCCTTCCTTCTACTCTCCCAACGCACTTCCTTTTTTACTCTTTTTAAAATGTCATAGAACATGAATAATCATTAGCCCAAAAGGGTTAAATAAAAACTAACTTCAAAGTTCACACTATAGAATCCCCTCTAACAAAAAATTCATCTTCTTTCCACACAACTATGATGTTGATAAAATCATTAAGAAATATTTTATAGTAAGCTCACTTCAATATGCTAAATATGAGCATAACTTGAACAAAGAATTATGTAATGTCACATAAAATTTTAATGGTCGGTCATAATTGTTAATCCCATGAGCCAAAATAACTCCTCTGTGATGTTAGTTCTATGTTGAATCTGATTGTGTCCATCAATCGCATTGTGATGTTGACTTAAGCCTTAATTTCATCGGGCGAGAAATATTTTTTCCCGTATAATCGTTCAACATCATAGCCCTGCACATTAGAGCGCTAGATCGATGTATACTTTCATTGTGAAGTGTCATAGATTAATTATTACACGGCGGTGTTACAATCTTAACTTAGAGACAGAGAGCGAAGCGCTGTAACACTCTAGAACCTGAGCCGCAGCATTACAAGTTGTTGGGCTGGGAGAGAGAGTGAAGAGCTACAACAGTCCAAACCCTGGAACTGCACGCTGCGAGCCAAGCTAGCCAATTTCTTTCTATTTTTTCATGTTTAACTACCCATATTATAGACATGTATCTTTTTGTTAGTTCTGAGATAAACAATGTGAAGAAGTGATGAGAGACAATGAGAGATTATAAGAAGAGATATTTGTACATTTTCTAACTTTCATAGTGAATTTCTTAGTGTGCGTGGTATAGCTCCATGATTTTTTTTCGTCAGATTTTTCCAAGTTAAATCATGATGTTCTTTTCGGCTGGTTTCTTTTATTGTATGTTTCGTTGCATGCTTTACTTCCCAACATATCTCTCATCAGTTATTTAATAATAATAAATCTCATGTGACATTATTTGATAATTTGTTGAGTATTTTCTCTCTAGTTAATTAATTATCAACAACCACAGAGAAAATTATCGCAATCTCACCAAGCTAGCATAAAGCCTTTTCTACTTGAAGATGAGCTCAAGATATAAAATAGACTCAAGTTTAACGATTATCCAATATTATTTTAGTTTAGACATTGAACTCTGCAGAACAAGACCAGCTTCAAAGTATCAATCAACAAATTCATAGTTTTTTTTTTCTTTAATTAACAAAGAAAGTCTGCTGAGATAACTTCTTAAAGCTTACTTCATGGCTGCTGCTGTTATATACTCCTTTCTTGTTTTCTCATCATCAAGTTCAGACTGACTAATATTTTTGAAATAAGCCACCGTTATAAATTCTTTTTTTTTTTTACCGTTATAAATTCTTATTTTTCATTCATTCCTATTCCTAATAAGGATACAATGAAGTTATAAATTAAGATTAAAGTTTCATTTGAGACAGTTTTTTTATTACTCTCTACAACAATTTTTTAATACAAAAATTAAAAAATTTTGTACTAAAAAACTTTTTCAGAAAACAGTAAGAAAGCTGTCTCAAACATGACCTAAGATTTCGCTTGAGATAGCTTTCTTCTTTCTTTATAAAGTGACTTTTTAGTATAAAAATTGCTTGAATAATAAATTTTTGTACTAAAAAACTATTTTTTTTTTGGACATTTAGGCCATTTAAGGCAAACTCACACACACAATGCATACACAAAGACTCGAACCCAAGACCTCTCAGTTTGAAGCCTAAGCTCTCAACCAACAGGCTAAGGTGAGCTGTGTCTAAAAAACTACTTTAAAAAATAGTCATAAAATTGTCACAAATGAAGTTTAAGGCATAGGCTTCTTTTGGGATGGCTTTTTTATTGCTTTTTAAAACGAAATTTTAGTACAAATTTTTTTATTTTTGTGCTAAAATTCCGTTTTAGAAAGCAATAAAAAAGCCGTCCCAAACGAAGCCTTAATCTGGAATAGCTTTCTTATTGATTATTAAAGCAGCTTTTCGTAAAAAAATGAAAACTTTAGTACAAAAAAGTTTATTTAAGAATCATTTAAAAAGCTGTCCCAAACATAGTGTAAAATTAGTGCAAGAACTTATCAAATCAATGATAACACTTCCCACAGTGGACTGTGTTGAATTTACAGCTGAAAAAGTGAGTTCCCACTAATTAGGCATTATCTTCTATTATAATACGCATTCTATTATAAGACACAGTAACCCTTTTAAAGTGTGTGCATATATAAGAGGGAGAGAGGGGGAAAATTATTACGTCCGGTGTCTGGATTCATCCGGACACCAATCCAGACGCGCCACATACGTCATCAAAATATACCGGGACCTAATGTATTCGGGTGACGTGGTGCGTCTGAATTCGGTGTACGGACGTCCGGTGACCGGACGTAATAATTCGCCAAGAGAGTGAGACATGCCAGATCAAGGACCAATCCAATACAGCCAATCCAACAAGATATTGTTTCTGAGAAACAATGGGGATCAGAACCTGTACCACTTAAACATGCAGAGCCAAGGCGCATCAAGACTACTGTACATTTTGATGACAAGTTCTAACAAGCCTTTTCTAAAAGCACCACTATGGTCTTCCATCCTGAGATCTGAGTTTTCAAAGTAAAACAAAATGTTCACTGAACTGATCATAAGCCTGCATAATGTGTTTCCTTACAAACACAAGCTCATCTGAATAATATGAAATGATTACATTCTGTAGCTCAACTAATATTGAAGTTTCCATTTGTATGTTCACTAAAAAGTTTGACTTTTAATCATTTAAGGATAGAGTAAATTGAATTGGACTAGCTTATAGTTTAGGCCTCGTTTTGGACAGCTTAATAATGTCGTTTACGTTTCAAAACGGTAAAAATATTTTGGGTCGCTGTTTGGAAGTCTATTTTTTGCAAAATTATATTTTTTATACCCTCGTTATCTTACCGATTTGCAAAGCTTTTCTTTTTTCTTTCGCCGTTAGTAAAAGGCTTTTTTGGAACAACTATTCTCATTGAGAAAGGAGTTCTGCCACCAAACGAGGCCTTGGTAAGAGCACTTGTTTAGATAATCAACTAAATACAAATCAAGTATTTCAGATAAACTCGGTTCTTCTAAAAAAAATTAACAGAGTTTCAAGAAGTCCAACAAATTAAAAAAATCTACAATTAAAACAAACTGCTTACCACCAACACTAAGTCATTAGTCTCAATAGCTCATATTTGATATCACAAGTTTTGAAATCATAAACTGATGGTTGCATTTCTGAAATGACAGTAAAATGCTAGTTAACCGTTATACATAATAAATATCCTGAATTCTCATGGGCCTTTGGTTCTATTATTTCTAGGAGAAACTGGTCATAACACATAGCCAACGGGACTGAGTGTTGAAATGTATAAATCAAGCATCCATAAAATGAATCTTTTATCAAACAAAGTGGTGCAACATGCAGGAAGATGAACCGACCCACAAAGTGTGCAATAAGTTCATACAAGTGATCAATGCCAAAAAGAAAGTCAATAATACTCCGCATTATTATTTTATTGCTTTGCCTATTAGTACTTGTGCTCTTACTCTTATATTGAGTTATCCAATTAACATGGAATTTATAATTATTTTTTATACATTCTTCACCATGGGGTGTCTCATTATATTATATTAATACATTATAATCACACCCTTATTAACACATAAGAAAGATAATTTAAATTAAAAATGAGTATTACTACCATATGATCTAAGATAGTTTTACTACATGTCTACATCATTGTTCTATCATTAGTGAGAGTCATTATTGCTGTATTAATATAATCCTTTGATGCTCGATCATAAAATAGACAAGCGAAAAAAAAACATCAAATTTCCCCCTCATTTTCCATTAAAGCTCCCTCAAATAACTCATTTCAATGAAAGCACAATAATAATAGCAAAAACCGTGCAGCTACCTCTACCACAGAGATGAGAGCACCCAATGCAATTGTTCCATAATAACATGAATAACTTCCACATGTTAAGCAAACATAAAAAATGTTGATTTCATGCATGCATTCACGTGATGTGATGATCAGTTCCGTTCTTTCTCCAGATCTCATCCATTTCACGTTAAAATCCCATTCCATGGTGATCTTTCTACGCTTGACCTCCACTTTTCTTCCTCCTTCTTCTTCTGCTTGTAAAAGAAAAAGAAAAAAGGGAGTAATGTTATCCCTCCACCTGCTCCTTCTTCTTCTCCTCTCCTCCTGCCTCTGTACTTACTCTAACACTTCAGATAAAGCTGCTGATACGCTGCTTCGTCTTCTGCCGCAAGAGGAAGGTCTGAGCTCCGGCGATCTCGGCGACGATCCAAACGAGGCATACTGCGAAAGCTGGCGCCTTTCAGTGGAGACGAACAATGCCGGGAACTGGAAGAAGATCTCTGCCCGGTGCTCGAGCTTGGTGGAGGCGTACGTTAGAGGGGCTCAGTACGCGCTGGACTCCAAAGTGGTGGCGCGATTTGCGCAGTCCTACGCTAAGAATATCCAGATCGCCGGCGACGGCATGGATGCCTGGATTTTCGATGTTGACGAGACCCTGATATCCAACATTCACCACTACTTCGTTCATGGCGCCGCTTACAGGTATATAAAGGAAATTAAGAAAAAAACAAATCAGCTCTTAACCATTTTGTTAGCAATTAGGAAGCTAAACGTTGCTGTTATTATAAAAAAATTAGATGGAAGAAGGTCACAAATGAGACAGGTCGGGAGCAGTGGGCGGCTTCCACAAAGTCGCCAGCTTTGCCGTGGAGTTTATGGCTGTACAAAAAGCTACAGGGAATGGGGTTTCAGCTAATCCTCTTGACTGGTCGAAAGGAAACCCACCGCAACTCCACTGAGCAAAACCTACTCGCTGTTGGGTATCACTCGTGGGAAAAGCTCATTCTAAGGTAACTTGTTCTAATTATTTTACATTGAATTATTATTTTTTATAAGCTATAAATATTATTATCAAATAAAATATTAGAAAACGAGTAATATTTTTGCAAAAATAAGATGTTTATTAAATAATAAAATATTTTGCACAATTATTTTATTAATTTTGTTAGTTCAATACTCTTTTCAATGTACTTGAGGTGAAAATTAAGGAGACGTTTGATTGGAAGTAAACTAGATGTAAAGTATTCATTTTTGCACGAGTTTTAAAAATATTGATGTTTAGTTAGATGAAAATGGAATGTAATGGAAAGTGCTAGTCTAATTTTGGGCAAATTATTACGTCCGGTCACCGGACGTAGAGATAAGCGCGTCAAAAGCACAGTAAAAAAAAGGCAGTCAAAGCGCAGGTAAAGCGCACCTAAAGCACAGTTAAACTGCAGTAAAAAAACGAAGTTAAAGCGCAGGCAACGTGGCAAGTTTTAATTGGGTGTCCGGACCTATTTTTAGATTCGGTGGCCGGACCTAATAATTTGCCCTAATTTTGAGTGAAAATCTTTGTCGTCGAAACCAAACAACCATTCTCACCACCTGCATGCTTTTACGAACCGCCTGTCAGCTACCATCACTCCTTACCATTGACCACCATCACTATTGTAGCTGAACCACCCTTTAGCAAACCCCATCACCAGCCACCAATGTTTCCCATCACTAGCCATTGCACCCTGCCCCTCATTAGCCAATGCTCCTACCCTTCCACCGCCAACAATCTCCTCCACCACCCGTTGTCATGGTCCCACATGCTGACTACCGTTGGCGCTTGCCTTAGGCCACCTCTGCCACTGGTGACCAACGCTTATCATCACCAGCCTTCGACTAGCATTTAGTGTCGACCACCAACCAACACACTCTTTGAACTTCATATTGCATTTATTTTATTTCAAAATGAATAAAAAAGGTACTCTCATGCATTCCCTTTACATTCATCCAAACAAATCCAAAGTATTTCTTTTACATTGAAATGAATATTGGATAATTATTTGTGCAATTATATACATGCTATCATGCTAATCATCATATGATATATATGTTTAAGCAGAGGTAATTTGGATTCGGGCAAGAGAGCTATGGCCTATAAATCAGAGAAAAGGGCTGAGTTGGTGGCTCAAGGCTATAGAATCCATGGCAGCTCAGGGGACCAGTGGAGCGACCTTATGGGTGAACCAATGGCCAAGCGATCTTTCAAAGTTCCAAATCCAATGTATCACATACCATAATGGGCATATATCAATCACATTTCTTAAATTGTATTATGTAATAGTTTTCCTTAATGGCATCCATGCATGCATGTTAAGTGTTTTATGTCATGCCTTCATAGTAGACTGAACATTCATCATAGGATGTGATAAATGCAATCATTCTAATTTTGGTGCCAATATTATATGTTAGGCCATGCAATGCATATATATATTATGATCATAATATTATATGCTTGATATTTTTTTTATGTATCATTGCATCATCATTTCATAACATTAGCTAGCATGAATTTCAACTTGCTTAACTTTTGGGTTATATGTCATTGTTATATTTTTCAAAATATTTTTAAAGCTTCATTTGGGACGGCTTTCTTATTGCTTCTTAAAGCAGCTTTTTAGTACAAAATTTTAAAATTTTATACTTAAAAGTTGCTTTAAGAAGCAGTATAAAAGCCATCACAAACGAAGCCTAAATGATTCTTACTTTCATAATAAAATGTATTATACATCTTAAGAAAATGTGGTTATAATTATTATTATTTTGAGAGATTACCTTTAATATGCTCCTAGGAAAAGAATTTATAGTCAAGCATCTATTTGAGCCACTCTAACAACAAATCAATCATTGGAGATAGTAATCTTGTTAAATTGAAAATAAATTAATAAATATAAAATACAATTGTTTGTGAAAGTGAATAAAAGGGGCAGTCAAGATGGATTCATTTTTACATTGAAAAAATTTGTACTTATGATGACGGTCAATCACTTAATATTCTTATGCATATATGTATCTAAACTATTAACTGGACGTATGACTAAGGTTTCGTTTGTGACAACTGTTTTGTTGCTTTCAAAAACGAATTTCTAGTGCAAAATTTCTTGAATTAGAAATTTTTGTACTAGAAAATTGTTTCAGAAAGTAGTAAGAAAGCTCTCTCAAACAAAATCTAAATCAAAACTTTTTGTGCTTGATAATCAACCCTTCGTTTAATAGTATTACTAATTAGATATCGTTCTCCTTCAAAAGAAAGACTGAATCTACTGCATTTATTTTACTCTCATCCAAATATTTTAAATATATCATATTTTTTATACATCATTTTAAACAAAAAAATATAACTCAATTCATGAGAAGAAGAGGCTATAGGAGAAAAGGCATGGGCCCATTAAGGCTCAAAGAGCCCTAGAAACCCTCAAAAACAATTGAAAAATAGTGAATATGATGTAGTGGATAGGTGGAATACTGAATCTACTAGATGGAACACAAAATCAGGAACCAAATAACAAGCTCAAGGGCTTCAAAGGAATAGTCATTAAGAGAGTGTCCCCTGGTTGCCTTTGGGTCTTCTAAGATGCAGATTCCAGGTTGCCACTACGACCCTTCGAGCGGACTGCATTCATTCTTCTCTCCTTGAAACTCAACCCGCAAACAAGCAAAATAGCTATCCTTTAGGCAATCCCCGCCCCCCTAAAAGTTTTAAAATAATATGGACTTTAGGCAATTGCCCCAATATAATTAAACACATTATGTAGAGATGTTATTGATAGAGAACGATGAACTAAATACAAAGATAAATAGTAAAGGTCGAACCTCGTCAGGGGTCGCAGCTCCCTTGGACCCCCGACATATCTGTGAAGCATACAACGATAAACAAATATGAATCGAGAGGCAGCGCTCTCGAAACAAATAAATTTGCTCCCACTGAAAATTAAGGCCGAATACGCCCTTGAATAATAGAGTAGTTCAATGGAACCCGAAAAGCACGTAGTTTCTAATATATGCTCAAAGACCTGTAGCAGCTTAGGCATAAACAGGAAGCTATTCATGTAGGGGATTAAAGTGGTGAGAACATCAAAAGAGGAAGCCAATAAACAAATTGGCAACAGCAGTATTATATATGAAAATGTTGAAAATTTTAAAACTATAGTACCCATAATCAAACTTGTTGGGTAGCGTTACAGAAATCTTGGTGGGCAAATGTTGATAAAGGCTGTGACGTATATGCCGTAGCTGGAAGGCATTCATGCTGACATGACAGAAGTGGCCCATAATTGTCATATTAGCTTCAAGAAGTAGAATAAATGTTTTAGAATAAAATGTCGCTGTCCAAATAAATTTTAATAAATTCATGTGAGTACTATCTTTTTAATTTTTTTTTCAAAGTAAATTGAGAGTCCTGCTAGCTCTTTGCCATTACTAATTTGCTCGCTTATGATTGAAGATCAAGCGCAATTCAGTAGCCAATGTCAACTTTGGGAGAGATTCTGCTAAAAATATAAGCTTTTCGCAGCCGTTTTTGGTATCAATTTTAAAATCACTGTTATAGATTAGTATAGACAACAGTTAAAACTGATGCTAAAAATTTATTAAAAAATAAATAATTAGACAACAATTTATAGAAGTGGTTTGCCAACTGCTGCCACGACTATTTTCAATTCAAAATAACTACAGTATGATTTCCTATTCTCCTGATCTCCCTCCTGTGCCCTAGTTTCCTCTTGCCTTTATCCGCGTTCGTCTCCGGGGAGCGATGGAGATGCAGAGACCGCACAGCTTTCGATTCGAGGGAGTAAAAAAGATAGAGATCGTGACAGATCTAGTCGGAGCAAGAGAAGGAGAGGCGATAGGTTGTTGCATACGAGCCACATAGAGGATTGAGATGATAGCTCTAAGGAGAGCGTCGATGAGGATGGAAGATGACTCATCGGTTACGATAAATAATATTATTTTCTGCGGCCGTCGAATGCGGTTCATTATTTGGAGGTCAATAAAAATATGCCACATCAACAGTACCAAGTTGGGTACCGAGCAGTACCGAGCCGAGTACCGAGAAAGGGGTGACTTGACACATTCTAATTGGTCTCTAGATCGTGTTTGGCGTCCGCACATAATAATTTCACCACCCTTGGTTAGCCGAGTGAAGTACAAACACCATCCAAGTGGTGTGTGTGTGTTTTTTTTGGCCATTTAAGTCAATTAAGACAAATTCACTCATACATCATACATGTGAGACTCGAATCTAAAAACTCTTGATTGGTAGTAAAAATTTTATATTGAGTGTTGAAATATAAAATTGATTATAAATTTTGAAGATAAATTTCAAAATATTCATCAACACAAAATTATTTTTAATTTTTTTTGAAAAAAAATGTAGATAAGAGTTTTGTTTGAAGTTGACATGAGGTGATGTAAAAAAGATTGTTGATTGAAATATGAGTTTCACCTGAATGTTGTGATGGAGATGACAAATCAAAGAATGGTTTGCAAGATTTGCTCAGTTCAAATTGGCCTATTGTGTTTATTGAATGAGCCCATTGCAGACCTACCAGGCCAATCATGTAAAGTGGATTGTTTCTTCCATGCAATATTCCTTAATGCAATTAATACAAATATATGGTCAAATGCATGCAAATAAGACAATAATTAGTGTAAACAAGTGCTAAATAAAGAAAACAAGAAGAGAAATGAATGATTTTTCAGGCTTGCAAATGCTAACTAAAGGAAAATTTAAGCATAAATATAATTTATCAAAGCATTCTCTACATAAGATAGCATTCTTTTTTTTTGGGTAAAGTGAGGACACCTCCATATTTCATTCACTATAAAAAAAATAAATACAATCTAAAATTCAAAGTTATAACTCGTATAACATATGAACTAAAAGACAGAGCTGTCAAAAAACCTATGAAAGAAAGCCAACAAGTATAAAATCAACAAATGAGTAGATATTATACCAAAAGAAGGCACAAAAAAGCTCAAAAAATTAAAGAATTAGAATGCTAAAAAGATAAGCTACCAAAGATGCAAAAATCAATTCTGATGAGATTCCCATGGTTGCCAAACGGCTCATTAAAAAAAAATAAAGGCAGATGGCCGGTTGCCATGAGGATCATCCGAGGGGAGGAGTATGGAGCGAGTTGCCAGCATTCATCATCGTGCATGTATAAATCAGCCATAAAAAACCAGACCAAATTCCAATAGAATCCAAATAGGCTTGCCAACACACCAGCCACAAATATAATTCTAAAAAATTCCAACATCAACTAATAAGCTCATCAAATCTTTTTCAATAAGAAATTTTAAGTAGGAAAGCCTTCTTAATATTAAATAAAACAATGGAAATGCGCAACTCAAATTGATATCAAATCCCCTTTCATTTCTCTCCCTCAAAATATAATAAAGAAAGTAACAAATAGTAAAAAAGTATAGCATTTTATGTTAGTAGCCAATATTTCACAAATCAATAATTTATTCAAATAACCAATTCAAATTCTTGAATAGTAGGGATACTCAATCCATCCAAGAACCTTGGCTTACAAGTATCTTTTCAAGAAATAGAGTGAATTTTTTTGGAACTAATATTCCCATCATAGAGAAATTTAGAGATAATCTTATTTATGAATTTACAACAACATTTAGGTACAATCGACCATCTAATCCAAAAGGCTAAAGTATTAGAGATGGTAACCTTCAAAAATTGAATTATGCCTGTAAAAGATAATGATTTGGCCTTCTAACCATCTAGATGAATAGTAATATTTTAAGGAAGGGCTAGAAGTAAGCAAATAGGAGTTTCTTCATACAAACAGGTAAGCCAAGGTACTTAAAGGAAGATGTAGAGGACTTAATATTTAGGATATTGAAGATAACATCACTATTAGAGGAACATTTAGAAAATATAATTTTGCTCTTACCATGGTTCATGAGAAGCCTAGAAGCAGAGGCAATATGGGAAAGAACATTATTTAAAGCATATGCATTGTGATCAACAAAAGCCTTCCCAAAAATCAACATGTCATTTGCATATAACATATGACTAATAACATTTTCCTCCAAGTTTGAACCATGAAATGCCATATCAAAACTTGTTTCATTAAATAAATTAGAAACATCATCCATGATAATGCAAAAGAGGTCAGGGGATAAAAGATAACCCTATCTAATATCAAATTATGAGCAATGTTAATTGAGAAGTACACAACCTCAATACAATCGTTAATCCAAGAGAAAAAAGAGTAAGGAAAGCCTCTTTGAAGGAGCCTAGCAAGTAGGAAATCCCCAGACAAGTTATTAAATGCCTTATGGATATCAAACTTAGCATAAAAATTATTCCTATAATCAAGAAATTTGAACTCCCCTAGTAACTCAGAAGTAAGCATGGCATTATTAGTGGATATCATGCCCATAATGAAGGCAGCTTGCCAATATGGATAATGAGGGGCATAACATGGTCATCCTATTAGCCACAATCTTAAAAAAAATATTACAAAGAGAAATGAGCATATAATCTCTAATATTTATAGTATGAGGGTGCTTAGGAATTAAAATAATTATTGGCAGGGACTTTAGCACACTTAAGCATAGAACATGTGAGAAAAAAGTGTTTAATAGCAGTACCAACTTGAACACCAATAATACCACAAGTCTTTTCGTTGAATTCAAATGTATACCCATCAGGGTCAAGAGCTGAGGAGGAAGAAGCAAAAAACATAATGCATGTCAATAGAGTTGGAAAAATACATAGAAGAAATGTCCTAAGGAGAGGAGAAGATCCCAGTTGAAGTATATAATTCATTTATTATATTCCCATTGTGCATGACTTTATGATTTTATGTTGTTTAGTTTAAATATTTTGATATAAATTATATATGATAATTATTTTTTTTCATAATAATTTATGCGTCATTAATGGAGGAGTTAATGTTCAGAAGAGCAGAGCACAGAGATTTCCAGCGAGCCTTTATTATGACTATCTCGGTTTGTTGCAGCCCAGAAAAGCAGTGAAGAACTGCTTACAAACCTTTCAAAATTTCTGGAATAAGAACTATTATCAATAGTAGAATTTGCCATTTTCTTACAGGGAAGAGGAGAAAGGAAACTTGCCCGGTTGGCCTGTACTAAGCCATTTGCGTACAAAACCAAACAAATTAATTATTTACAAAAACAATTAATGCAAAAATGAAAATTGCTGAAACCTTCCAGCAATAAAAAGTTTGAAAATTGTTATCGTGGTGTGCATTTAACCCCTCAATAATAATGAAATTATGTATGTAAGAAAAAATTTCTTATGGAATGCAGATATATATAGCAATTATATGGTCAATGGGGGAACATATACCAACAGAGTTGGTGCTTCTGATCCTTATCGTTTAATTGTAGAAAACAGTGAGGTCCCATGCATTTAGTTGCTTGATGTTACAAAATATAATTTAAGAAATAATAAAATTAAATATATTAATTATTTTTTGGATATAAATATAAAATAAAATAAACTTCAAAATAGGATGAATTTCAAAATGATATCTTATTTCATTTTTGATACGTTAAAAACTCATACATTTTTAATCAAATTTCAAATATACTGAAAACTATGATGTACAAATACGGACACGACGACATGGATATGACATGACACGGACATAAGACAAGTCAATTATTAAAAATATATGATACAGACACGGGTTGAAATGTTGGATATGTAGAAGGTAGCGAGAGAGACAGACGAAAGATAAGAAAAGTAAAAGATAATTTCTCATTACATAAAAGAGATGTTACAGTTCCTATTTATAGATACAATGTAGCTGTAAAGCAGAGATAACGGTAACTCAAGAATGCCGTTGATGATGTGGCAGGTTCTTGAACTAGAGCCAAAGCAGGTGAGTTAACAGCCCCCTTCAAACCAATGATGAGTCAGCAGTGAGTTTGCTAGTTAGCTGCTTAAACCGAAGGATGGGAAGTGGTTTAGTGAAGATGTCGGCAATCTGATAATTGGTACAGATGTGATGAACGGAGATGTGGTTGGCTTGAATGGTGTTCCGGATGTGACGCCGGGCTATAGACGTGCTTCACAGTTGGCTATTCCAACGATACAACTTCATATTATGTTACATTAGTTTTAGTTCTTTTCTTTCTTCTGTATTGCCGTTAGTATACCTGCCGATTGTATAAATATTGGTAGTCATGGATTAATAAGGGGGTTGATTGTTTTGGAATTATATTTTCCTTTTTCGTTGATGCTTCTATATCCTGACAACCGTCAGGTGGTGAATTGAGCATTGTTAGTCTGTATCCTGGAGAATCCAGCGACGGTACCCTGTGCTTCTCTTGGTTCCGTGCTCTGCTTCCTCTCAGGTGGTGGTGTTCTTAGGTGATTCTTGACTTCAAGAATACAACGTATCTAGGGGTGGAAAGATCCAGTGAAGCATCCAATTGAATTCTCAATTGTTTCGCTCCTCTGGTTGGTGTTCTGTTATTCTCAAGACCGCGACATTTTCCTGTGTCCGGTGTCAATTGGTATCAGAGCCGGCAAGATGCCGCCTCGTCGAAACGCACAGCGACCAGTACAAGAAGTCCTGATCGAGGATTTACAGCGAGAGATAGCCCAATTGCAACAGCGATTGACTCAGGTCGAACAACGGGAACCATCGATTCATCCAAACGAAGAGGAGGATGTGAATCCCTTTCATCAAGATAACTTCAGTGACGAGGAAGTCGACAGAAGAACGGACGGAAGGACTAACAGAAGGTTAGCTCATGATTGTGGAATCAAAATAGAACTTCCTGATTTCGACGGACGTATGGATCCTGATGAGTTCATCGGGTGGTTACAAACCGTTGAGCGTATTCTTGAATTTAAAGAAATACCTGCTGATCGCATTGTTAAATTAGTAGCGATCAAGCTCAAACGGGCGGCCTCTCTTTGGTGGGAAAACTTGAAGAGAACAAGAAATCGTGAAGGTCGGAATAAAATCAATTCTTGGACAAAGATGAAGAGGGAAATGCAACGTAAATACATCCCGGAACAGTATAAACAAGAGCTATTTCTGAAATTTACTCAACTTCAACAACAGCAAATGACTGTGGAAGAGTACATAACTGAATTTGAACAACTCTCCATCAAGTGTGATCTCACCGAACCTGAAGAACATACGATCGCACGTTTCTTGGGAGGTTTGCATCCAACCATCGCCAACATTGTTCAACTGCAACCTTATTGGACCTTGCAGGATGTGAGTAGTTTGGCTTTGAAGGTAGAGAAACAACAAATGCGGGCCAAGAAGTACAATAATAAGAATCCAATACCGGAAGCCATGATTGATAAAGATGTTAGAGGCAATAAATTTGCTGCCAGCACGAGTAAATCTGCCGAAGAACATCCGCCCAGGGGATCGTTTCGTACCAATCAACCTCCCACGACACTCCCGGCACGTAAGTGTTTTAAGTGTCAAGGTTTTGGACATATAGCCTCTAATTGTCCTAATCGCCGGGTGGTCACATTAATTGAGGAACCAGATGGAGAAGAACCAGCCAATGTGGTAGCTGATGAAGAAATTCCTGTCGAATCTGCCTATTTGCCAGGTGATGAAGGCAATCTGCTTGTTTTAAAATCTGTGTTGAATCTCCATAAAGAGGATTCTTGGTTACGGCATAGTATTTTCCGAACTACGTGCACTGTTCAAGACCGAGTGTGTAGTGTGATAGTGGATAGCGGTAGCTGCGAAAATGTTGTAGCTGCACTCATGGTGGACAAGTTACATCTGAATACTACCAACCATCCCACACCATATGCCCTTTCCTGGATCCAGAAGCAGGCGGAGGTACAGGTAGACAAACAATGTTTGGTGAGCTTTTCTATCGGTCACTTCAAAGATAAAGTCTTATGCGACGTCGTGCCTATGGATGCCTGCCATCTATTATTGGGCCGACCATGGCAGTATGACAAAGGAACTATCCACAACGGCGCTACCAATACATATTCTTTCTTGCATAATAAGCAGAAAATTGTGTTATTACCTTCCCCAGTTAAAACAGTAAATGAAACCTCCATATCAACCATGTGTAACAGAAATCTATTTATGCAAGAAATGCGGATAGCACCGCATGGACTATTCCTTCTTGTGTTGGAAGAAAATCATTCCCAGTCAATAGTGCCCGAAGTACTTCAACCTCTACTTCAAATGTATGATGATGTGTTAGTTCAAGAAGTCCCTGCAGGACTGCCACCTTTAAGGGATATACAACATCAGATCGAACTCATACCTGGATCGGTTCTTCCCAACCGGCCAGCATACAGGATCCGCCCGGATGAACATTTAGAGCTGCAACATCAAGTAGCTGAACTGATTGCGAAGGGATTCATTCGCCCCAGTGCCAGTCCGTGTGCGGTTCCCGCTCTCTTGGTTCCAAAGAAAGATGGGACTTTTCGTATGTGTATAGACAGTCGCTCTATTAATAAAATCACGATAAAATATCGATTTCCAATTCCGAGAGTAGACGATCTCTTCGATCAACTTCATGGAGCTGTAATCTTTTCCAAAATTGACTTAAGGAGTGGATACCACCAAATCCGGGTACGACCGGGAGACGAGTGGAAAACCGCGTTTAAAACGCGAGAAGGCTTATATGAATGGACAGTGATGCCATTTGGTCTATCAAATGCACCTAGTACTTTTATGCGACTGATGAACCAAGTGTTCCAACCCCTTCTGAACAAGTGTGTGGTTGTATACTTTGACGACATCCTTGTGTACAGTTCCACGGTAGAAGAGCACTTTTCACATTTGAGAAAGGTATTTGATATTCTTCGTGAACAACAATTGTTTGCCAACCCGCTGAAGTGTCACTACATGACAGACAAAATTTCATTTCTGGGTTTCATCATTTCATCACAAGGCGTGGAAGCTGATCCCTTGAAGATTGATGCTATCGTTCACTGGCCAACACCCCAATCGGCTACGGAAGTTTGTCAGTTTCATGGCTTAGCCTCATTCTACAGGCGGTTCATCCAAAATTTTAGTTCTATAGCCGCGCCCCTCACTGAGTTACTCAAAACTGAGAAATTTCAGTGGACTCCAACGGCCGAACTTAGTTTTGAACAGCTTAAGCAAGCTGTTTCGACGGCTCCTGTTCTTTCATTACCAGATTTCAAGGAGATATTCGAGTTAGATTGTGATGCATCTAACTTGGGAATCGGCGCAGTGCTTAGTCAAAAAGGCCATCCCATTGCATTTTTTAGCGAAAAATTCAGTGATGCCCGAAGGAAGTACTCAGTTTACGACAAAGAATTTTATGCAATTTTTCGAGCCTTGCACCATTGGGATCATTACCTATTACCCCATGAGTTCATTCTCTTTTCCGATCACGAGGCCTTACGCTTTCTAAATAGCCAAAAGAAATTAAAAGGTCGTCATGCTGCTTGGGTAGAGTACTTAAGTGCCTTTCATTTCGTTCTAAAGCATAAGTCAGGGAAGTGCAACCAAGTTGCTGATGCCCTTAGTAGGCGTGTAACCTTAATTCAAGCCTTGTAAGCCAAAGTTACAGGATTTGACTTGCTCAGCGAATTATATCCGAAAGATCCTGATTTCGGAATTCTGTGGAGTAAATGCCAGAACGGTCCCCATCAGTTATATCACAGAGAACATGATCAACTCTTTTATGGCAACAAATTATGTATTCCGCAAGGTTCTACAAGGCTCGTTCTCATCAGTGAATGCCACGAAGCAGGTATCGCAGGTCATTTCGGGAGAGATAAAACTCTTGCTTTAGTCAAAGAACATTTCTTTTGGCCACTCCTTGCTCGGGATGTAGACAGGTTTGTAAAACGCTGTCGAGTTTGTATAGTAGCTAAGACTCATGGCCAAAAATTGGGGTTGTATACGCCCTTACCAGTTCCTGAAGGACCTTGGGTTGAAGTCAGTATCGATTTTGTGCTCGGCCTACCGCGTACACAGAGGAACAAGGATTCAATTATGGTTGTGGTGGACCGATTTTCCAAGATGGTTCATTTTGTACCATGTAATAAAACATTAGATGCAACTCATGTCGCCGATTTATATTTCAAAGATATTGTGCGCCTACACGGTATACCGAAGACCATCACATCGGATCGCGACGTCAAATTTCTAAGTCACTTTTGGAAGACTTTATGGGGTAAATTAGGTACCAAGCTTCAATTCAGTTCTACCGCCCATCCTCAAACAGATGGACAAACGGAAACTGTCAATAGGAGTCTCGGCAACCTACTCCGGTGTTTTGTGGGCAAAAATCTAAGACAATGGGATCTAATTCTACCGCAAATTGAATTTGCTTTCAACAGATCAGTAAATCAGGCAACCGGTCATACGCCCTTCCAGGTAGCTTATGGCCATAACCCCTTAACTCCTACTGATTTAATTCCTCAGGTCTGCACGGGACAATTTAGCACTGATGGAGCTCAGAGGACCAAAGAGATACAACAATTACATAAAGAAGTACAAGAGCTCATTCATAAGCATAACCAGAAGTGTCAAACGGCTGCAAACAAATCTCGGCGAGACGTTCAATTCAATGAGGGCGATCAAGTCTGGATCCGACTTCGAAAAGAGCGGTTTCCTGTTGGTGCCTTCGGTAAACTTAAACCGAAAGCTGACGGTCCATTCAGAATTATCAAGAAAATCAACAATAATGCATATCAGCTTGCTCTACCTGGCGATTATAACGTATCCGCCACCTTCAACGTAGCTGATTTATCACCTTACTTTGAACCTGAAGTTCTTTCTACCCCAGGAGAATGACGCCGGGCTATAGACGTGCTTCACAGTTGGCTATTCCAACGATACAACTTCATATTATGTTACATTAGTTTTAGTTCTTTTCTTTCTTCTGTATTGCCGTTAGTATACCTGCCGATTGTATAAATATTGGTAGTCATGGATTAATAAGGGGGTTGATTGTTTTGGAATTATATTTTCCTTTTTCGTTGATGCTTCTATATCCTGACAACCGTCAGGTGGTGAATTGAGCATTGTTAGTCTGTATCCTGGAGAATCCAGCGACGGTACCCTGTGCTTCTCTTGGTTCCGTGCTCTGCTTCCTCTCAGGTGGTGGTGTTCTTAGGTGATTCTTGACTTCAAGAATACAACGTATCTAGGGGTGGAAAGATCCAGTGAAGCATCCAATTGAATTCTCAATTGTTTCGCTCCTCTGGTTGGTGTTCTGTTATTCTCAAGACCGCGACATTTTCCTGTGTCCGGTGTCAGGATGAAGTGGCAGTCGACGTCGATGTGCTTAGTCCGGGCGTGATAGACTGGGTTGTTGGCGAGAGCGATGGCGGACGTGTTATCGCAATGAATGATGGTTGGTGTAGTTTGTGGTAAATGAAAATCTGTTAGAAGTTGCCGTAGCCAAAGTACTTCGGCTGCCTCGGTTGCCAGGGAACGATATTCGGCCTCGGTGGATGATCGGGCGACGGTAGTTTGCTTTTTCACCTGCCAAGAGATAAGAGAAGAGCCCAAAAAATTGCAGTAACCTGATATGGAGCGACAGTCTTCTAAGTCGCTTGCCCAATCGGCGTCCGAGAAGCCGTGTAATTGAAGAGGTCCTTTTCGGAGAGGTATGCCGAGATTGAGAGAGCCGTTAATGTATCGAAGCAGTCGTTTGAGCCCGTCGAAATGTTTGTTGAGCGGTTTATGCATATGTTGACTTAAGGATTGGACGGTGAATTGAATATCAGGTCTGGTAAGGGTGAGGTATTGAAGAGCACCGAGGAGTTGACGATAGAGGTGAGGATTGGTGTAGTCCTCCTGAGCTTGGGTGTTGAGATTGATTTTGCATGAGCTAGGTGAGGAGACGGGATTGGTATTATGCATACCAGCCTTTTCTAATATATGTTGAGCGTAGGATTTTTGGTGGAGGATGACACCGTCGGGAATAGGTGTAGATTGAATGCCCAGAAATTGGGCTAACGAGCCCAGATTTCTCATATGGAATCGGGAGTGAAGGTTGGTGAGGAGACGATTGATTTCGGATGAAGAGTTTCCGGTAAGGAGAATGTCATCGACATAGATGAGGATGTACATACGGGTTGTGCCGTTTTGATAGGTGAGCAGCGAAGGATCAGCAGGGCTGAGCTTAAAGCCGAAGGTAATGAGATGATTTGAAAGGGTAGCGTACCATTCACGAGGAGACTGCTTGAGGCCGTATAGGGCTTTCTTGAGCCGGCAGACATGGTTCGGATGGAGAGAATCTTGAAAACCTTGCGGCTGCTGCATGTAAACGGTGTCAGTAAGAGTTCCGTGTAAAAAAGCATTTGAGATATCAAGTTGGTGAATGTTCCATTTATAGTGTAAGGCAATGAGAATGAAAACGCGAACCGTAGGCATTTTAGCGACTGGGCTAAAGGTTTCTGTGTAATCAATACCGTATTCTTGGTTAAAACCCTTGGCGACGAGTCTGGCTTTATACCGTGCAATGGTGCCATCGGCATTGAGCTTAGTTCTGAACGTCCACTTGCAGCCGAGGACATTTTGATTTGGAGCCTGTGGAACAAGTTCCCACGTCCCTTGTTCTTGTAACGCTTGAAATTCTTGAGACATGGCGAGGCGCCAGTGTACAGATTTAGAAGCTTGATTGTAGGTTGTTGGTTCAATAGGTTGAAGAATATGAGCAAGATCGAAGAACTGTTTGGGTTTGGAGTTTCCGGTTTTGGAACGAGTAATCATGGAATGGCCCGTATGAATAGCTGGTTGAGGCAAGGGATTGTCAGGTGTGATAGAATGAGGTTGAGTAACGGCAGATTCAGAGTTATTTTGCTGAGGCGGAGGGGGATTGTAAGGATGGCCAGTAAAGGTAGTATTATGAGACAAGTTGGAGTTGGGATAGATATTAGGATTTAACGTGGTGGGTAGGCCAGAGGATGGGACAAGAAGTAGAGGAGGTATGTTCGGTTGGGTAGTTGAAGAAGAGTGTGAGGTAATAACAGTTTGAAAGGGAAACACAGCCTCATTAAAGATCACGTGCCGAGATGTATAAATTTGATTTGTATGATTGTCAAGGCAACGATAACCTTTTTGAGCATCGGCATAGCCGATGAAGGTGCAGGGTTGTGATAGTGGTGAGAGTTTGTTTTTGGCATATGGCTTAAGCCATGGGTAGCAAAGACAGCCGTAAACTTTGAGATGATCGTAGGAGGGGGAATGGCCATAAAGAAGTTCATGAGGGGATTTGTTGAATGTGTTTGGTGAGGGTAGCCTGTTGATTAGGTAAGCGGCAGTCATAATGGTGTCCACCCATAAGTATTGAGGTAGGTGCGCTTGGATAAGAAGTGCTCGAGTAGTTTCAGTAAGGTGGCGATGCTTTCGTTCAGCAACGCCGTTCTGAGGTGGGGAGTGAGGGCACGTGAACTGGTGAACAATACCGAGATGTTGCAGAGCTGTTTTAAAATTATTTCCATGGAACTCACCTCCGCCGTCCGTTCGAAGGATGCGGATGCGAGCGTTAAATTGGCGTTCGATAAAGCGGTGAAAGTTAAGAAAACTCGTTAAGGCATCGGACTTGTAAATTAGCAGAAAAATCCAAACGTATTTAGAAAAATCATCGATGTAAGAAATGTAGTAACGAAAACCTTTATTAGAACCAACAGAGAACGGACCCCATAAATCGGAGTGAACAAGATTAAATGGTTCTTTGCTAACAGTATTAGAGATAGGAAAAGGAAGCCGATGGCTTTTAGCCATTCTACAAGCGTTACACATAGTCCGAGTAGACGAGTTGCAGATGGTTTTGTGCAGGCGAGCCAAGCCGGAGATGGTTTGAGCAGAGGGGTGACCAAGCCTTTGATGCCAGAGATCCGGAATTGCTTGAATAGATAGCAGCGCCAGGTTGGTTGGATTTGTGGTCTTCGGTAAGGCGGAGTGCAGTGGGTAAAGACCGTTAATACACGGACCCTTGAGAAGAGGGCGGAGGGTCCTCTGATCCTTAATTTCATATCCGTTTGGAGAAAAGATTATAAGACACTTGTTATCTGTTGTTAGCTGATGAACGGACAGCAAATTGAAGGAAAGATTTGGGACTAAGTGAAGATTGGATAGAAGAAGCGTACCTTGGGGTGTGGGGAGAATACCTCTACCTGTATTATGGATCGGGATTTGTTGTCCGTTTCCAAGAATTACCTGGTTGTTACCGGTGTAAGCTTGAGTTGTTTGAAATTGGTTAGGATCAGCCGTGAGGTGAGAGGATGCGCCGCTATCGAGGAACCATTCGGTTGAGGGAGAAGGATTGGGTGTACTGAAGAGAGCAGCAGTATTTTGTTCGGTATTGTACTGCTCGTCATGCCGATGCCAACACTTGACCGCCGAGTGACCATATTTCCCGCAGATTTGACAATTGACGGGAGTTCTTGGAGTTGAGTTGCGACGATTATTGTTCGTATTGTTTTGCGGTGGGCGGTTCTGAGTGGTATTACGGCCTCGATTGTTGTTGTAGCGGCTGCGTCCTCGTCCTCGAGATGCCGTGAGGGCCATAGAGTTGCCGGATGTTTGAAGTAATTGCAGCTCCTTCGACGTTTCGCGCGCGAGGTTTAATTCCTCGCTGCAAAGAAGAGTGTAGAGATCGTCGAGGCTTAAGGGTTGTAGATTCGTACGAATTGCAGTTTTGAAGGCTTGGTAGGTATTGGGGAGACCGTCAAGAGTGTAGTGAATGATGTCTTCGGCGTTGAGAGGAGCACCGGCAGCGGCTAATGAATCAACCGTTGATTTGATGTCAAGTAAGTATTGAGTCATATTTTTGTCTTTCATTGACAAAAAATGAAGATCGTGCCTGAATTGGGCGATTCTTGACCGGGTACTAGATTGGAGACGGCGATCGAGAGTGGTCCAAATGTCCGAGCAGTGCTCGACCGAGAGGACGTAGGGAAGAATGGATGACGAAATAACGGAATACAGGGATGCCGCGAGATTCTGGTCCACGTGAAGCCACTCTGCATATTTGGTGTTCGGTATTTGCTGACCTGAGGAGTCGACAATGTGCTTGGGTGGAGGAGGAGAAGAGCCGTCCAAGAAGCCTTCATAGGAGTTTGCTCTGAAAAGCTTGATGACCTGAGTTCGCCAGATCGGAAAATTATCTGTGGATAGAGGTTGAGTGATGACATTCTTGATAGTGGTCATCAGAAATTTGAGGGTGGCGGGAACGGAATGGATTTGCGTCAGTTGTTGGGACGATGTAGATGTGATGGCGTCGGAGGTCTGAGAGGAGGGTGGGGACGCCATGGTCAGATCTTGAGCTGGTAGGTTGCCGGAAAGAAAAGGGCAGGACAGGAAGAAGAGATCAACGAAGCTCTGATACCATGTAGAAGGTAGCGAGAGAGACAGACGAAAGATAAGAAAAGTAAAAGATAATTTCTCATTACATAAAAGAGATGTTACAGTTCCTATTTATAGATACAATGTAGCTGTAAAGCAGAGATAACGGTAACTCAAGAATGCCGTTGATGATGTGGCAGGTTCTTGAACTAGAGCCAAAGCAGGTGAGTTAACAGGATACGATATTATATATAATTTTAATATTTTAAAAATAGTGCATACAAAATGAATAGTTATAATATTAAAGATAATTTAAAAATAATAAGTCATTCAACAAGAATTTATGCTTAAAATGATTAATATTAGGATTTGAGAGTCAAGAGACGAAGTCATGCATAAGACATCTAGTACTGAGGAGACGATAATCTTGTTGGCTGTCGAGCATCGATGTTATGTAGTAATTATCGGACGTCGATGTCAAGAGGGCGTCTATTGTCGATATTGAGAGGGCATTGGTCGGCGACATTATGACGACGTCGGACAAAAATGAGCTGCTAAGTTGTGAGAATAGAATATGATTTGTTTATCTAATTTTAAACTTTTAATTATGAAAATTTTCTAATTTTATATTTCTTATTCTTTCTATTCCACTGATGAAATTATTAATTTTTCTTTCACATAATAGTGTCACATAGATCTCATCCTCCAAATCATCCACCCTAAAATCCTTATAAAGAAATAATGACTTTATTAACTTTATATTATTTTGATAAATCATTTATTTTTTTTCTTAAAATTCAAAAGATAAGCATTTAAATTTTAGGATAATATATTTATTTAGTGTACTCCAATTGATTAAAGTGGTACAATACAAATATCAATAACTATAATAAGAATAAGATAATATACATATAATATTTAGAAATTTCACCAAAAAACCTAATATTTTCAATAAAAACATTAGCTGTAAGTGATTAATCCCTATCAATCATCGAAATTTTTTATACTTTTGAGCGAATTAATCACAAAGTCATGCATACAAACATCACATGTACTCGAAATCTGCTTTAACAAGCAGTAAAAAAATCATCCCGAACGAAGCCTAAATTTCCAACCAACAGCTCACAATGGGCCACATCCATCCATCATCATCAATTCTATACCAATCATAAAATCCTCTCAGCTATCACAAAATCAATTTCTCATAAAAACAAACATAAATTGAAGGACCACAAACGCAAGAAAAAGCCATTGATCAATTCAGAATCAAAAGCAAAAAAAGTATGAACATACCATTTTTTTTCTTGCACTGATATTTTTGTATAATTTTGAACTTTTTTTTCAGCCGAAGTTAGTTTAAAATAGGATGAAGGAATATAGCTGATTTACTCTAGATTCTGCTTGCTTCATCTTAATCAGTTCATAGCCAACTGCTTCAAATAAATCAATTGAAATTTGATCAATACAGGCTTATCTCCTTTGTTGTATAGCAGGTGGCCTCACTCGCCCAGGCCACTCATGTGCTCATTGATATTTACAAGGTATGATCACATGGACCAGTAATTTTTTTTTTTATATATATAAAATTATGTGAATATATTATTGGTATGATGAAGTATCTATATATGATTGTGTTTTATATGCATAATTTATTTATATTATATATTTTTTTAATATGCATTCTATTAAGAGGAAGTAAACTGTCTTTTTTATGAATTTGATAATGGAAGGTGGTCACATAGTATCTACTTAGACTTTAATGATTTTGTCTCTTCTTATTTTTTTCTAGCATAAAAAATAAATTTTAAGGACCACTTATAAAGGAATTTAGATTTTTAAATTTGTTGTTATGTTTGATTATATTTAGATCAAATGGGTAAGCTAATTAAGCGGTCTTTATAGGGAACTCATTCAATTCCAGAGGCTTTTCTGGCAGTTTCACTGCCATTTTTTTCGTCGGGTATTTCCAGCAATTATAGTCGCCGGAAAACCACTGGTAATTACAACCTTCGGAAAAAGACCGCCGATGTTAATTTCCTATGCAGTTTATACCGGCGATGCTCTAAACTCTGGAAAATCGTCGGAAATTTTATAAACCGTCGGTAAATGGAATGATCTGCCATAAATTTCCATCAATAATAGATGATTTTTCTGTAGTGGATTTTGAAAGTTTGAACTGAATTCAAAAAGTTGTTGACTGTAAATATGTTGGAATTGCATGAGATTTAAAACTTGTTAGGCATGAAGTCGCTCAAAGCTTCGTGCTATTCACAATTAAATCTCGATAAGTCTCTCAAAGGTTAACTCTAATTTGGCTCTAAGTACCAAATAGGTGAACTCACATGAGAGACTCACTACATCCCTTATCAATTAAGATTATTACTTAAAATAATTCATCAACCCTCAATTATTTCTCTAATTAAATGCTTGTTTTTTCACCAAGAATGAGGGGCGCAACAAGCCTTAATTAAATGCTAGTTTTTTCACCATGATCTTCGTATACTTCGCAGATATATCAGGCCAGGGTCCAAAGTGCCAGCCCCCTCGCTCAACTCGCATGATCAAGGGGCAATTGTCCCCACTGCCTTAAAGGGGGTTTTGCTCCTATCGAGAATGAAGATCCAATAGTCGTCTGCATTGTACAAAATTTGTTGTTGTTGTTGTTGTTGTGAACAAGGTATGCATTCGAACCTTACCGACTATGATTCTCAAAACTTTTTCCAACCAGTGCACTATACATTCAAACTCACTTTGTTTTTTATTTTGTATCCTACCTATCAATGAAACTTTAATATAGTCTTTCATGCACGTTTGTCAACCAGTGTGAGATCTAAGACAAATAATTTAGTAATGCTCTTTTGCTTGTTAGTACAATCCCTACAAAAGCTTTTTTTTTAAAAAAAATTTGCTTGTAATGCAAAATAATGAAGCTGAGGACAAATTATTAAACAGAAGTTGTATGGGAAACCCATGTGCTCAACATTTTATTAAAAAAATATAGAAAAATAGTAACATTCCTATGTCATGTGCTGCATGTGAGCAATAAAGTCGAAGAAGCATATTTAGGAATCATGAGTTGGTTATTTTATAAACAAACTACAACATAGACTAATTAGTGCTATTAACCTGAATCACATTGTTAATCCTTGATCTTAATTAGTTGTTAATCTCATAGCATTATGGACCACCATAATGTAAGGACATACGCTAAAAAGGATAATTCTTTAATTATTATTTGGAGAGTTTGACCAAATAGCCAACATATTACCCTATGCATGCATGTTCTTATGCAGTAAATCACTTGATAGCTCTCTCCTACTATCTAGACCTTTCTTTTTATGTTCATGCATGTCCTAAAAAGTACGGCGAAAGTCTAATTTATTAGTAGTGACAATTCCTTATAGCGTAAGTTCATTTTGAATTAAATGTTTCTCAAATTTTTAGGAGATATTGATTAACGATTTGGAGTACAATGCTTATTAGATTAAAGTCATTTTTGGAAATATATTTTCTTGTTATACTCATTATTAGTTGCTTGATCAAGATTCATTATCTTATTTTATTTTGCATTCAGAATTTGGGTCATGGTAAGTGGCTACAAGTATGGATCATGAAATAGTGCGGAAAAAAGGAAAAAAATATTGCGAATGTATTTAACTTACCTTCTATTATGAGTGATGATCAAGATACGAACATTAACATTTTAATAAAACGGCCTTATGTTATGTTCGTGTTGGGGGAGAAGTTATGGATTTCTTAGAGAGTAATATGTCTTATTTCGTTTGAGATCTTGATGAATCTGAGATGTCTATTATTGATCATGTCATGTTGAATTTAATTATTAATCAAGTGGGCATTAATGAGGTGATTGAGGAAGGTCGGTCTTGATCTTCCTTTTGAATATCTATAAATCTTTAATTGATAGGATGAGGGTTTTTGAGTAGTTTGACATTAAATGTGTATGTCACTCTTGTGGTAACTGTAATATCTCGTTTCCTTACTGTTCCTCTCTGATTTGGATTTTCCTCCCAGAATCGGCCAGAACGAAGTTTGGATCGTCCAGGCCGATCAGTGCATTCAAACAGCTGATTTCTGGAGCTATTTCTGGACAGAATCGTCCAGGACGATATTGAGATCGTCCAGGACGATCGGCACTGTTCACAAAATCGTCCTGATCATCGCCCTGGAGTATCGGCCAGGACGACCAGAATTGGTCTGATCGTCCAGGCCGATCGAGACGATCGGCCAGGCCGATATGAGTATGATATAAGGAAATGAGCTCGTTTTGAGGAGAGAGAAAAATCAAAATTAAAATCAGAAATATCTGAGGAGAGAGAAAGAGAAAAGGAAAAAGAGAAAAGCTGGTTTTCGGAGACCGCGGAGCGCTTTTCGTCCGACGCTGCTGTTGGAGAAAGTGTAGATCTCGTGGTAAGGACTCCGAACCTTACTTCTGTTTTCGAAGATATTGTGTTTTGACCGAGTTGTGATCTGTTTTGTATTTTCGTAGTCGACTTTTCGACATGATTTTGATTTGACACAACTTTCACCGCACAACTTCTAGTATGTTATATATATGATTATTGTACACGATTTGACTGTATTCTACGAAGATTTTACCGGTCGGAATTGATTCTACGCGATTTTAATTGAATAGAAAATAATCGGGACCTGATTTGATTTGGATTCTATAGATCGATAGTCTTGTATTGATGTTATAGATATTCTACTGTAATTTGGAAAGATTTGGAAACTGTGTCTTTTTGCAGGATTTTTTGTGTAATTTTGACCGACTACCGTTACGCTGCCCGATTTTCGTACGATTCCTGAATTGTATGAGATTGATAGATTGAACTGATATTGCATTGATTATTGATATGATTGCTTTACTATTGACTATTGAATTGTTTATTGATTGAATTGACTACTGATACTGATCACAAGTGGAACCTGGTTGAACATTGGTTGGAGATTGATATTGATACCTGTACAGGATGGTGGGCCGACGGGCTTTCCTTTAAACATTGATTATTGATTATTGAAGGGAGATATAAGGAGTTTATTGATATGTCGACGGGCGAAAAGAGTGACGACTCTTATTGATTGAACCAATGTAAATTGATATCTACAACAGCAATATGGATTCTACAACAGCAACATAGCCAGTATATTGTACTTGTTCAGTATATAGTATTGAATTGCATGTTTACTGTATTGATTTACGGATTTATTGCTTTATCGATTTCTGCTCTTTTGATTTGATCGGATTTACTGTATCGTACGGATTCTATTGATTTCATCGATCGACTACCGAGCATTGACTACTGAGTATTGTTATGGACATTGATAGATATAGATACTGCATTGATAGCATGGACATGGACATCGTACTACTGCTTATAGAATTATTGATACTTCTGCCTATAGATTCATTGTATTTCTGCCGTATCGCTTTTCTCTACTGATTCTATTGATTTGATCGTATCGATTTGATTGACGACGTTGATTGATTTAGTTGATTATCGAATTGCCTGCTGCTGCATTGACTGGTTTTATTGACTATTGATTTCCGCTGCATTGACTCATTGACCATTGACTGATACGGATTGAATAGATTGACATGCATATTGATAGCATTGCCGTGCTTTGATTTCAGTTGTAGGCTTTGGTGACCTGCTGGGCTTTGTAAGCTCATTATATGTGGTTGAAATTTTCAGGTCCGAGCAAGGCAACTGGAATGGAGTTCGATCAGAATGTCAGACGAATCCTTTTCGCTACACGGATCTTGGGGTCGTTACAGTAACATTATTGTAATGGGCATATATCTTTTTTTTTTTGATTTTTAATAAAGATGGTCCACATAGCAATTATTTTAATTAATTGGTTGATGATTATGTCTCTAATATAATGATAAATAATTTCTATCAGATGAGGTTATGACGGTGAAGGATCTAAGGTGCGACGTCATCTTTGAATGGTGTTCCTCAATATTTGTTAGCTCTTTAGGGTTTAGGTGGTCGACCCTAAACATGCCCCACATAAATAATGGGACATAACCCAATTAAAATAATTTCACCAATATTTATTTAATTACAAATAAAATCTTTCGTCGAGGGAATCATTTCTGGGTGGAATACTCTAAACTTCAATTAATTATTATGTACAGCAATCGAATGCTGTCAGGAGATCAATCAGAATGAGCATCACCACCCTTTGTTCTGTACCACGGCTCGATACTGCTAATGCGTCGTGTTTTAATTGATTTCTGGATGACGTTCTACGTTCGTCCTCCACACAAAATAATTTTTCCCAAACTTATCGTCGAGCTATATGTGCTCAGCTTTCTCAAGCTTTGGCTTCTACACTATTTCCCTATGTTAAAGAATAAAAAATAATTTCAAAATATATCAGTTTGAATTTTAGGGTTTTTGAACCGTTAATCTGATAAAATTTATTACGTTGTATAGTTTTCATAAAGCTGTAATTGGTGAGCAGAAGGAGCCTCGAACAGCTACAACTTTGTACGTCGTTCGAAGGTGTGGGGTTAGCTCGCTTTAAGCGATGAATTATTTGTGGGCTCGACTTACTTCGTGCATTCATTGTTCATCTTCATTGCATACAGTAAGCCATACTGTTAAGATTCATGTAAATGTAATTATAAAATATTTAATCTTATTAAAAAGTACATATCTACTGTTAAGTCTTTTACTGAATTGCTCTGCTTAAAAATATTATATAGACATATAGAGCCTAAAATTATTCAATATATATATTTAATATTTAAATTTTATTATTTATGAAATTGGTACGCCATCAAGAAATTATATTGATCGGGCACGAATCTCGATGCAAAATCAAGTTGAAAACTTCCGAAATTAAAATTGTGACCATCCGAACTCCGATTTCAGCAAACTTACGGTCAAACTGAACGTCTTGGAAATACAAACCCAACGACACCAAATTCGACTCAATCCGACCCCAGATGAGTCTAAATCAAGGACCTGAAGCGCTGTTGGAAGGTTCAAATCACAAGTTGGATTACCAAACGGTTTCCAAACATAGTGTGCTTACAGTCGAATTGAGCGGTTCGACGAGACGAATCTAATGAGTCCAAGATCGCCAAATTCTAACATCATTAAGACCTTCAAATGTCTAACGAACAATATATGATCAAGGGATTCAATATCAGTCGTCCATCCAACCACTCCACATTTACCCTTGATCTCTCACCTATTTACGGGTCATGCCACTCCAGAAATCTATAAATAGACCTCTCATTCATCTTGAAAAGGGGGATTTAAGTAAGAAAAGAAGGAAGAAGAGAAAGAAGAAGCTCCTCTTCGACCACCGCCAGAGCTCCGCCGGACCACCACTATTAGCCCTCACCTCTGCCAGACCACCACCTGACGTCGTTGTTCCGCCGGACCATAACTTGAGGCCCTCACCTCCGTCGAACCACCACTTGATGTCCTTGCTCCACCGGACCACCACTTGAAACCCCGAGCTCTATCAGACCACCATTTGAGGCCCTGAGTTCTGCCGAATCACCACTTGAGGCCCTTACCTCCGCTGGACCACCGCCTAACGTCGTTGCTCCGCCGGACCACCACTTGAGGCCCTGAGCTTTATCGGACCACCGCCTAACGTCGTTGCTCGATCAGACCATCACTTAAGGCCCTGACTTCTACCAGACCACCACTTGAGGCCCGAACTTCTGTTGGACCATCACCTGAGGCCCGAATTTCTGCCGAACCACCACGTGAGGCCCGAATTTCCACCGAACAACCACCTGACGCCTGAACTTATATCGGACCACCATCTGAGGCCTAAACTTCTATTAGACCACCACTTGATGCCCAGAGTTCTACCAGAATACCGCCCTAGTGCAATGGTCTTTTGGACACCTGTCTCTTGCCGATTACATTCTTTCTGACCTCTATCGCATACTATGGTCCTTCCAACCTACATTGCCAGATAACGATCTTTCTGATCCCTGTCTCCTGCCGACTACGATCCTTCCGACCTTCGTCACCTACTATGATCATTCCGACCTCCATCACCAGGCAACGATCTTTCAGACCTCGGTCTCTTATCAAATACGATCTTTCAAACTCTTGTCTCTTGCCGACTACGATCCTTCCGACCTCTGTCGCCTATTATGGTCATTCCGACCTCCATCATAAGACAACGGTCTTTCTGACCCCGGTCTTCTAGCAACTACAGCCTTTCTGATATCTATCTTATCAACTAAGATCCTACTGACCAAACAAATATGTCTATGTTGATTTTTGTAACTCCCACCATGTAATGCGCTCTATATGATGTACATTTGTACCATCAAGACAATGTCTTCTCCTTAAGAAGGGCTTCATTTATAATCGACTGCAAATACTAGTGGATTCTTTCAAACTGGGTCAGGCCCCATGATTTTTCTCCTTTTTTAGTGGTTTATACGTAAAAACTCTGGTGTCTCCTATGAATGCTACACCCTCTCTCTTATCTGATTGTGTGTTGGATCTTCGTACAATGCTAAGACGTTAAACTATATATTTCTCTACCGCCGCAAATACTCCAGGACGCAACAATAGTACTTTGTTGACTCTATATGATGCGAGTATGGTTTTATTTGGGGTGACTTTTTTGGTATTTTAAAGTAGTTTTTAGTTTAATAAATTTTTATATTAAGAAATTATTTTAAAAAACAGTAAAAAAGTCGTCTCAAATGAAGCCTACATCTTCTTCATCTATGTCTATCTTACTTTTGCCCCACATTGTCATCTCACTTTCTGTTCTTTCATTCCTATTCCATCTCCACCCCGTCCAAACTAAGTTTGGCTCCCTTTCTCCTACTATGCTTCTTCCTTCTACTCCATCTTTCTCATGCTATTCTTCTTCTAATGCCTCTACTCTTTCTTGTATTTCCTATGCTCTCACATGCTCATCTTCTCCCCCTTCATATTTCACTCGTTGTTGGTCACATCAATCCATATTTGAGATGCTTCATATTTCACTCTTTCTTGCCATTGAGCAGAGCATTGTAGTTTTATTTCTCATTTTTTATTAAGGGTTAAGTCCCTTGATGGTTTAAAAGGTTTCTCTTTGTTTGATCATATAAGAGATCATTGTAAGGGTGATGAGAGATAAGGAAAGAATGAGATAGAAGAGAGATCAGTTCTATTTCTCCTAAATTTTCATAGTAAATTTCTTTGCGTGGTGTGACTCAGTGATTTTTTCTTTGTTTAAGATTTTTTCTCACATTAAATTATGGTGGTATTTCCTTTCTCTATATTTTCTCCTTTTTGTTTGTGTTCACTGAGTGGTTTACTTCCCCATGTACATAAAAAAGAAAAAAGTTATAAAATGAGTTAGCTACTAGAAATATAATGTAAATGGCATCAACTTTACTTATAAATTGAGCTTTGTACTTTCTATGAGTGCAATAAATAACTTTTTTTTAATAATGAAATATGTTATAAGGAAAAAGAATTAAAAGGCCATTAGAAATTAAGAAAAAACACTTAAAAAAATGCCATTATTTTATCAGATATAATGCTTAAAGTTATGCAGGCTGATTAAAGTCTCTGATCTAAAATATATGACTCGCTTGTCAAAATTTTCAATAAAGGAATCAAGGCTTATATTTGAAATGTTTTTAAGAAAATTCAACATATCTGCTACGAATTTAAAAGTTGAAATAAAAAATTTCAAAGTTAAATACAGAACCAACCAAAGCTTGATTACAGTAGATACATAGTCGTAAAGTATTTTCTCAATGAGAGGAACCCAATGACATTGAAGAAGTCATATGAGTCTAAGGCTTTATTTGGGACGGCTTTATTATTACTTCTTAAAGCATCTTTCTAGCACACTAATTTTAATTTTTATATTAAAAAGTTGTTTTAAGAAGCAGTAAGAAATCAGTCACAACGAAGCCTAAATCATACACTTTAAACATAGTTGAAAACTTTAAGAGATTGTTTGAGTGAATAAATAACAACTTAATCTTGTGTGCTTTAATCAAATTGAGTATCTCAATAAGAGAAATCTAAGGAGCTCATGACCATTCAGATTTTATTGTTATTAGGACATTTAAAAAGATCAATAAAGCTATCTTACGGAGTGTTTGAGGACTATGACTAAAATGACTAAAATGTCACTCTAAAAATATAATAAATAGATCACTCTCATTTTCAACATAAATGAGATATAACATTAGAGAGATTAGAAATCTAAAGATTTAAAGAGCCATTCCCTGTGATCCACACTGATGATCACCGCTAACAAACGTTGGAAAATTATTACGTGCGGTGTCCAAATGCATCCGAAGGTCAATCCGGACGCGCCATATCACTGAATGCACAGTGCATTGGATGACATGGCACGTCAGAATTGACCTCCGAACACGTTTGAATTCCACATAGAATAATCTATCCAACCGTTGTGGCATAACCATTCTTGATCACAATCATTTGTCATCCTTGTATGATTGTCATCACCTTATAAATCTATTCTGATTATTTTCATCCGGATATTGATGCTCGGCCCTTCTAATCATCATGACTTGATGGTTGCCACCACTTTTCAATAATGCTCTCTCCAATATTCTCCATTACATTCGATGAAAGCCTATAAATTTTTTTTTTATCTTTGTTGATTTTTCACAAAGCTGGCAGAGAGTACACTGTAATGGTTTGTGAGTCTCAGGAGGACGGCAAATTATTGCATCAGGTCACCGAACAGAGAGGATCCGAACGGATATTTCCGTCAGGTGACCTGATGCAATAATTTGCCAGGACGGCAAATTACACACTGCTCAAAATCATACCTGCATGAACCTACTCATCATAAGCACAACAGGTCATTATCATCCTCTTAATAAAGTTTCAATGATTTTATTTTATCAGCTTGACTTTATTGATAATCTTATCTCAATAAAGTTTGTAATGATTTTGTTTTCTTTCTTTCTTTATTAATATTGGGTATGGAGTATAACTAGCCATATATGCAAAATGGCAGTCATTCATTCAACACTTTTTTGACTGTTTTTGATAAAGAAACCCTAAATCTTCCAACAATGCTCCACTATATATGAGCTTAATTCACTGTTAATTTTGTATAATCATCTGTCAAAAGGTTAGATATTTGAAATTAAATTGACCTTCCATTAAATCGACTGCTTATGCCAATTTTTTTTTTAATTTATTTTGATTTCAAGAATACAACAAGAAGAGCTACTTTCATGAGAAAGAACTCTGAAGTAATGTGTACCAATCTTTTTTAATATCTTTAAGGAATGTCTTGAAGAGAAATAGTTTGGATATAAAAACTAAGATTTAGACATAATAGAATAAATTTTTTGTACAAAATATAATTTTGAAACTACATTCCCTTCAAAATCATAGAAAATTATGATTTGCCTTATTAAGTTCTATCTTTATTTTTTATTTTTCATTTAATTATTATATGTAAAACATCTCTATGAGGTCAGTCTAGCTTGACCTTATTATCAATAGCCAGGTAGAAAAATGAAGAGAAATCGCATTAAGTTTTTAAGAAGGTTAAAAAGACATATATGATACAATCTTCCTAATTAACAAAGTTGCTTGAGAATGGCCATGCATGTTCTTCAATTATTTTAGCAAGACTTTTGGATTTATTTGGGACGGCTATAGTGTTTTATAGAAAGTTGGTTATGAAATTGCTTTGGAGAAAGCAACTTAGCTACTATGGTTGCAAAATATAGCTTTCCACGATAAAAATCTTTAAAGAGTAGTGAGAAAGCAGTAAGAAAATAATAGCCAAATGTAATTATGGTGGCTATATAAAAGCAATGAAATAAAAAAGGTCTCCAAAACCAACACTTTTTTTATTATTCATTTTATGTGAATTTTGTTATTGGAATATGTTCACAAATATCAAAGCAAAAGCTTTGAGTACTTTAAAATCATAGTTCTTATTTTCCATTTGCTCTATTGTCTTATTTCCACATTGGATAATATAGAATGAAGTTCAATATTCTTCAAAACTATACTTTCTCTTATACTCATTTACATTCTTATTCTAGTCTAAAAAAAAAAAAAATTTAAATTGTGCTTAGTGTCAAAACTATTGGGAAAGTTATTTATATTATTCAACTTAGGGGGTTTATCATCAAATATATTAAGTACTTTATAGTAACATTCAACATATTCTCCAATTTTTTGTTTATATTTTCTAGACATACATTTGTTTTTATGAAATTAAGGGTTAACTTTCTCATGATTTTACTTTTCACATATCAATCACAATTTAGTTTAACAACCACTATTTTGTTGCTTTCTCACTGTTTCTTACAAATTTGTGATGAAAAGTTATTTTTCGCAACCAAAGTAGCTAAGTCATTTTCCCACAGTAACTTCACAATATACTTTAGAAAACACTGTAGTCATCCCAAACTGACCTTAAATAACATGTAACATCTTAATTCTTCATAACAATATAGTTTGCTCGATAAAGAGATTCAAAATACTTTGATCTAATTGGGTTCACAAATACTTCACATATGCATATATGATATCTTATTATGTTACTTTCAATTAGAATTATTAAATAGTTATACATAACTATATTAAAGATGACATGTATTCTTAAAATTAATCAAATGACTTATTATTATTATTTGTAATTATATATGACATTATTTGTTAACAAAATGAATTCTAACATAAGCATAATTTAGTATTTTTGATAGTAAGCATATTTCTATAAATGCAGTTAGAGAAATATTATTTTTCAAGATTATAAACTTGAATTACATATTTTATATTTTTTCACTCACCTATATTAAAAAAAAATATAGTATTTGATCAATTAATGCAAATGAATGCATACATTTACAATATGCATTCAAGGTTCAACTAGTTAATCAACTAATTGATAATGAAAAGTGTACCAAACGTATTGACCTAAAAACTTAGTTAATTTTTTTAGCAAAGTAATTTATTTTTTCATATATGACAGATAAATGAAAATTATGATAAAATTATTAAAAAAAATAAAATAAAAAAATACTTACATTCAACTCCTCATAGTTATCTAAAAACATCTATATTACATATAAGAATAAGCTTCTTTTTTTCATTTAGAGTAATTATTATCTTTATTAATTTTTAAATAACTTAATATTATCTTTATTTTTAAAATTTTCAAATAACTTAATATAAAAGGTGATGAACTACGCATTATTGATTTGAATTTACATATGAATAACAACCGACTATACTGACAAGTAATCTTCTAGATAAAAATTAAAAAATGAAGGCATTTGAGTAAGCGCGGAGAGAGCGAGAGAGATGAAAGCTCAAAGTATGTCAAAAATCAAGAAAATATCAAAAATATTAAAAAAAAAAAGTCTCTTTTCCATTTTTTTTTTTATAAATCTTAGAGGGCTATTTGAAAGGCGGCTAAAACAAAACAAACAAAAATCAATTGCTCAATATTACTCATCACGGGCTGTATTTGACATGTAGATTACTAGTAGGAATCACATAACTCATTGTTCCTAACATGACCCTCTATTTTAAGGCAACTCTCATGGGTGAATGTTTATGACCACTAAAGGCTAGTTCTCAATATATGGTGTGTGAGACGAGTTGAATGCTCTGACTGTGACAACGAGTTGCTAAGAACAACTTATATGCCTCTAAACATTACGCAGTCCTTAAGGATAATGATATGATGGCCGCAAATTGAGGATTGAACAAGTCTTGATGGTAATATCAAACTTTTAAGGTGTGCACATCCTGCAGCTAGATAGAGGAACATCAATGGTAGTTTGACAGCATGAACGATGGCTAGTTATCTTGAGAGATCAATTTTTACTGATGTAAGTGATTCTTGTGGGCTTGGATGAATATGCACGAGTTTCTTGATGTACACACAACTCCCTGATTCAGCTACGTATACCAAAAAACGAATAATAAGTTAGGAGAAATTATTCTGTGCGGACATCGAATCATTCGAAGACGAATCAAAACGCGTCACATCTCTCGGTACAAAATGGTACATATAAAAAAATAATTTGACACATTTGGATTAAGTTGGTTACATTTTTTTTTTTTGCTAGTATCTTAATGCATGACATGACAATTTTGAGTAAGTTATCTACCCGAAATATGTTTGGTGCCTGTAAAATATCTGAACAAACCTATACCGCTATAGGAATTTTTATTGCGTCCTCCCACCTGACGCAGAGATGCGTCCTCCCATAGCTAAAATCGCGCTAAATAATGAGAAATGCCAAGCAAATATCGAGCAATACCAAACAATAACAAGGAATATCATTATGTGAAGACCAATACCGAGCTATACCGAGCTATACCGAGCAATACAAAAAATACCTAGTTTTTCCTAGAGAAAACTCGGTATGTGCTCGGTATTGCTCGGTATTGCTCGGTATAGCTCGGTATAGCTCGGTATTGGTCTTCACATGATGCTATTCCGCGTTATTACCAAATAATATATAGCAATACCGAGCAAAAACTGAGTTTTTTGACGTTAGGAGGACGCATCTCTGCGTCAGGTGGGAGGACGCAATAAAAATTCCCGCTATAGGCACACAAATCTTCATTCAAACGCCAAAATATTTATTAAATGCGACCGCTAAGTGGAGCTTTCCGCTTCATTTTAAGGAAAGTCTCTTTATCCACTGTAATGTAGAAAATAAAAATAAATTTTCGTTAAACAATTCTTAGATTTTTTCTCATTTACTGCTGCTCATTTTTAGCAAGTACTGTAATTATTTCACGGCCTATCGCTTGAATTTCCAAAGCCACACCCAAGTTCACCTCCACTACGTGGCACCTTTCTAGCCATGAATTTACGGGTGTTATTTGGGTGCATCCGTAAAGTCTGGAAAATGTCCAGTATGGCAGAGTAGTATACATTTCACGAACTTTTATTTGGGCCGGTGAACATTACAATAGAGCTACGTTCGGGCCGGTATTAAGATCACAAGCACCAAATGAGAAATACTGAGTAAATACCGAGCAATACGAATAATAACGAGAAATATCATTATGTGAAGACAAAATATCGAGCAATACCGAGTAATCCAAAAAAATACCGAGTTTTTCAACTCGGTATTTCTCGATATTGATCTTCACAGAGCGATATTCTTCGTTATTATCAAACAATACCAAGCAATATCGATCAAATATCGAGCAAAAACCGAATAACAATTCTTTGACCGTAGCTACTTCTGGTCAGCAGACCTAATAAAAGTTCCCATTTCACCGCGTATAACCGTATGAGACGTCGCATGCATGTGGTTTTCTCTACACCGCCGGTACAGTTTAAATCGCACATGACGTTGTTCCCCATATTTCTAACAGCTTTACAGATTTTGGGCATTAGGTTAAAAATTTAGAAATTTACATCATTATATTTTTTTGATGAGAATTTTAATTAGTTTACAATTATTAGGGGATAAAAATATAATTTAAATAGAAAAAATATTTATTTAAAAATATTTAGATTTAGAAGAAGAAGTTATATGCTATTTTTTGTTTTAGAATGACCGTCCAATCAAGTTTTATCTTAATTCAAAAAATATTCCGCGGAGCAGATAATCGTAGGTAAAAATTTTTGGCACGTGCGATGCTCACACTGTGCACGTGTCCCCCACTTAAATTTCCATCTCCCGAGTAGCAACAGAAAGAAACAGCGAGTTGAGGTAGACGAGAGGTGCGCAGAGAGAGAGAGAGAGAGAGAGAGAGAGAGAGAGAGGGAGAGAGGGAGCGGGGGGTTTAGGGAAGTAGGAGAAAGCATTGCCGGAGCATCGCATCGCCGCAGGTGGAAAGGATAATGGGAGAGGTCTCATTCTTCTTTGGCGTCATCCCTTTCCATATTCAACTTCTCATATATAAATATAAAGTTCTGTTTTTTATCGCTTTTCTTCTTGGTTTTGGGCAGGAGGGGAAAAAGCCAGAGGAGAAGAAGGCTGAAGAAAAGAAAGCTGAAACCAAGGCTGAAGGGGAAAAAAATAAGGCTGAAGAAGGGAAGAAAGAGGGTGGAAGTGGTGGTGTCGAACAAGGCGGCGGGGATGGGGGAAAGAAGGAAGGCGGTGAGGACGGCAAGGCAGAGTCAGCGCCGGCGCCTCCACCGCCTCCGGAGGAGATTTTAATGAGGGTCTACATGCATTGCGAAGGCTGTGCCCGCAAAGTTAAGCGGAGCCTTAAGGGTTTCGATGGTATCTTTAGCATTGATTTTTACAGTCTTCTGCTTTCTCTTTTTTGACAAATCTCTGTTCTCTGTTTTTTTTTCTTCAAAGGTAATTTTTTTTTTTACTTTTTGTAAATTTGGTTAGGAGTGGAAGAAGTGACGACGGACTGTAAAACGCATAAGGTGGTGGTTAAGGGGAAGAAGGCGGCGGAGGATCCTTTGAAGGTGGTGGAGAGAGTGCAGAAGAAGAGCGGTCGTAAGGTGGAGCTCCTAACTCCCCTGCCTCCACCAAAGCCGGAAAAGAATGAAGAAGAGAAAAAGGAAGATAAACCCAAACCGGAGGAGAAGAAGGAGGTTGCTTTGCTCTTTATCCTAACATTTCTAGAATACATATCACTCCTTGACTAAAATTTGTTTTTTTACTGTTGTGGTTTGCTTTCGTGTTTTTCAGCCGCCGGTTATCTCTGTCGTGCTTAAAGTCCACATGCATTGTGAAGCCTGCGCGCAGGAGATCAAAAAGAGGATTCTGAAGATGAAAGGTTTTGACTTTTAACTCTCTTTCATCTCTTTCTTTCCATAACCTCTCATGTATCTGGCAATCTTTAAATTTACTCCAGTCGTCTTTTCTTTTGGTTTTGGGATCTATTGGAGATTCTAATGCAGATCCTTATTAATAACTTTATTAGAAAGAGAAATTGGAACTACTCTTAGTTGAAACATCCTTTTCTTTCATTTAAATCTTCTTAGTGCTTCAGAACCCAACAAAGTTCAGATCTTGGACGTTCCAATCCTTAAGTTCGCCCCCTTCTTCTTTTACCCTCTGTTCTTATTCTGCATATCTCGATAATATGATACCATTTTCACATTATACAAAGGATAAAAATATGATTTTTGGTTTTTTGTAAAAAAATTCCTATAGCTTTCCCTCTTTAAGGAATGTTAAGAATATATATTAAATTTCACAATTTTTATTTCATTTAACTCTTATTATTGATTATTAAATAATCCTAATCATTTTTTTTTTCTTCCTGGTTACAAACCAGGCATTAATGATGCCAACTTGTTCAAAATACATTATTTTCATGTTACTGTGCTTGAATATCAAGCAGATTTGCAAAAGTTCTGGGTGGGAGGATCTGTCTCAAAGCTTGAATGAGCAGTTAATTACTTTATCTGAAATTCTGCTCAGATTTTCTTACCTTTTTTTTCTTCCGAGTTTTCTTTGATTCGCCCGCACAGGCAATTATTGAAAGAGATTCAAGCATCATTGTAGCCCAAATTTGCAGGTCGCCCAATTTTGATTGGATTGTCGCAAATCGCTGCATGTATGATTGGATTTGTTCCATCATAATTGTATTTTTTATGAATTAAGTCACTCTTTAGTTAGATAAAAGGATAAAATTTATATTTTTCAGTAAGAAATCAATGACAATTGAATCCTGAAAGCAGGAGTACAGTCGGCGGATCCGGATCTGAAGGCCTCTCAGGTAACTGTGAAAGGCATAATGGACCCATCAAAACTCGTAGAATACGTCTACAAGCGAACTGGCAAACACTCCGTCATCGTCAACTCCGACACTGCCGAAAAAAAACCGGAAGAAGCCGCCGCATTGCCGGCTGACGGCAAAAACAAGTCCAGCGGCGGCGATGAAAAGAAAGCCGGTGACGTCGCCAGCGATGAGAAAAAGACCGACGGCGAGAAAAAGGCCGAGGCTGGCGTAGTAAGTGAAGCTGGAGAAGATAAGGAAAAGAAGGAAGGTGGCTCGCTGGAGGATGCGGCGACCGTCGGAAAGGTCCTGGAGCTGAAGAAAAATGAGTTTTACTATTACTATCCGAGATACCCGACTGAGTATCAATCGTACGCTCCGCAGCTCTTCAGTGACGAGAACCCGAACGCCTGCTCTGTTATGTAAAAAAATTAAAAAACAGGGACATTTCTATAAATGCACCAGCAAGTATAAATTTAATAAGTAAGCTCTTTTTGGTTGTCTAATGCAAATCAAACTTATTTTCTTTTGCTGCAGATCTCTAATTTTGCTTTGTAATTACAGCCTGAATCTAATTATCTTTTCATATTAATTTATACTAGAATTAGTATTATATAACTTCCTTCATTTTTTATTGTGAAGATGACTCAATAAATAGATTTTGAGATGACTTTGGTGAGTCAAATTTGAGTCAATTTCAACTCAATCGTTTGTTTGTGAGTTTGTTCACTCATCAGTTCATGCAGCGGCGGGTTCAGTCTTAATTTTTAGGAGATAAATTTATAATCAAAGTGTAGATATTTTTTTTTTCATAAATATACTTTCAACCAAAAATTGTTCTGAGGGTGTTCCTCTTAACTCTTATTTGTTCATCGTTGTACGCTTCATTTATATGTTGGGGGTTCAGTGAAGCATGCATGGCGGGGGATAAATTATTTAAATAATTATATAATGAAGAAATTTTTTTTTTTCAAGAAAAGAAAAGGCGGATCTGATTTGGACTAGTAGGATTGAGCTCGAGTTTGAACTCAATCAATTACTTATGTTCTTGTTAAAGATAATTACTTATGTTCAAGTTAAAGATGATTTGAGCTTGACTTTTTGATTATGGAGAAATTATTTTGAGCGGACGTCAGATCATCTTAAGATTAATCAGGATTTTTTGCATTATCCAGTACACAACGATATATGAGTGATGCACAACAACAAAAATGATGCGTCGTGATATATATATATATATATACCTGTGGAATATGCCTGTGGAACATTTACTTATCTTATAACCATTGTATTTACTACTTTACCTGCTCTTGGCCTATATAATGGCACTGTATCTCTGTACATGAATTAATTCAATTACTTCAATTCCCGCTCTGTTCTCTCTGCCTGCTTCCTTCTCACCGCCTCTCTCATGGTATCTTCAGCCAAAATGGGGGACCAAGATTCAGCAACCTCCCGCCCTCCCTCTTCCTCTGCCATTGCCAGCAACTCCACCGAGCTTCCTATACCGGCATCACTCAAATTTCTCATCTCCAACGTCAAGAATCTGATCCCTCATCCTCTCACCGTCGACAATTACGCGATATGACGTATACAGATCATAAAACACTTCACCGCAAACGGTTACGCCGGACATCTCACCAGTAAAACTCCACCACCCTCCAATGAAACTACTCAAGAACATCATCGCTGGCTTCTTGTTGATAGCAATTTGATTTCCGCATTATTTTCCACTATATCTCCCCAGTCTTTCATATGTAATCAATTCCTCCACCGTCCACGGTGTCTGGACGGTTCTTGAACGCCGGCTTCAACCAACGAGTCGGTCCCGTGTCATCCAGCTCAAGAACAAGCTCCACCACATACAAATGAAAGATCTAAGCATGCAGCAATACCTCTCTCAAATCAAGAACTTTGTTGATAACATTGCTGCATCAGGATCACAAGTCGATCCAGAAGATGTCATTCTCTACATCCTAAACGGGCTCCCATCTTCCTACAACTCGTTCAAGACGACAATTCGTACTTCTTCTCTTCCGGTAGATCTGGACAACCTCTACTCTCTCCTCTGCAGCGAGGATATTCATGTCCAACAATTACTACTAAAAGACTCCTCCAACAGTTCCTCGGCAACTTCTCTACAAGCTCCATCCTGAGTCAAAATCGGTGGCGTTCTCAGAAACGTTCTGCCAAGAACTTCAACAACAACCCCAGACAACCCGCCCTTACTCAAACGCCTCTTGTTCCGGCTGCTCCTCCGACGAACCATCCTACGTGCCAAATTTGTGGGAAAATCGGACACATCACAATCAATTGCTGGCACCGCTGCAACCCCAAATACGCACCCACTATATCCAACGGCCAACGGGCTATTGATGGCTCAGCCCACTTCCTACCCAACTCAAGATTGGATCATTGACTCCAGTGCCTTATCTCACCTTACTCCAGACTCCTCCAACATTTCTCATCCTCTCACATATCAAGGAAACAATACTGTCTCCATCGCAAATGGATCAAATCTACCAATTCAACACTCCGGACAGGGACTTCTACCTCTACCGGACACGAATCGTAAGCTTCGTCTGTGTAAACTCCCCCATGTCCCTTCTCTTACTCACATTTTATTATCCGTTTCTAAATTAACGTCCGACAACTCTATTTCGATAACCTTTGATGCTAATGGCTTTGAAATTAAGGACCTACAGGATCGTGAAACGCTTCTTCGTGGTTATCTACATAATGGCTTATACTGCATCAAACCGGACTCCAGCATTTCTTCGGCTGCTCTCCACAACAGCGTCTCTTCCTCCCAACTCTAGCATGCCCGGCTCGGTCACCCAAACAGCCGTCTACTTCCTCTTCTTGCCAAGCAAATTCCTGACTTCAAGAACGTCTCTTCATCTTTTTTATGCAAATCCTGTAATGTGGCAAAAAGTCACAAACTTACTTTTAGTAAAAGAATTTCTGTCTCTACAATCCCGTTTGAACTCATCCAATCGGATGTCTGGGGACCGACTCAAGATCCGTCTCTACAATTCATTGATGATTTTACCCGCTTTTCTTGGATTTACTTGATGCATTCTAAACAAGAGACATTTACTAAATTTAAAATATTTTGCTGTTTAGTCAAAAAATCAACACTCAATCACTCCAAAAACCTTCCGTTCCTACGGCGGCGCCGAGTTCAACAGTAATGCCTTCAAATCTTACTACAAGACAACGACATTATTCAACAGCTAAGCTGCCCTCATACGTCAGAACAAAATGGAGTCGCCGAACAAAAATATCGGCACCTCCTCGACCTAACCCGTACTCTGTTACACGCTGCCTCTCTCCCGCATAATTTCTGGGCTGATGCTATATCCACTGCAAATTACCTCATAAATCGACTTCCATCCAAATCCACGACGCTCAAAGCTCCTTATCAAAATCTTTACGGCGTTAATCCTACGCTTACTCACCTCCGATCTTTCAGCTGTCTCTGCTACCCGTGGATGCATATATATATATACTTTTAATTCCGGAGCAATTTTATGAATGGCATCTCGGAGTCCATTGGTGCGTAGTGGAGCGGAGGTTGGTGCGGTGTGCTTTGTCAATCTTAAAAGTACCTTTTATTTTAATTGTAAAGGAGGCGGTGTGGTTTGGTAATGGGTAGCTCATAGGAGTTGAATCCGAGTCAGCTTTAAGAACAGAGACACTGTGCCTTTGGGAACTACGCCAGTGAGCCGGTCTACAGAAACAATTTATTAAAATTTTTTTTTATTTGTACCTTAGGAATCGCATTTATTAGCGGGAGATATTCCATGAATTGATGGGTAGTCAATTATTCGATCACATAAAGTATTTATTTGATTTTCTTTTAGATTTTTCAAACAATTTGCTAGAAGCTTCTCTTTATTGGGTCAGGTCACTGAACATGTTTGGAGCCTAATAAAAATGTGCCACATCACCTCCTTCTCGGTACTGTGCTCGGTACTCAGTACTGAACAGTATCGAGTGATGAATATAAGTTGTATCCGATAAACTGACCAAATAATCTCTCCTCTTTTATGAGGCCTTGATTCCAACAAAAAATATTAACTATTCTCTTTGAATTTGAGGGGTTATACTGACCCAAGCTCTCTCTCCCTTCTAACACTCCAAATAAATCTATATTATAAACTTGGGTCCTATTTTAAATTATTTTTTGTTTTAATTTGTACAGATATATTTGATTAGCATGTTGTTATTATTTAGTTATTTATTTTAAAAATAAATCAAAATATTTTTTAATTTTTTAAATAATTTTTAATTGTTCAATTTTCTTAAAGTATGAATTCTCCAACATTTATGCCTTTAGGATATTAAATATATTTTTATTTAATATAAAATATAAATAAATAAATACATAAATTTAAAAAATAATGAAAATATAAGGTGAGCACAATTTACCATTTTGTTGTAGTCAAGAATTCACCCAAATTAAAAAACTTTTTTTCATTATCCATTCAGGAGAAAGAAAACCTCAAACGTCAAACTCCTATTTTAGAAAGCAATAAATAAGATGTCCAAAACGAAGTCTTAGTCATTTCTAAAGCATTGTCTATACAATAAAAAATATGCATAGCCCTTTTAAATTATGTCATGCAAATGCTAAAGTTGATCTTTATTCATAAATTATGAACAAGTAAATCAAATTATGGTTATGAGATTCATCAAATTAAACTACTCAAATTCATTGTTCTAATATCACTTCTATTAGCATATTAGAATATTAATATATTAATTAAGCTGTGCTGTATAATTTGAAACTACTCTTCATGTATTTACATTTGTATCCAAACTTAAACTATAAATATATCTCTGCTCTGATACCATGTAGAAAGAGACGAATGGACAGAGAAAGGATAAAGTTCTGTCGGATAATCCACTTCTTCCATGGCGGATAATCCACTTCCTCTCTCTCAATCCGGCGTGACTCAAGGGCACTCCGATGATCCGCATACTATTTCTCCAGTTCTCAAATTCGTGGTTTCACATCTCAAAACCCTTGTTCCAAATCAGTTATCTACAGACAACTATCCTATTTGGAGAAGCCAAATCTTGAAGCTCTTCCGTGCCAATGGCTTCCAGCAGTATCTTGAATCTGCGCCTGATTCCTCTCAATCTTCCATTACCGATCGCAACCTTGCTGCAGCGATCTGTTCGACCATATCAGCATCTATTCTTCCCTATATTATTCATCTTGATCTCACCTCTGAGATCTGGAAGGTTCTTGAACTCAGATTTCAGTCCTCTTGTCGTTCCAAGGTTATACAGCTCAAAAACGAGCTGCACAACTTCTCCATGAAAAATCTGTCTATGGCTCAATACCTTACAGAAATCAAGAAAATCGTGGACCAAATCGCCTCTGCCGGATGCACCGTGGACGCTGAAGACACCATTCTTTACATCTTGAATGGTCTTCCGGCTCAGTATCAGTCGTTCAAAACTTCGATCCGAACTATGACCACTCCGATCAGTCTTGATACGTTGTATGCCTTGTTAATGAGCGAAGAAATTCACGTTCAAAATGATGCCGCTCGTGTTTCTTCGCAGCCAGATGAACAAACGGCGTTGTTCACACGTCGTGGCCGTGGTCGCAAAAATTCTGGACGTCCGTCCCAAAATACAAATCCAAACATCAGATTGAATCAACAGCCCAATGTTTCTTGCCAGATCTGTCACAAACGTGGACATTCGGCGGATGTGTGTTGGCATAGGCTTAACACTAACTACAATCCGCAATCTTCGCAATCAAGAACCAACAATGCTCTTCTGGCCACCAACAACTCAACGACGTCTGAATGGTTTCTTGACTCCGGTGCTTCCTCGCACATGACTAATGAAGCCAATAATCTTACGTCGGCCACCACTTATCAGGGCTCGGACACAGTTACCATCGGGGATGGAAGAACTCTACCCATTGCCCACTCCGGCACGGGAATTCTTCCAACCCCGTCTCGTAAGCTTTTTCTCTCTCAAATTTTGCATTTACCTTCTATTTCTTACAATCTTCTCTCTATTTCAAATTTAGTTAAAGATAACAATTTAACCGTCACTTTTGATCCTCTTGGGTTTACTGTTAAGGATCTCAAGACTCAACAAATTTTGATTCAAGGACCATGTAAGAATGGTCTCTACTCAATTGCTGCTTCCACCGCCAGATCTTCATCCTCTGCCCTGTCTGCTCTTCGAATAAAGCCGGCTACTTGGCACAATAGGCTTGGACATCCGCAACCGAGCACCTCTCAGACAATTGCTCGATCTAATCCAGAACTTCATATACCTATTAATAATGTGTCACGTATTTCTTGCATTCAATGTAAAAGTCATCGTTTACCCTTTAAACATTCTGTATCACGGCACACTACTCCGCTTGCCTTGATTCACACTGACCTTTGGGGTCCTGCTCCGGTTCAGTCTCAACAAGGCTTTAGATATTACATTGTCTTCATTGATGATTTTTCGCGTTTTTCTTGGCTCTTTCCGCTTACTTCTAAATCTGATGTGCCTTCTATATTAATAAACTTTGTTAAATTTGTTGAACGCCAAACGAGCCACAAGGTTAAAACTATACGCACAGATGGCGGTCGTGAATACGTCAACAATCAACTACGATCATTCTTCCAACAGAACGGCATTCAACATCAGCTTGCCTGCCCCTATACTCCCCAGCAGAACGGCGTCGCCGAGCGTAAGCATCGTCATATCGTGGAAACAACACGTACCTTACTTCAAACGGCAAGCGTTCCCATATCATATTGGCCAGATGCTATGTCTACTGCTACCTTTTTAATCAACCGACTTCCTTCAACTAATACTACATATAAGTCCCCGCTTCAACTTCTGTTTAATATTAAACCAGATTATAGCCACCTTCGAACATTCGGCTGTGCATGTTTTCCTCTAATTCCTTCTCATAACAGGCACAAACTGCAACCAAAAGCACTTCCCTGTATCTTCATGGGTTACTCAGATCAGCATAAAGGTTACAAATGCATGGACAAGAACACTAACCGCATCACCGTTTCTCGCCACGTTACGTTCATTGAAGATTTGTTCCCTTTTCAACAGAATGGCATCAATCAACCTCCAGTTGAAACGTTCTATCCACCATCTTTGCTCACACCCACCTCGCTGGCTCCAACAGTCACGCTCCAACAATCTTCATCGCAATCTTTCACTATGCCTCCTACCTCTACCATGCAGAGTACACCAGCTTCACCTCAGCATGCTCATTACTTTCCGCCAGAACCTACTCCTCATCCCACTACCGCGCCTCCTATACGACATCCTATGCAGACCAGATCTCAAACTGGTTCCCTCAAACCGATCTCTCGGCTAAACCTTATTCACACTCAGTCGGACACAATAACTCAGGAACCCATCTCCTTCCAAGAAGCTAACAAAAACCCGGAATGGCGTCGTGCTATGGCAGAAGAATTTCATGCATTACAATCACAGGGAACTTGGTGCCTCGTTCCCCCACCGGCTAATGCATCTATTCTGGGGTGCCGATGGACCTACAGAACCAAATTTCACTCCGATGGGTCCGTCGCAAGGCTTAAAGCACGTCTAGTCGCTCAAGGAAACCGTCAAGAGCACGGTCTTGACTACGACGAAACCTACAGTCCGGTAGCTCGATTACCCACTATTCGTGTCTTGTTAACTATTGCATTATTTCATAACTGGCAGGTACTGCAACTTGATGTCGCCAACGCTTTTCTTCATGGCAATATCAAAGAAGTCATCTACATGCGACAACCCAAGGGATTCGAAGATACTAACAATCCTACGCATGTTTGCCTTCTCCGCAAGGCTCTCTATGGCCTCAAACAAGCACCACGCCAGTGGTACACAACATTCACTGAATACCTCATTACACTCGGGTTCGGATACAGCAAAGCAGATCCCTCATTACTTACCTTCTCACAAGGGAACACACAAATTTACCTTCTCATATATGTGGATGACATTCTTCTCACCGGAAATAATAACAATGCCATATCTACCATTCTCATCAAACTCCAACAACGGTTTAGTATGAAGAATCTTGGAGAGGCTCACAATTTCCTTGGCATTAAAATTCAGCAAACCATAGATAAGTATTTCTTGTCTCAGTCGTCATATGCTCACTCAATACTTCAAATTGCTAATCTTGTCAATTGCAACCCAGCAGCGAATCCAACTTCTACAAAACCGCAGACGGACATTTCAGCTGCCTCTCTCCTCTCCGAACCAACTCACTACCGAAGGATCATTGGGTCTCTTCAGTACCTAACAATTACTCGCCCAGACATAGCGTACGCCGTGAACAACCTATCTCAACACATGCATGCTCCGCTTCCATCTCACGCTCAAGATCTAAAAAGGCTTTTGAGATACATCAAGGGTACCCTTGACTTCGGGCTACCTATCTCAAAATCCAATCTCCAACTTCAAACTTTCTCCGATGCTGACTGGGCGGGAGATCCGGACACTCGTCGCTCCACATCGGGCTACTGCACATTTCTAGGCAGCACTCTCATCTCTTGGACCGTGAAGAAACAAACCACCGTCGCTCGCTCTTCAACTGAGGCGGAATACCGCTCCTTGGCAGCTGCTACGGCGGACACGGTATGGCTCAAGCAGCTACTGCACGACTTTCAGATCACTCACGATCAACCTATCAATCTTTTCTGCGACAACACCTCAGCCACTGCTTTAGCTCTTAATCCTGTGTTTCATGCAAGAACGAAACACATTGAGATCGATCATAGATTTGTTCGCAGTCATCTTCAAGATCATCATATTAAACTTCTACCTATAAGCACGCTGGACCAAACAGCAGATATTCTCACGAAGCCGCTATCTACGCATCGGTTCAAATTACTTCGCAACAAGCTCACCATATCTCAGATAGGCTAAGCTTGAGGGGGGCTATTAGCATATTAGAATATTAATATATTAATTAAGCTGTGCTGTATAATTTGAAACTACTCTTCATGTATTTACATTTGTATCCAAACTTAAACTATAAATATATCTCTGCTCTGCCATCTGACGGTAAGACAGAACTTTATCCTTTCTCTGTCCATTCGTCTCTTTCTACAACTTCCTATTACACATTTAGTATAAAAAGCTTTGTAAGACACAAAGATATAACCATTGAATTTAATAACATTTTTTTTTGGGACAGTTTGGTCATTTAAGGCAAACTCATACACACAACGCATACACAAAGACTCAAACCTTAGACCTCTTGATTTGAAGCTTAAGCATTTAACCAACAGACCAAGGTACAATATACGTCATCTTGAAAATTTTTCATGCCATACTCTATCATATCCCCTAAATAACATTCATAAATATTATCTCATGTCAGTGGTAAATATTTTCTTTTATATTTAGGAATAATCATACCTATATATCATGCCCAGTGCATGCCCAAGAAATTTATCTTATGCTCTGTTTATGAATATCAATCTTGTAAGTAGTTATATCACGCCAATTAGGTTTGCCACTCTAATGTGTCATGTCATAGGAAAGCATATAAACATTCACATGCATCTTTCATGTCGCATTATATGTATCAGTCATCCATAAGCTTGAAATTAATATAACTTTTGTATATCAATTTCGCCATGCTTACAAAAATTTCAATATCTCTACTAGTTGAGCATTAAAATAGTTCAATATTTACTTCAATGATAAATTAAATGGAACACAACAATAATAAACCACTTAATTGTTAGTTATGTGTTATAGTTCAAATGCATTGACATTGATAGCATTATTTCTCTAATAAAAGTTTTTGTATGCATGAACTAGAAGGCTTTGAAGTATTTAGGAACTCTTTTTTCTTTAACATTTAGGCCAATTAAGATAAATTCACACACAAATCACATAAACAAGCTTCGAACCCAATACATCTTGGTTGAATGTCAAAGCTCTTAAACAATAGATGAAGATTAGCTCTGCATTATTTAGAAATTCTAACAAAACACATTAAAGAAGTTTTATTTTTAAAGTGCGTTATCTATAAAATAGTATTATAAGTTTAATAATTAATAATAAAATAGTTAATGAATTAAATCATAATTAGAATTTTACATAAATAATTATATATAATTTATTTAATAATAATTTGCAATGTACTTAATAAGGGAAGATTTAATTTTATAAATTCTTCTATTAAAAGAATACCATAGAAAAGAAAAAAAAAATCCATCAATTAAACAATGCTATTAATGGGATCTTCTATGTCCACATCAACCTCAAGTTATATGCCTATGAGTGTACAGATTCCTCAAATCATGTCGATGAACTGCTCAAAGAAGATATGAACATTCACCTTGTCTACAGCCTTTTTGTCTCAAAAATTTCAGAAATTCTTGAAATAAAATGTGCGTTTGATGAAAGCAGACATGATTATTTTTCTTTTTATTTTTATAAATCATCACATTTTAGTTTTTATTTACTAATATTTTTCATATAATTTCCCAAAAAAAAAAAAAATCATATATTTTTAATTAAAACTTCTGATTCTTTTATGTCTCTCTATAAAATATAATCACATAATAAAAAATAGTCCTAGATTCATTGATGATAAAGATTGAACGTAATATTTTGATAGTAAAATGGTAGCTCATCATGTTTTGTGTGACATATCTTCTAAAATTTATAGTAAAATTTTTAATTTTAAGGAGAATTATATTTATTAGAGGTATAATTGTTCCATTAGGTAGAAGGGTACGTAATGATGAGTTTAAGGAGTTTATTTAAATTTAGAATATTTTTAAATCAACATGTTTGCTCTACTAGGGTTCCGCCGCTTCTTCGACTCCTTCGTTTTTGTGAGCGTTTCCTTCCTCTTTTCGCCTGTTTTTGTGTATGGCGTCATCACGGCTTCGCGAACCTGGTTTTCTGAGTGGGACTACGGCTCCTATTTCTTTTAAAGACACGGTTTCTGATATTTCTTCCTCTGCTTTCCATGAACTGAGTTTTTCTTCTCATCATGGCTTGCCGGCGTTGTTAATTTCCGAGGAAGAGGTTAGGTCGCTTGTTAAGCCTTTTGAATTCTCGTTGGTTGGTCGGTTTCCGGGACGGAAACCCTCTGTCGATGTCATTCGAAAATTTTGCTTTAGTTTAAAGTTGATTGGGGAATTTTCAGTTACTGTGCTCAACAACATGAACATTTTGATAAAACTGGTGAATGATTTTGATTATTGCAGAATTTTTTCCCATAGATCTTATTTATTTCAAAATTGCTATATGAAAGTGGTGAAATGGACGCCCCATTTGGATGTTGAGATGGATTCTCCGATTGTGCCTATTTGGGTTTCTTTCCCCCTTTTTAGGCCCCATTTATTTTCTCCTAGGATCCTCTTCGGTTTAGGTTCTCTTTTCGGTCGGCCTCTCAAATCGGATTTGGCTACGACTTCTGGTTCGCGTCCGTCCATGGCTCGCATACTGGTTGAGATGGATGTTACCAAAAAACCTGCGGATAAGGTCTGGGTTGGATTTGTGGATTCGGGGTATGTTCAGTCTGTTATCTTCTATGATATCCCTAGTTTATGTATACATTGTATTTCTTTAGGGAATTCTAAGGAGTCTTGCCCTATTTTACATCCAAATCTTAAAGCTTCAAAACCTGTGATTGCACATTGCGAAGTGCCTGTGTCGACTGTGCCGGTAGCTGCAGGTGTTTCGAATGATAATGTTATGCTTGAGTCGAATGAGAATGGGTCGGATGTGCCTGTTGTTGCTCCTGGTAGGGAGTTGGTTTTTAATCCCCCGGTTGATGTAATTTTGGATAACATTAGGGATGGTAATGTTATGCTTGAAACTGGTGTTTCGGTTGCGGCTGATATTTCGCTGTCCCCAAATGCTTTGCCTTTTGTTCCATCGTGTGTTGAAATTGGTCAATCAGCTATAATTGAGGGTATTCCGAATGAAATTCAGATGCCGGATGTTTGCGAGAGGTTGGTTTCTAATCCTGTTATTGATGCGTCGTTTCCTGCCGTGGGTGGTGGGTCGTTTCAGAATGTGTCTCCTACTGTTGTTGATCGGATCCAGTTAAATGTTAAGGATTTTGTCCCTTTAGTGGGGGAACAGGTTGCTAATACGGAGGTACATGGCATGTTGGTTAATTCTCATAATTTGGTTAATGTGCCTGTGAATTTAATGGAATCCCATAATGTGTTGGGTAGTAAGTCTGGAATGGCTGTTAGGTCTCATTGTGACTGGTTGAATATTTCTTCTGAGGATGTTTCTGATTCTGAATCCTATTCAGATCTTGAAAATGAGTCTAAGATTGTTCCAGATAGACCTCTGAGGGTAGCTCACCGTGGGAAATTTTGGAATCGAGGTGGTAAAAGAAGATAATTTGTTTTCATTTTTCTTGTTTATTGTGGTTTTTCGGTGGGTTGTTACGGGGCTATGATGTGGCTGGGGCTCGCATCCACGTCGACTTCCTTGTGGCAACCGTTGGTGATTCCCACTCTATTGGATGGTCCTTGCGCGGTCTCAAGGATACTGGTAGTTCTGGCTTTTTGCTGAGCCCTTTTTTGGGTTTGTTTTATCATCCTTTTTTTGTGTTATTGGTTTTTCGTTTGTGGCTTTTTGATTGGTGAGTTGTTATGTTCTTTCTGATTGCTTTTTTGGGGCCATCTTGGTGGTTTTCTTTTTGGTTTTGTATTAGTTGGAATCAAAAGCTCATAGGTTTTCTCTTTAAATGTTGTATTTTTAGAGAGCTTATGATTTCATAAGGACTTGTAACCCCTCCTTTTATTTAAATAGAAACAACATTTTGAAAAAAAAAAGGAGTTTATTTAAATTTATGTCATTATAAAAAAATAATTACTTTAGGTTAAACTATATTAATTTTAATAAGTCATCATCAAATGAAACTAAATAAATTTAAATTTTATGTTGATTAAAATACGAAATGTGTCATTAGGGAAATATAAATCTGATTCATGAAGTCACTAAATTAAATTAGAGCCTATTATTTGAACCTTTTATATTTTGGAATTTGTTAAGTTATTTTTAATACAAGTCGCTTAAGCTAAATGTAACTTTGTCTTCTATATTATGTATATGAACTCATCAAAAGAACTTACAAAGTAACCATACTTTTAAAAGCATTCACTAAAACTTCCTAATACATGAAGAGTATTCATCAATCAACGACCTCATTCTTTTCTTAAGAATGTGGGGTTACTGGCTTGACATAAATAAATGAAATCTTACGCAAAATAAATCCCTTTCTCAAGGAATTACTTTTCTAGATATTTATATAAGTATATAAATATCTAATACTTATTAGAGCATAAAGGAGATAATTACACAAATACTTTAGCATAAGAAGCACTAAACAGGTGAATTGCCACATAAACATTCAAATATTGAGCATAAATGATGCAATAAATATTAAAATTATTTAATTTTAAATTAAAACATATAATAATAACCTAAATTTATTTTAAATTTTTGAAATATAGAACATATATATGAATTATCTTATATTTAAATTCAAATATCTTTTATATTTAAGTGACTAACCTTTTTTTAGACGTCATAATTGAAATTAAATCAAAGGGGTTAACCATTGAAAGCATAAAAAATTGGGAATTTTTAGGGTCCAGGGCTTCAAAAAATTTATTTAGTATTATGCACATTAAAATAATTACTATTGGATAGTTAATTAATAATAAATAATGGTTATTTCATGATGAAATCAATCGGGTGGTGCAAGCAAATTGAAATTGGTTCACCGATTTTGTTTTGTCCAGTGGATGGCCCCGCCCTGGCAACCCGAAGCTGGTCTGAGTCCGATTTTATCGACCCTTATCCTTATTGGTCTTTGCTTTGTTTTTACTGTTTTTCATGTAACCATGTGTTGTGGCCACTTCTATGATCTTCCTTTTATTAATGAATTGCTGTGTTTTAAAAAAAAAAGCATGATTCTTTTTAATTCCAAGAAGAAATTATTGTAATGTTTAGACGAACTAGTCTGGAAATGGTTCACCATTGAACCGATTGGATCAATCATTTTGCTGAATTTTTAACCCTTTTCTTTTATTAAGAAAATATTAATTTGATTAAAAAGTCATATTAAAATTATTTTAGCAAAATATGTACTGAATTAAATAGGAATTTAGGAAAGCCCAAAATTAATAAAATATATTTTTAATTGAAAACAATCATTCTGAGCAGCTTAAGAATATGAGAACTAATTATCTTATTAGTAAAAAAATCAAAATTAAACCAATTAAATTCCAATAAATAATAAAAAAATATAAATTTTTTCAATAATTTAAGTTTATTTCAAATACATTTAAATAAAATCTCATCCATCAAAATATCCCATAATAAATTCATAATAAAACTTATCCAATAAAATTAATTATATATTCAACCCGTGGGGCCCTATCAAATAAACGACAAAATAATATATTTTGATGGAAATGCTCTTTGGTCTTGTCATTTTTCATTTATTTAAAACATAAAAATAAAAATATTTTATTTTTTATAGTACAAGAAAATTAATTATAATAAGTGAGTAATTAATACATTATTGAATCTTCACCATCTTTGCAGCACAGAATCCAATCATTCAAGGCACATTAACTCCTACAGTGGCCCACATCACGTGACTTGGTGGATCTGGGTTCGTTTTGTTCAAGCCCACAGCCGCAGCAGCAGTCCACTGATGCTTTGTTGTCACTGTACGAAAATATTGGATGGCATTGAAGAAGTTAGAGAAGCTGGGTCACATTGGCAGACTCTGTAACAGTAACACAAAATTTTTAAATATATTTTAAAAATTTTACTTAGGTTTTATTTGAGACGATTTTTTTGTTATTTTTTAAAACAGTTTTTTGTTAATTTTTATACTAAAATGATATTTTAAGAAGCAGTAAAAAAGTCGTCTCAAACGAAACCGTAGAGTTCATTTGAACCCGTTTTTTTATTGCATTTTAAAATAATTTTTAGTGTAAATTATACTAAAAAATTATGTTATAAAATAATATGAAAGTTCTCAAGAAGCATTAGATTTCATTTGGGACGTTTTTTTATTATTTTATTATAGAACACGGTTAAAAAATGTAATAGAAAGTAATTTTTTAATTATTATGTGCAAAGAACGGACGTAGAACCTCATCAGGAGAACAATAAGAATGCGTCACATCAGCGGCACCGAGCCGCAGTATCGGGCAATACTGAGCTGCAGTACTGAACACAGGGGTGACGTAACACATTCTGATTAATCTCGTTCGACTTCCGCAAAGAATACGTAATCCCTAACTTGATATCAGAAGGTCAACATTTATTTGACCAAACTATCTTAAGACGACTTTCTCTATTCTTATCTACCACTCGACCTACTCCAACTTTTAATTATCAACATTCTGCGCCATAAAGCACTGCAGAAAAATAAAAGGCCTAAATCTCAGGTGATAGGAATTTTTTTTTTAAAAAGATAGCAGGATAATAGTCAACACATGTGTTCTGTTCACTGTTGGCGATAAAAGTAGAGAAGCTATATCCAAATCCTAATGGAATTTATCAAGGCCTACAAAAATTATCTACTAATTCTAAAATAAATTTAATAGCCTATAAAGCACTGCATATAACTTTTATTTTCTGTCTTACAGAAACCAAACGCTACAGCAGATTCGGATCCTGTAAAAGTTATAGAGTATGATTGTGCATTCAACTGAGCTCGCCGGCCGATGATTTCCAGCTAAAGCGTGATAATTGCGTTGGCTGAGTGCTCGCTATCATTCTGCCAAAAAGAAATAATTTGCGTATGAAGGAACATATCAGACCCACTTATTCTCTGTACCCATAATTTTAATGCGGTTGGATGAGAGGGTGGAAGGACATTTTAGTGGTGGGGGCCTATCAGATAGCCCAAAATGTCCTTACAAAACTGGATTATATATATATAGAGCCTTACAGTGATAGACGATGAAGATGTGGTTGGTGTTTCATATAAGCAGGTTATTAAAAATTATTCAAATCAGATGAATTTTAAATATGTTGATAATGAACAAATTAGATAATCACAAATAAATTGAAAATTTACTCCAATTTTACGTTTAAAAGTTCTACATTTGATTTACTTCATATTAATAATATTTTCAATTAAATAACACCTAAATCATTATATAAAAGCTATGTTCTATATTAATTAAACGATCATCATGAGCACTTCATATTAATAATACTTTCAATCAAATAACACCAGCGTGCATGGGCGGATCTACAGTGGGGGCCCTGGGGGCAAGGCCGCCACGGGCCCAATATCTAAAAACAGTCCATTTCAATTTATATTAATTAAAAACTTAGATTATTTATACATTAAATTCAAGCTCTAAAGCAAATTACTCCCTCCGCCTCCGCCTGGTATTTTTTTTTTTCTTCTCTCTCCCTTTCTCTCTCTCTTCCTTCTGTATCTCTCCGTCTCTCTCTTCCTTTATCTCTCTCTCCCTCTCTCTCTCTTCTTTTTAGAAAAAGATAAGATTAGATTATGTTGCAATTACTTAATTAATCATTAAAAATTTTAAATAAATTTTAGAAAGTAAATAAATAAATTAAATAATATTAACTTTATAATTTTGTATTATTTATATTTTTCTTTAATTAAATGTGAACCATTATATCAAATAAATTTAATATATAATTAATTTAGAATAAGTTAGAAAATTATCTTAAACTATTTTAAATTTAATTACTATAATTATAGTTCAAAAATTAAGATTTAATTTAATTAATTCAAACATAATAAAAGTAATTTATTTGAACTCAATTCATTAACATAATCTTAAGCGAAAAATATTAATTTTTCAAAAAATAATAAAACAGAGAGTGTTATAACTATTACTTTTTTTTAATGGGAACAACTATAAAATCTTATATCAAGATATATGATTACATGAAAGAAAAATATTATTTAAGAGTTACTTAATGCCTAGTATTTATTTGTGCCCCCATTAAAAAAATTTTCTTGCTCCGCCCCTGGCAGCGTGAGAGGCGGTTACCAGCCGGGAAAAAGTCTGACGGTTGTTGGTAGTCGAATGGTGCTCCAACTAGGTTAGAAGTATGGCGGTAATTGGCGACCAATGGTGGTCTGACAATGGTTGGGCAAAAAATTGACTATGATTGGCAGCTAGATGGAAGTCTAGCGATTGTCAACAACAGGGAGGTGGTCTGACAATGGTCGGGCGGAAGACAAGGTTGTCGACTGTCGAGTGGAAGTCTGGTAGTTGTCGGTGGCCGCATAGCGGTCTGATAATGGATCGGTGGAAGATCGACAGTAGGAGGACATCAGTTGGAAGTCCAACAGTGTTCGATGGCTAAGTGATAGTCAGACAACTATCAGTGGTTAGGCGACGATTGATGACGGCTTGCTAGTGGTGGTGCTAGAGCTCGTGAAGCTTTAGAGCTCTATCTAATCTCTAGCCAAAGATTCTTTTCATGTAGAGAGTGAGGGTTTATTTATATATATTTTTGTGAGGGGCAGACTCCGTAAATATGGAGAAGATCCATACCATGTTCGGATTGTTCCATCAGACGACCAATACTGATTCCACAAATTATAGAGCATTTTTTAGCCATTTAAGTGTCGCAATGATGTCAGAATTGAGAGATCTTAGGCTTGTTGGATTCAATTCATTCAGCTACTCGATTTGATTATAAGCATGTCATATTTGGATACCAATTAATGGTTTGAACCTTTTGAATACACTTCAGTCTCTTAATTGGATCCCATTTAGACTCGGATCAAACCAATTTGTTGCCATTGGGTTCATCTCCTTGAGATGTTCAATTTGACAATAATTTTGCTGAAATCTAAGTTCAAATGATCCCAAATTTAATTTCCAAAGTTTTCAACTTGCCTAGCTCTAGTTTTGTGCATGATCAATACTTTTTTTTGGTGATGTATCACCAATAAAAGAATGTCATTTCTAATACTTTCTAATCATGCATTTTTAGTCTAACTATATCTTTCTTAACATAGACCCATTCTAACATATGTACTTTCCTAACTAGGTCATCAAAAGGTAGATTCTTTATGTGACCAAACCATCTAAGACAGCTCTCTCTAATTTTATATGCCGTTGAGACTATTCCCACTAATTTTATCTTTCATTGGAGCTACTCCCAAATTTTCACCTGCGTGCACTTTTATCATAATGACTCACAGTGTAAAGCCACTCATCCATGTGAGCATCCTCATCTTTTGACACTTAATTTTATGCTAATCTTTTAATGACCAATATTCTACACCGTAAGACATTATGGATCTATAAAAAAATAGAAAAAATATATATTTTTTTTTAATTTCAAGAGGGTAGAAGAACCAAAAGGATAAATTCTGATTAAAATTTAATTAGAATGAATTATTTTTATTTAATTTTCTGGAGATAATTGTAAAATTCAGATAAATAATTTAATTATTATATATATTCATCTAAAAATAAATTTAATAATTTTATTAATGAATAAAATACATCTGATTTTTTTCACCTAATTTTTTTCCAAAAAAAAAAAATTTATTCAGTGGAACCTAAAAATACTCAATTTAATACAACTATAAAATACAACTTATAAACTACTGATTTAAAAGGAACGGCAGGGCATACAAATCCTCAGATGGATTTTGGATCGGGTCGAAAACCCGTGAGAAGCTATGGGCCGACAGCCCAACACGGCAACACACGCCATCGGCACTTATAAATCCCCCCATTATGTGTTTATTTTTAAGTTTTCCCTAATGTTTTTTTTCCTCTATTAGAAGGCATGCATAAAAACTATTTTAAAAAGTATTAATAAATATACATTAAAAGGTTATAGATAAATAATATTTAAATAAATAAATTGATATAATGAAACCATTCGCATTGAAAATAAAAGTAGAAGAGTACATATGGCTAGCAATATAAAAAAACTCAAAAAATTTAAGAGTATACAATAATCATTTTACTCTAACTCACCATCAATAGTAATTTCTACTTAGTCTTTATCTTTAGTATTCTCTATATTTTCTCGGGTGCAAAATGTTGATCATTAAAAAAGAAATATAAAATTAAGTGTTACAAAGAAGGCCATGCTCAGGCGGATGAACAGCTTCACTCCTAGAGATAGAATGCAAAATGAATTTTTATGCAGTAAGATTGGAGTAGCTCTAGTGGCAGATAAGATTAGAGAGAGTCGCCTTCTTGGTTTGGTTACACAAATTGTCAGCCTTCCGATGACCAAGTTAGAAAGTGGATGTCGTAGATCTGATGTATGTTAAGAAGATAAAGATAGATGTAAAAAAGGCATAGTTAGAAAGTATCATAAATGACATTTTTTTAGTAAACTTAAGTCATAATTTGACTTTTAATAAGACAAAATGAAAAAAAATGATTCATATAGATGGCTTTACTTAGAGAGATAAAGTATTGATATTGTTGTTGTTGTTCTTTCTTTATATTTTCTTCAACAAATCGTTCATCTCTTCAAAATCACCATCAACATAAAAAAATTAGGCATTTGATCTATATCAGTAATATACTACAAGAATTCTAACACCTCTTTTATATAATGAACAACCCTAAAACTAAGTAATCATTAATTATACCTCTATGTTTAGTCTTAATAACTATAAACTAATTAAGACTCTCTTTGTATTTCATGATAGTTGGCATAACATACTAGAAGCACTACAAGAAAATAACTCATTTCCGACGAAAGGAAATTCGTACGAAATTCTGACGGATTTTCTGGCGGATTTCCGACGAAATATTTCTGACAAAATATCTTCCATTCAAAAAAAAAAATCATATTGTTTATCTCAGTAATTTTATATTATTTATGCTCAAAACAATCTATTATAAATAAACTTTTAAACCTTTATACATGACATTTATTTTTATAATTTTTTTTCTAATTTTAATGAAAAATATACAATCATATTTGAGTATATTAAATATATTGCATATGATAAACTTTTAAGAACCATTTAATATGAACAAATAACAACATAAGCATCAATGAGATATGAACAACAAAAGAAACCTTCCAATAAAACTCAGCCAAAGAAGCTCACATGCCACCGACTGTAGCAATGAGAAAAATGTAGAATTAAGGACTTGCAAGGAGCCCACATTGGCTGCAATGCCAATAGGGGACGCATGATCATTAGTGATAATTTTATCATTTATCTTCCATTAGTAAGAAAAAGACATGAGCTTTAGCTCTAATCTCCTAATATATCTACCCCTATTTCACTCTTATTTTTTATTTTAGTATATTTTATTGATTTTGATTTTGCCACAAGTTATTAAAAAATAAAATAAAATATCTTAGTATTTTATAATTTCTATTTTAAATAAAATATTTTTATGTTTTAATCTCTTTTTTTTTTCTTTCTAATTTTACCAAAATAATAAAAAAATGAAAAAAAAAATAATATTTTTTTCATAATTGCCTCAGGTGGGACACATAATTGAAGGCGAGGTCAGCTTACCGCATTCTTGACTTGGCTGGAGGTTTAAAAACTTCTGATGTGCTAATTAGAAGAGATTTGCAGGTGGAGTTAATTTGTGGCTTATGCTATCATGGTAATAAGAGCGTGTCTCATTTATTTTTTGAATGAGATTCTTCTTTTGCTATTATTTCTGCTCTCATTCCTTCACCTATTATTCTACTCAAGCCTAATATTATCTAGTTATTTGAGTTCATTAAATGGTTGAATTTTGATCATAAGGTTCATAAGAGGTTCTATTATCTATTTTTTTGTTGCTCATTATACTTTCCTTGGAAATAGAGGAATGACAGGAGGTTTGAGCATCATTTTAGTTCATTATCTGTTGTATGTTATAACATAAAGTCGGCTGTGTGTGCTAAGCTTAATGGTTGCAAATTTAAGCTGCTATTATAGCAGTTGTTGTGCTAAGGTTCTTGATGGGTTGTGGTGGTTCAACTGATTGATAATTTCTGATATTTTGCAGGTATCGTATCTACTTCTTCTAATTTCATAATGATATATTTCTCTTTTGGCTCATTTTTTATTACTGGGGGTATACTGAGTTGGTTTCTATTGGACCTGGTCTTCATTGGCTTGTTTTTGTAGACTTTTGGCTGGGCAATGATGAATGATGTTTATTCATGATTCCTTCCCTATGATGGAAATTTAAGCAATAGGACTTTCCATGAATGACAAATTCGACAACTTGAGATATTCATTTTATGATGTACTATTTTGTTCTATTTTCATATGCACCTTAAACATTATGAGTTCAGCTTTTTGTTGGATTTTCTTCCATTTAATTTCTTACGGCCTTTTCATACTCACAATTGTAATATCATAGTTTTTTTTTGTTGCTATTATTGTTGATGGTGCTATTTCAATTTTATTCTATATCCTGTAATTGCTCTTATAATCAATGAAATGGATTTTGCCCCAAAACTTTCAAAAATAAAAATACCGCACACGATCTGCTAACTGCTAAGGTCGGTGCTCCAAGTACCAATGAAGAAACGGCGGTACCCGCACCTTCACCGGCGGGTCCGGCTCACGAAACTCGAGGCCATGTTCCGTCACCGAGCCGGCTGTGGGTGGCGCCACCATGTCGCAGTGCTCATGGCGGCTTCCGCCGGTGGTGGGTCCATCGGAGATACGACTGGATCTCGGCCATAAAGTCGAGGATCGTACGGACCCATTGCTCAAATTATGCACCGATAAAAATTTCCTTTCAAAAAACTTCTCCAATGGATGCCACGTGTAAAATGATCATATCGGAATGGTGCTGGCGCTATCATTGTGGTCATTCTTCACTGTTTGCTATTTGGTATGAGACGGCGGATCTAACAATACTCTGGTGAATTCTTGATGGTAATGATAACCGTCAGGGAGGTAAAGTTAAAGTACCGAGAATCGCATTTAGCTAAATGGCTGCACGTACACGTGGACGGTTTTGATTGGTTTTGAAGACAGTAAAACTGTTCATTGGCAAAAATGTTAGATGGCGCACATGTTCGAGTCACGTGGTAGCTGTACCCGCGTGTCTGATACGTCCACGATTGCTGAGTCAGATGGGTCCGGTGGTATTATCGTGCTCCCATTTTCACCTGGTCAATAAATTATTATTTTCCATTTCCCTCATTGCCGTCAATCATTTATAAATAGAAATAATAAATAAAAATCCTTCGACGGAGGATCCCACTGGCCAAACCTTATTGAATATAAAAAATAAATAAATTTGAAAATAATATCATATAAATATATCCATTAATTATGATTCATTATTTTATTTTCAGTATTTAAAATTGTATACACTTATATGTGAGCTCCTTACGAGAAATAAATAAAAACTCATTGAATAATTGAAGGTCATGCTAATTCAATAGAGGAGTTCGATAAAGAGAGGCGCTCGCATTAGAGAAGTCAAATCAAGAGAGTTGCACGCAGAGGTCGGTTGTTCTAAGAAAGATGGACTTTGTAAGGACTCTCTAGTAAGGGCGATCACCACTATCAAAAGACCACTAACCCCATCAAGAGATATTTGACTATGACAACTTTGCAGTAGCAACTACACCTATATAGCTTACATCTTTTCCTAAGAGATTATTTACTCACTAGAGGTACTCGTTGAAGGCACACGCTAGCAGTTATATATATATATATATATATATATATATATATATATATATATATATATATATATATATATATATATATATATATATATATATATATATATATATATATATATACTTGCCAAACAAAAGTTATAATATACTATCTTCTAGTTTTATTATTACTTTGAAATAAAATAGAACAATATTTATTTATTTATTTTGAAGATTTTTTGGGGAGGGTGCCAAACCAAAGAGCCAATGAGATGATAAGTATATTACTGTGACATCCCAGACATCTATAGTGAAAGTATTCATCGACATACTTCTCTTCTTCTTTCTCAGATCAATACAGATATCTAAAAATGATAATTGCATTAAAGAAAACGAATACATCATAAAACTATAATTTCACATTACGACATTTCATAATTACAATCCAAAATTGACATCCAAAAGAACACATACAATAGCCGCTCGGGCTACAAAACAATGCATGAACAAAAAACTACGAAAACTACACTAGTATATGAAAGAAGTTTCATGCGGGAGGCTCTGCATCTGAAATCATTAACCACATATAATGAGCTTAAATAGCCCAGTAGGTCATCAAAAACCTACAACTTAAATCAAAGCACGGTACGAAAACAATATGCATGTCAATCAATCAAATCAATATCAGTCACTTACACATGATCATTGAATCGATGCAGATACGGAAATCAGTACAGAAACAGTAATCAATGCATAAACAATAATCAATACAAAAATAGTAAAATCCTAAATCGATAGTAGAAGAATTAGTAAACAGTATAAAAGTCCGTAAAGCTCAATGAATTAGTACATACATCAAATCAATAAAAAATCATCGGATCAATCATATCAGTCAGTATCAAGAGAAATCAATTCTGGTCAATAATAACGGTATGGAATCATATAAAACAATCAAATCAATACATCGTAAAGAACAGTTAAAATCACAGCAATATAGTAAAAACATATAATCTATATCACGTGCTCGGTGTATCACATGTATCAGTATATCACATGTATCAGTCAGTATTCGGTGTATCACGTGCTATAAGATTATTATTATCAGTGAATCAGTAATATCAGTGAATCAGTAATAAAATTGATAAACAGTATGCAATATCAATGAAATCGTGCAGTGACAGTAAACTCATAAATCTGTCAGTAAATCCATTCAATATCAATAAATTCGTCGATATCAATAAATTCATACAGAAATCAATAAATCTGTTTAATATCGATAAATCAGTTCAATATCGGTAAATCATAAAGTAATCATAAGAACAATACTCTACACATGCATTCCAGTACAGTAGTCTTACTTAATAAGTACAATCACTGGCTATTAAGACATTTTTAAAGGTTAGTATAAGTGTTAGTAATCTGTTGGCTCAGTAAATAGAGTCATCACTCTTGCCCGTCGGCACAGTAATCTCCTCATAACTCCCTTCAGTAATCACGTAATCGGTAGATGATAACACTAAACCCTTTTTAAAGGAAATCCCGTCGGCCCACCATCCTGTACAGATCAATCGTCAACCAACGGTTCAACCAGTCTTTACTTGTCTTTCAGTAATATAATAGTATTTCAATCATATATCCACATTTATATACTTCTCATTAATACATTGCAATCAACAAACACAATTTAACTCAATTGAACAAAATCCTTAAAATATCGTACAGTCGACAGAAATCCCAAACAGAGTCAAAATACACAGTTTAAGAAAACTACCAAATTACCAGAAATTAGATAAAACATCATTTCAAAGATTTACTTATACTGAAGCAATATTTTTCAACTTCAAGATAATTTTTTATTCGATAAAAATCACACAGAATTCAAAATACAAGATGAAAACTCTCCAGAAAATACTCAAATCGTGCAAAATCATTATTTCAATAACATACCAAAAGTTATGCGGTAAAAGTTTCGTCAATAAAAAGATATGCATATTTTTCGGTAACAGAAACACAAAACTGAGCAGAAAAATATCGAAACACAAAATTTTCAAAATCAGAAATATGATTCGGATTCCTTAATGCGAGACAAACAAATCTTCCAACAGCAGCGTCGGACGAAAATCGCTCTGTGGCCTCCAAAACCAAGCTTTCATCTTCTCTTTCCTTCTCTTTCTCTCTCCAGCTTTCTCTCTCTTCAAAATATCTCAAACGGTCCATAAATAGAGAAAAGATATGTACGTTCGTCCACACGATGTTTTCCATTCATCCCGGGACGAAACTCTCTGGACACAGATCGTACAGACGATGATGAATTTCGTCCCTGGACGATGCTCTCGGGCTAAAATTCATCCCGGACGAACTCAGATTCGTACGGATGAACTCAGGTTTGTTCGGGCAATTCGTACGTACTAACCATACATATTTTCACAATTTTTTTCAGTTCGTCCAGTACTAAGGTCAGTTTGTACATACTAACTGCACTAAAAAAAATGAAGTTTGGAGGGGTTTTTACAATTACTTTGCTTACTAAGAGTAGAAGATACCATTGGTAATGCCTATTTAATAATAAGTTGATAGATAACTTGTCAAGATGGTGAGGCTTATGAGCATCTTGGAGGTGTTGTGGTTGTGGAGGAACAAGCAGTAGTAAAATATATAACAAAATGAAGTGTAAGTTGGTAGTATAATTCAAAAGATAATGAGATTAATTAGCTAAATTTGGTAAATTTTAATGCATATCTAACAATTAAGGGTGATCGAGGATGCATCTACATGATCAAGATGAGGTTATTAGAGCTTCTTAGGGAGTAAATTGTAGCCTTGCAAAAAAAAAAAAAAGGCTAAGGCTCACTTGGAACAACTTTTTTATTGTCTATGAAGCTGCTTTCTAGTTAAAATATTTTTAATTAAAAATATTTTGTAAAATAATAAACTTTAAAAACTAGTAAAAAAACCTGTCCCAAATGAAACTTAAAGCTCAAGCTCTAACTAACTGATTTTATAAAGTTAATCAAATTAAAACTATTTAAAAAAAAGTAGTAAAAAAATCGTCCCAAATGAAACCTAAGACTCATGCTCTAACTAACCAATTTTATAAAGTCGATCAAATTAAAACTATATATATATATATTATAAAAAAATCCAATGATTACATGAAAAACTAATTTGTTTATAAATATTTTACTATCATGATCAAATTAAAACACTAAGATTATCTATGTCACATATGATTACCTTCCATTTAATAAAATGACTCATGCCACATCATTGGTGGTAGCATATTTTAGGAGATCAGGTAAATTAACTCTTAAACTCAAACACATCATATATATATAATATTCAAACCTGAGATATCATCATTGGAAGCTTAAGCTCCTTACCAACTGGCTAAGACAGACTGCATGGTGGCTGCTGAATATAATAATATCTTATTATGTCGAAGTATTATATTAAATAAATTGATATACTGTTAGTATTTATATTGAAATTTTTTATTAAGAGCGTTCAGTCATTAAACTTAGAATTATGATTAATACTAATAATTTGAAGGTAATTAGAGGCTGGATACACCAGACCAGAGTCTTCTTCTATAGTCGAACCCCAACAATTTTCTACCAAACCTAATCTTGATTGTTGGGCTGATAGTTGTTGGGCCTCCACAGCCAAAAATACATTCAAGGATGTTACCCATGATTGAAAATTATGCGGCCACCTTAGTGGGCTTCCAGCTTCATGTTTTGGAAAAATTATTAGGTGTGGAGTGCGCACTGTCCACACAAGTATTGGATACCTAGCGGTACCGAGTGCGGGTACCGCTAGGTACCCAATACTTGTGCAGACGGTCTCTTCCGCACTCCGCACCTAATAATCTCTTCATGTTTTGAGGCCATGAAGAAGGCTTTTCTTTTCCCTTCAAAGCCTGTTGTTTACATTACTTGTAATCACTCATAGGAAAGCTTACATTACTTAGCCTCCTTGAATGTTCTTAGATGTTTTTCATGACTTTTGGGTAATGTTTGAATTGATCATTTTGATTTTTCTCAATTCATTATTCTATGTTGGAATGATAGTTACTATGCTATTGTCAAGAAAAAATCTTTACTTATTATTGAAAATTTGTTATACTAAATATTGATTAAATCCATTATACATCAATAATATATGATTAATCATTATAAAGAACTTACAATAAAAAATTATCTCATTATAAATGAAATAAGACTTGCTTATCTTTTAGATAATCCCATTCCTAATTATTATTAAGTTTTCCTCGGCATATTAAACTTAATTCAGGTCCCTGATATTCCATCTACCCTAATAAGAGATAATTGGGAAAAACCACTAGTAGTAAAGTGATATCTCGATGAATCAAACATGATAATAGTGAAAATTTATACTCAGTAGAGAATGATAGACACACAGTGAGCTCCCATAAAAGGATAAGATTTAGAATGTTGACATGAATAAAAAAAACATCTAAATGTTATTAATAGAATATGCATGAAATTTTTAATATTGTACTAAAGACCGCCGCTCTTAGCTCATGCTTTTGAGTTGATGTATATCATCTATTAGTGTATTGGGATTGGCATGCATGAGCACTCATGACAAACTAAGCTATCAAATTCTCAAACCCCTCAAATTCATAGATTCACTAAAGCTTCGTTTAGGACGGCTTTATTACTTTTTCTTAAAGCAAATTTTTAGTGCACAAATAAAAAATTTAAACTAGAAAGCTGTTTTAAGAAGCAGTAAGAAAGTCATCCCAAACGAATCCTAAATCAAAGATTTAAGATGTATTAATGATACATAATTTTTTATTAGTGTGGCTAATGATTTGTTAATGGTATATTTGGTGTTTATAGGGTAAGAAAGCAGTATACAAGCACATGAGCTATGAGCTATAAGCAGCTTGTGATGGAAGAAACTATTAACCTTTACTGAGACCCATCTACACTTGATTGGTTCCTAACTTCAAAGAACAGAATGGGAAGCTTTAATAGTTAGCTTTTCAACAAAAAAGGAACCGTTGGAGACATGAAAAGCTTGTGGATCAATAATCCAAGTTAAAAAGCCATGGACCATCATAAATGATACATAACAAGGAATTCCACTCGACCAAGCATGAGTTGACTTAAATTTTAAATTAGAAAATTTTAAAATTAAATTTGAGATCATTTAAACTTCGATGTCCACAAATTTAAAAGACGAAACAAACGTTTGAGTGAGATGAACCCAACGATAGAAAATGTCTTAATCCAAGTTGAAATGAGCTTACTTTAAGTATAGGTAAAAATTTCACATACTATTTGAGGAACCAAATGATCTCTAAGTAATACATTATTATAGTCAAAATAAGTGCATGTCTCGATGAGAAGAACTCGACGACATCACGATAGCTCAATTTAGATAGAATCAATGCACTCAAATTGGGCTCAATGACATCATGATAACTCAATGATCTCATAATGCCTAAAGAATAATTTGTGATTCACTCGATCAAAATGAACCGTCTGCTAGATTGTTTGGAGATTTTGGATGAAATACATAAAATTATTGATCAAAAAATTTATAAATAGCCCTTCATTTTTCACATGAAGGACTGGGCTCGAACTTGGAGTTGAACCTAACTATGTCCGATGATTAATGCCAAAAATCACAGCCATCAACTACCAACCATCATCGATTGATTACCATCATACAACCATCATTACTATTCTATCATCACTCGAGCACCATCACCTGATTATCATATCAACCATCATTACTATTCTATCATCACTCGAGCACCATCACCTGATTATCATATCAACCATCATTACTATTCAATCATCACCCGACTACCATCACCCGATTATCATCATCTAACCATCATCGTCTGATTACAACTCTTGACTAACATCACTCTTGGCAAAATAATGTCAATGCATGTCATCACCAATAAGTCTAATGCACAACGTCAAAATCATCGATGCAAGCCATCGACATGAGGCCAACACACACTTTCCACACCTACATTAATGCCCTCCATCATCAGAAGCTCATCTCACATCATCAACATCGAACTCGAAAGCCTGCCATTCCCAACAAGACAGTTGCATGTCGTTGACATTAATGTTAACACAAGGCATCTTGAACAAGATTGATGCATTTAGTCAATCCACATCATCACCGACAAAGCTAATACACATGTTCACACCATCACCGTAAATGTTGATGTACATCATCTCAAATAAGATTGAATCATGCCATCAGTAACAATACCAACAAAGTTGATTCATGCCATCAACACCAACACCAACACAAGTCATTGCCCAAACTGTTGATATTCAACACTAACCTTGATGCCCATTATCGTCAATAAGGATGATGCATGTTATTAACACCTTCATCGATGTACGTCATTGTCGATAAGATTTATGCCCACCAGCACCATCAATCTTTCACCCAACATCGATAATAAGATTAATAAATAATATTAACACCAATTTCAAAGCATGCTAATGCTAACAAATGTCGATGCCTAGCAATGACACCAACGCCTTGACATCGAATCAAAACTCATGTTGGCTTTCCTAATTTGATCTCCCCTCTAGAAAGAATGATCGAATAAACCACCAACAATCACTTTGAAGGCAACACCAACATCTAGAGGCTCCTCTAATTTTCACTTTGAAAGTTACCATCCATAATTTATGTCTACTATATTATATCAATATATTAGAGAAAAAAAAAACTTATTTTTCCGTTATTCGAGTCTCCATATAAAATCTTCATGCCTCATGGGGAGATTATTGATTTTGAACTATAGCTTATTTCATCTGTTTTAGTACGGCATATATAAAATCAATTGTTAGACCATCACTACAATAGCAAACCTTACCATAATAACCATTTCATTGATTCAGCACTAGAGCTGTCAAAAATGGGTCACGGATCGGGTTCGGGTCCAACCCGAAATTGGCCGACACTGTTCAACCCAACCCGAACCCGACCCACTTTTACAAACGGGTCGGTTTTCCGAACCCGAACCCGAACCAGACCCGTTTCGGGTATATTTCATTAAATTTTTTTAATTTAATTTATTTTATTTAAATCTAAATCAAATTAAGATAAGATTTACTTCAATTAATTTAAAATAAATCAAGATTAATTTAATTTAGGTAACAATGTTTATAATTTTTTGAAATATCATTTACTTATTTCATAAAAATCCTTTAAAATCCTCATAAATTAATTAAAACCGTGTTGATTTCGGATTTCCGGGTCAACCTAAACCCGACACGGTTTTACAAACGGGTCGAAGGGTCAAATATTGACACCTCTATTCAGCACTATATATTTTTTAATAATTTTATTGGGTTTTGAGTTAATTTCATTGCTTCATTTCCTTCTATTAGTTTATAATCCAATCTTACATGATGAAAACTATTAAAGAATCTTCTGATTCAGTTAAATTTATTTTATATATTTATAACTAAATATTTTTGCTTACATACGTTGATATATAAATTTTTTCTATCAAATACACAATTATTTATTTACACGACTCTTTATGTCAATGTCATGAGTTGAGATTAAGGATTCATTTGGGAAGACTTTCTTATTACTTCTTAAAGTAATTTTTTAGTACAAAAATTAAAAATTTTATACTTAAAAGTTGCTTCAAGAAGTAGTAAAAAAAACAGTCCCAAACGAAGCCTAATGCTTCATTTGAAACGGCTTTCTTACTGCTTCTTAAAGTCGTTTCTAGTACAAAAATTAAAATCTTTATACTAAAAAGCCGCTTTAAGAACCAGTAAAAAAACTATCCCAAACAAAGCCTAAGATTTCTCTGTGACAACTTTTTTACTGCTTTCTAAAACAACCTTTTAATACAAAAAAAATTTAAATTAAAAATTTTGTTACTAAAAAGCTACTTCAACAAACAGTAAGAAAAAAAAACATTTAAAAAAGCTATGTTATATAACAACATTGATGCTTCACTTCAACTTATACAATGCCAATAATAACTTTCAAAAAAATAACTTTTCTTATAATTTTATAATCATATTTTAACAAAATTGCAGCTGCACCACACAACTTTTTACGACAAAATCCACTAAAATAGACTGCAATCCGAATTTGAAGTGACACTCTCCACTGAAACCACAAGCCAAATCTTCTATTCTGGCTTCTCTCCATGTCCTACTGATCATCACAGAGATGATAGAACCAATCAATACAATAATCACACACAATTTTTTTTTTTTTTTTTTAATTTCTTCTGGCTGCACTCGCAGCTTCCTGTCATCAGAAGTCATTGACACCACCCGTGAAGCACAGGCCCAACAAACTCCCTCTCTAAAACACTTCACATAATTCCAAAGGCAGCTCTTCACATGTTCTTGTTCCATGTGAATGGATGCTTCTTTTCGCATCCCCTCCTCTTCCCCACTTCTCTCTCTCCATCACAAATATACCCACTCACGGGCTACCCTCATCCAATAAAAAGCTCAGCATCTTACAGTCTTCACCAACCTAACCTTCTGGAATTAAGTCATGGCCGCAAGGCTTATCCTATTCTCTCTTCTCCTTCTCAGCTTCTCAGTTCCAGTCATCCATTGCAGCTCCCTTGCTAACGTCACTGTAGTGGGTACCGTCTTCTGCGACGCCTGCTCCAACAACACCTTCTCCAAGCACAGTTACTTCCTCCAAGGTGCAAATCAAGTGAAGAACCCAATCTTTTTCCTCTCGCTTTCAATGTGATCACCAACTTATCTTTCACCGCTTTCAGGTGCCAAGGTGCAGATAGTCTGCAAGTTCTCCGCAGAGACAACATCGGGAGAGGAAATCTCCATCAACACAGAGCGCATCACAGATAAATTTGGTGTTTACAAGCTTGACATTCCCCCGGTTGACGGCTTTGAGTGCAGAGAAGGCCAAGCATTGGAGTCCTTCTGCAAAGCAAGCCTTGTACAGAGCCCTTCGCCTCTCTGCAACGTACCCAGCTTAAGCTCTTCCAACGAGCATTTGGCTTTCAAGGCTGGGGAATTCAATTCGTGTGTTTATGACTTGAACGCACTCAGTTATAAACCAGCTCAAAGGGATTCTTCCTTATGCGGTACTAAAAGTGAAGATGTGGCGAGTTTAGTTACCGTTAAGCCAAAAAATTCAAATTCTGCACTTTTCTTTTGGCCACCCTTCTTCCCATGGCCAAATTGTCCTTTTCCTTTCCCTTTCCCTTTCCCTAACCCTCCTTCTTTCCCTTTCCCTTTTCCTATTCCTCTTCCTTTCCCTAGCCCACCTTCTCTTCCTTTTCCTTTCCCTACAATTCCGTTCTTTGCTCCACCGCCACCTGCTTTTCCCTTTCCATTTCCACCACTGCCGTTTTTTGCTCCACCACCTCCACCTCAATTTACCTTTCCTTTCCCATTCCCCTTTCCATCGCTACCACCATTCAACCCAATTCCAGGTCTTTTTCCACCGCCGCCATCACCACCTTCTTCTCCTCCGCCGCTAACTTTTCCCTTTCCTTTTCCACCTCTGCCTCCCTTCTTCTCTTTCCCTCGCCCTCCATCTCCACCTATACCAGCTTTTTCTTTGAGCGACCCTCAAAAGCAAAATCAGCAACCATGAGCTTCATATTCTATACAAGTGTCATGTAGAATGCTATATATTGTATTAAGGTTACAGATTGTCTATGCCTAGGAAATATGTAAGTTCCTGCAATGCATTTATATTGTGAATTTGTTTGCAATAACTAGAAGTACCGAAATTATAGAAGATCAGCAGTTTGGAAATTAAAAAAAAAAATGTAATAAAAGGGCTCAGAATTTCCTTTTTTATGTAAGTACACTTTGAGCCAATATGCTATTTAATAATGTTCCAACTTTCAAGAGACTATTCTTCAGATTCATATCTATCCTTTGCTTTTTTCCTTTGATAATAGAGAGAATAAAAAACTGTTGAAAATTCTCTTACTGTCCCCAGTAAATGAATTTGACCAAATTTAATCGATGGCCGGTTTCTATGAGGTGCTTAAACTAATTTATACAGTTTCTATGAGGTGCTTAAACTAATTTATACCAAACTATTTTACCGTATAAAGCCACCAATTGTGCACTGTTTGGTTTGGAGAATTGTCAAAATGTTTAATTATAAATAAATGATTATGAATATGATTAAAAAATTAGGGGATATACATAATACTCAAAACTATTCTATTTATATATTTAAACTCTGTTTACTCACTTAACACTCAAAATTTTAAATAACACAAAAAATAACATCCTCTTCACCCTCTCCGTTACAATCCCGTCACCAAATTCCTTCTCTTTCATGATGCTGGTCCTATGACATTCACTGGCAAAATCCCGTCACCACTTCATTCACCTCTTCTTCCTCCATATGTCGCAGATTCCATGGATCTCCTACCCCAACAAGAACCCATAGCAATTTTTTCATATCTTCTTTGTCCTTCACAAGCCAAGCCATTGGTCCCATTAATGCCTTTCCCAATTGTTGGGGAGATGAGGAGTAAAGTACATAATGACAAAACAAGCAAGAAAGTAAAAGCAGCGAAAAAATAAAGGTCATCAGGATTTAGCATGAAAAAAATTCAAAATAGGAAAAAAAATCACGGAGCCACTCTACAACCAGAAATCCACCATAAAAATTAGGACAAATAAGTACAGATCTCTCTTCTCTCTCACTCTATCCTTTTCTTCTCTTCTCATATGCACCGTTCTTCAATATCTAACACTCAAAATACTAGAGAAAACGAAGTAAATAACACCAAGGGACACAAACCCTTAAAAAAAACAATAAAGAAAATTGTCCAATTCATCTCGCAACGCTGCGACGCTTGAACCTCTATCTTGATCAGCTGCAGCGCCGTATCTATGCCACTTCGGCGCTCTGCTCTCTGTCGTTCAGTGTTGGGCAACTCGGGAACACATCACTGGGGGGCTCAGGTACTCAATGCTGGGGAGCTTGGGTACATAGAGCCAGGGTGCTCGGGTACACAGCGCCAGGGTGTTGTGAAAAAAAAAAAAAATTGTGTACAAAGCACCCGAACCCAAGCAGGGGGTAAACCCCCGCACCTTGCAACGAGCACAAGAAACTTGAGGTTCGAAGCAACAGAACAATCCGATTGATCAACATAATCAAATTCCACACATAACACCAATGACATCCCATCATAACTTCCTCATTTTCTGGTGAGATCTCATCACAACCCATCATGATTTCCTCTTCATCGTTAAGGGTTTTATTAAGGTAGATAATATAGTATTATAATATATGAATAGTAAAATTTAGGTGCTAAACATATAACAAGGATGATTTTAAGTGCTATATGTATAAACCTCACAAAAAATATTAATTTTTACCTCATTGTCTGATGAGATCCCATCACACCCGAACGGGATTTTCACTTTATCATCGAGAGTTTCATTAAATAAATTAATGCAGTGTTATGTTAGTAAGACTTAAATATTAAATATATAAATAGGATGATCTTGAGTGTTATATATGTAGATCCCCTGAATATTTAAATCAAAAATTATTTTACCGTATTGGTTGAAGAGAAATTTAGCAAATTTTTTATTGCTTATTTATAATAAAAAGAGTATAGTTACAAGGATGAATCTTTTTTTTTTTTTTTTTCATTATAATTGAATAAAAAATATATTTGCTGTTATAGTTTTAGATAAATCTCATTTTTTATTAATAATGTTGAAACCATACACCCAGTACTCTTTTATAAATAAAATTATATCTTATTTTATCAATTCCTTCAAATTAGACACATCATAATATTGGTCATAAAATTGCTGACAATCTAGTTCATCCAACCATAAGAAATCTATATAATCGATGTGGGTAAAAAGCTGGTTATGAATCTTTGGCCTCTAACAATCCAATGAATAGATAATTTGTACAAATAATAAGTAGTTTTTTAGCTGGTAAGGATTTTTATTATACAAGCAGAAAACATATGCCGAGTACTTAAAACAAGATAATACAATTTCAATTCAAAAATCTGCATACGTACAGTCAAAATGGCTGTGAAGAAGTCTCTAAGCAGTAAAATTATAGTGCCTTGCTCGATTATAAAAACCTACAAAAGTTAATATAAAGAAGATTTTCCTCTGCAGATAGTTATAGGGATTTCAATACAAGGAAAATACAATATAACTTTTGATAGATGAGATTAAAAAAAGAAAAACTGTCCGTAGCTAATGTGGCAAACTCATGTGATGAGATTATTATGGTGTCTTTAGATGACCAATGGGAGTGCAAAGCGTATAGAATACGAGGCATGGAGGATGCTAAAAAGCCAGGCCGGGTCCATTGATGTGTACAAAAAACCAAGACTTGCGAAATGCTAAAGACCAATATTTGGTCCCCAAAGGCTCGCACAATGGTCACCTGAAAAAACTCACATAATGTTGAAAAGTACAATCCAATTAATGGATGCTAGAAGAGAAATTTCATCAATGCTTTTTCGATCATAAAGAAAACTTGTTGTGAACTTAAAATAGTACTACTCACAGATTGTTTGGGGGTTATTATAGTTTTTTACAAGAATATTCATTGTAATTATCCACAACAAATAATGGAGATCCCAACCTACCATGATCATTTTTTTATCAGATGATGGCTGTGTTAAACTGATCCCTCCTGAACTGGTCCAACTGGTCCATCCTGGACCGGACCGGCTCATGTATACAAAAGGCGGAACTCAGGAACTCCCACCTCTTCTAATTAGTGGGTCCAACAGTCGATTGGAGAGGAAATTAAGGGAGATTAGAAGGGAAAATTCAAAAGTTAGGATTTACACATTATTGGATGCTTTAAATAGGTAATTTTCATAGGGTTAGGGTTATGATGTTATTTGTTGAATTTAGATTGTTCTTAGGGAGTTTTGGGTTTTAGCCAGCGGCTACGGATTTGGGAGAGTTGGATCTTCCTCTCCACTAGAAGATCCATTGTATCTTGTTTTCTTCCGTATATCACCAATTAAAAAGAGTTATCTCTTATTATTGCTCTTAATTCCTCTTGGAGATCATGTTTGGAATTGCTGTAATTTAATTTCAGCCAAGAGAGGTAGAATTTTTACAAGCACTTCCTATCAAATTGGTATCATAACGGCATCCTGGGCTGAAATTGAGGTATTCCTTGCTGATTTCTATGGAGTACAAATTTCTGTTGTTTGAAGACCAGAATTATTGTTTCTTGCTGTTTGGTCAAGCTCCGGGTACCTACGACGACCAACAAGGTTGATATCTTGGAAGAACGACTTGGAAGATAGATGAGCCAAATCAAAGCAACGGTGGAGAACAAAATTTTCTCCATGGAGGATAAGTTCTCCAACCTAGAAGAGCTGGTGAAGGTGTTGGATCTTCACAACCAAACAACATCATCGGATGCAAGCATGTCGGTAGGAGGAAATACAAATTCCAGCAGCTGAAGGGATGATCACAATGTGGAGATCTTGGAGGGAAAACAAAGAAGGCCTCCTCTAAAGCCTATTCATAGAGAGGAGATAGGTAGAATATATGGGACCACCCACTTGGAAATGGGAAATTATAGAGAAATCAGGGGGAATGAAGGATATCCGAGAGTAGCTGAAGATGCCTATTTTTAAGGGAGATGATGAACATTGGTGGATCTACAAGGTGGAGAGGTATTTCACGGTCAATGGGTTGATGAGGAGGAAAGGCTGATGGCAGCTACGCATGTGTTTAGAAGAGAAGGTATTGGCATGGTACCAGTAGAGAGACATGAAACAACTCATACGGAGCTCGAGGGAATTCAAGGATTGCTCGTTGGAAAGTTTTCGAACTAGCATGGAAAGGGTCTTCTATGAGTATTTCCTTGCTCTGATGCAACAAGGATCAATGGTGGAGAATCATGAGAGATTTGAGTACCTGGCTAATCGACTAGACCATCTCTCTGAGACTATACTAGAGGCTAAAACCAAAGATTTGGGCGGCTGTTAAAATGATGAGACGTCATGATTTGGGATATGCTATGGAGCTAGCTCAGTTAGAAGAGAATTAGAAGCACCTAGAGAGGGGGGCCAAATGTAGTAGTTTAGGAGGCTCGTATAGGATGAATATTACCTTTTTAACACCTAAAGGGATGACATCGGGTAGCCATCGAGAGACCCCAAAGGATCGGGAGAAACTTCAAGAAGCTCACTGAGGAATTGAAGGAGAAGAGGGCAAAGGGAATGTACTTTAGATGTGATGAGAGGTATACACCAGAGCACATGTGTAATAACTAAACTCTTTAGGTTCTCACCATCTGCAATGACAAGGAAGTTGAGGAGCGAGGTGGGAGTGAATAATTGGTAGAGGAGAAGGACGAGCTACATCTAGACATGGCAGAGGTCTCCTTGAACTCAATAGTGAGATTCACTCCAAATCTGATGCAACAAAAAAAAAACATAAATCTTACTAGGTATGCAAATAAACACTTCCTTTCTAAATACTTAAAACAAACACAACAACATGACAAAACAAACTTAAATAAGACAACGACACCTTACAAAGTTTTGCAGTTTGAGAAGAAAGATACAATGAGGTGTAAACCATGGATAGAAGAAATAGATAGAAGGTCAAGACAAATTATAAGAGGAGAAGGGGATTGAAGTAGCTCGCAAGCTAGATAAAACCCTCAGGTTTTTACTCCAAAAATCATCCTTGTTATAATCTCTTCTAGAACTATTATAAACATCACTATAAATAGAGAAAAAGAAGCCAAAAAGACACCCAAGCAGTCGCCCAAAACAGCCAACCAGAATAGGGGAAAGCCAAGGGACAACAATAGAAACCGAACAACTAAGCAAGGGGAACTGGGAAAGCCAGGGAGCAGAAGCAAAAACCGAACAGCCAAGAAAGGGGAACCGGGAAAGCTAGGGAGCATGAGTAGAAATCGAACAACCAAGCCAAAGACAGCAGCACAGCCGGCCCCCCCAAATCATCCCAAAAAGGGGGTGGCATTGCTAAAAAGTGAAGGGAGAAATAGCAGACAGGGAGGTGGTGGTGTTGATAGATAGTGGGGCAACCCATAACTTCATTTTCAACTAGGTCGTAGACTAATTGGGGGTGAAATAAATAGACACAAGGTGCTATGGAGTGATGATGGGCACTAGGAAGGTGGAGACGGGTAGAAGAGTGTGTAGGGGAGTGGTTCTCACTATACAAGGGGTCCATGTGAGGGAAAACTTCCTTCCATTGGAGCTAGAAAGCATTGATATCATCATAGGGATGAAATAACAACAAATCTTAGGGGATACCAAAGTTAATTGGGGAAAAATGACGATAGAGCTGGGGGTGGAGGGAAGAAGAGTGATTATCAAGGGAGATGCAGGGTTATCCAAAGCTATGGTGTGATGAGGACATTGACGATCTACGACTACGATCATGTCTATTTGTTTTTGATTGTTTTTGATATATTTTATGTATTAGATTTGTTTATTCTTTTTCCCTTTCTACCCTCACTTGAGGGCTTTGTCTTATGTATGCCCTAGGGGCAATTGTCTTTTTATTTCTTTTCTTTTATGTGGCTATTTAAGTTTTTTCCCTCCTCTTTGAGAGGGGATGATGAATTATGAATGAAATTTCAGATTTTTTTTCTTGTTGATCTCTTTGTGAGTTCTTGAGAGGAGAAACTCTAGGAGAGGGTCTTGCATCACCCGTCAGCCACCGGTGTATTTCGGGACTCGCGGTTAGTATTCATAGTATTTTCTTCATTTTCCTTTCCCTATCACCAGCCACCTTATCTTCCCTCCCACCACCGCCGGCCAATCCAGCCCACCTCCTCCACCAGCCGGGCTTTTTCCCCAATCTCCCTCTAAGCCGCCGGCCACCCCTCACCCCCTCCACATGCCGACGGCCACCCCACCTTAACCCCAAACCACCGGCCTAGCTAGCCCTAGCCCCACCGCCGGCCACCCCCTTCCTAATTCTCCTTGGATGATAAAATCAATCATCATTAACACCTACTTAAAATAGCCTAATTGATTTGGGAAAAGATTTACGTAATTTGAAATTCAAATTTCGAATTTCAAATACTTTCCTAAATTAAGAAAGCTAAATTAGGAAAGCCATCCAAATCCGGTTTTAACTTCTTAAAATCTGAAATTTATTTCCTAAATGAGATGAGTTAATTTAGGAAAGGTCCCACTATTCAAATTAATTTTAATTTTGAAACAGAGATCTTCTAAATCTCCTTTCTTAATTTAAATATCCAATTTTGGCAACCCCTTTTAAAGCATCCAATCAAATCCCCATCAAGGACCGGCCCACTTTCCCTCTTTCCCTCAATTGGATGGGTTCAAATTCAAATTAACCTTCCCTAATTAAATCACCAAGCCATCTCTTCCTACAGCTGCCGTGCCCTCTCTCCTTCCCATACCTAAATATGATACTCCACTAAGTTTCCAACTCAGCCCCACCCTAACCCCATCCACCCTAGCCATCACACTCAATTTCCCTCCATAATTTTCCACTCTTTTCCTGAAGCTCCTACTTGCTATCAAAGGAATTTCGGCTAGGAAAAGGGATTGGCCTGTTGTCTGAACCCCCACACCGCTGTCCAAAGCCTCCATTGGAAGAATTTTCCTGCTGTCCAGGGAATTCCAGTCCAGATTTTTCTATCCAGAAAATTCCAGCCAAGGTTCTTGCTGTCTAGAAATTTCCAACCAGGACCTTTGCTGTTCCAACCCTCCTAACGCTAGGAAATTGACGTCCTGCAAAACCAGAGCCGCCCTCTTGCTGTCCAACGTCCTCAGAAGCCACCGTTGCCATCCAGAACTTTCTGGAATTGCTGTCCCAGATTTTCTACTTGTTGTTCAAGGGTTCGAAAACGAATGCGTTGCTATCCAGACGTCCAAGGAGCCACCACTGGCTGTCTACTTCCTCTCAATCCCTCAAACCACCACCAGAACTTCGTATAACCTCTTTCTTTGGGTAAACTCTTCCTCCCATTCTCTTATCTTCTTAGTTTACTTCTCGATTGTGATTATATCTTGATTCATGAAAATCATGCTAATATTCTCCGTTAAAACCTAGTAATTGAATGAGTTGTGTGAAGGATCTTCTTGTAATGACTAATCGTATTGTTAACATTGGGATTTATTATTGAAAATCAATCATGTATGCAATGCTAGAATAAATTGGTTGTTTTATGATCTTTAACTCCTATGCATGTGATTTAGCCTAAGCTTGTTTTATCGCATTATTGTTTTATCTTAGCGTTTAAATCGACATAAATTTTATTTAATATTGTTCTCGAAATATTAAGCGTGCAAATTTCCTTAAGCAACTCATCTTCACATGTTTGTTCTACATCATTGTCTCTCTCAAAACCATAGTGAGGACCCTATAGAAGAGAGGAGAATTTTTGTAGAGCTGCAGAGCTTAGAGGGGATCAGATTGGAGGAAGGGAGAGACCTTCATCCTTCAGTACAGCTGCTTATCCAGCAGTTCAGCGAGGTTTTTCAGACTCCATAGGGATTGCCACCACAGAGGAAGCAGGAGCAGGCTATCACCTTGAGGCAAGGGGTGTCATCAATAAGCACCAGGCCTTACCGCTACCCTCAGATCCAGAAGGATGAGATTGAGCGCTGATTTGGGAGATATTGTAGGCAGGAATAATCCGTTCAAGCGTGAGTCCTTTTTCTAGCCAGTCGCATTGGTTAAAAAGAATGATGAGAGTTGAAGATTTTGCGTAGATTATCAGACCCTAAACAAGGAGACTGGCATACAAGTTTCTTCTTCTAGTGACAAATGAGTTGCAGGACGAGCTTTGTGGAGTACTGGTATTCACAAAGATATATTTGAAGTCCGGGTACCATCAGATCAAGGTGTGAGAGGAGGATGTTCCAAAGATGACATTTAGGTTACATGAGGGACATTATGAGTTCTTGGTGATTTCGTTTGGCCTTACCAACGCTCCTGCTATATTCCCGTCTCTCATGAATAGGGCATTTCGACCATACCTCAGAAAATTTATACTGGTTTTCTTTGATGACACCCTGGTGTACAACATGTTGCGTAAGGAGCATTTGGAGCACTTGGGAGTAGTATTAGAAGTGTTACAACAGCATCAACTGAGAGCCAACCTGAAGAAGTGTTGTTTTGCACAGGCCAGTGTGGAGTACTTGGGGCATGTGCTCAGGAAGGGGTGGCTGTTGATTAGGCCAAGATTAAGGCAATACTGAAATGGCCTCTACCTAGGAATCTAAGGAAGTTGAGGGGTTTCCGAGGACTAACTGGATACAACAGGAGATTTGTGAGGGGATACATCATCATAGCCTGGCCATTGACAGAGCAGCTAAATAAAGATAGCTTCTTATGGGGAGAGACAGCTACCTAGGCCTTTGAGAGATTGAAGTAGACCATGACCACAATACTGGTCTGGGCCCTACCAAATTTTAACCAGATTTTTGTTGTATAGACTGATGCATTAAGGTATGAATTGGGGGCAGTGCTCATGCAAAATCATAGACCCATACTTAATTAAGCCATGTGTTGACAACCAGAGCTAGATTGAAATAAGTCTATGAGAGCGAGTTGATGGCCATCGTGTTAGATGAAGAAACTTATGGCTACGGACAATAATACTTCACTTAGATTAGGTTGACTGCCTCCTTTAACTACACTTGGTATCATAACGACTTGGTATGCGGAATTACAAAATCTTAATCAAGTTTGTCATCATTCTATCACCATCCATTTTAATAATATGATATTAAATTTTAAATCTCAATATCAAATTTGGTTCTATTATATGGCTGATATTCAATATCTATCTAACGACTGCCCTATGGGAATCTAAAAACAGATCATAAAGCCCTCGAGAAATGAGGGCACCTTTTCTAGGTAGCGTCTTATCTCAAACCTAATATGTCTTCTGAAAATTTAACCCGAAACATATCTTTAAAACTTTCCCAATGCGAGGCCCAGCTCGAATTTTTAGAGTCCATAAAATTTTTAATAACTAAACTAATTTATAAATATTATCATGCTTATTTATTTATATATACTTCTATATATCAAAATAATCAAAATGAAGTGTGGAGTTTTATAAAAATAGTTTCGACACTTTCTAGGATTTGCGAAAAGTGAGTTATAATTTTTAGGAGACATTTACATCACACTTTTTTAATAATTTGGATATTATATAATTAACCTTGGATGATTGAACTTTTACTAGAAATAAAAAAAACTCGCAATAAAGAAAATTCTTTCGTCAATCTCTATCACTAATTCAGCACATCGGCTCACCTAGAAAGGAATTTCAACAAGCCAAGAAAAGAATTTCTAGCAATCAAGATAGGGCTTTCGAGAGCACATAAATTTATAACAACTCAATTAGTCGTGATTTATATTTACATCATTGGCTAGTCGTCCTACACTATATCCATACTCTATTGTTGATAGATATTTGGCAATTGCACTCAAGAAAGTTTCATTTTCTACATTTGGTTAATTACATAAGATCTCCAAAATCGACACAAATACATGCACAGATACATGCATATATATCTATGCATATAATGTTGTGTTATATCATCTTAAAAATCCAGGATTATTATTTAAAACAAATATCTAAATATCAACTTTCTAAGTATACGTCTACTCCAAAAATGTCTTTCCCAGGAACTCCATTTACAATCAGGATTGGAGAGGGTTCCACTCTTATCATGGCGTGATCAACATTGGTGTTGCAAGGGCAGCTCAATATCTAAATTAGCTTTGAAGATGCCTGATAATCACCAACATTCAATCTATTCCTGTACAATAAATGCCTTCCACACGAGAGATTTGGCCAAATCCCAACTAGGGAGGACAAAGCCACAAGCACTCCAGAGGCAAAACATAATAGTAAACCCAAATAAGTCGAGTGTGCATGGTGGAAACTCACTTCTATCATGGCGGGAGGTGTTCAAGCATCATGAGTACAATAGAACAGGAATGAAATTACACCCATTTTACTCTAAGAAAAAACATGAGAAAAGAATGATTTGCAGAAAAATAGACTCGAGGATTTAAGTGGTTTAGTCTTCTACCTACACCCCTATAATGTGACCCAACAGGCGAGAACAAGTATTCAATATCCGAGAAGAACAGGAGTAAAAGCACTTTGTAACAAATTGAATAAAATAGGATCCAGTATAAAATGTATATTTCTATGTAGATTCTAAACTTTTGTCGCTGGACTTTGGTTGTGCTCCTCGTGTAAGTATCCTAACTACAATATTTATAATGGTGCATTGCCCCCAGAAGATGAGTTGAAATTTCACTAATGGAGGGATCTAATGTCAAGAATTGATACATGTTGCAAGTATTAATTGCAACAGCTGAAATATGGATCAAATTCATCTGCAGCTGAGTTACCTCCTCCATGTACTTGAAATATCACTTCCTGTAACTACTCGAGCAAACCAGAAGCACAAACACAGATGTTTTGCCATCACATCAACATCCCACATTAAGATACAAACCAAACAACATCTCTGTAGTGGAAGGAAAAACTAAATCATATATAAGTTTTCATACATTTCTGTTACAAAAAAAAAAAAAAAAAATCTAAGCACACTCAAAACTTCTCTAGATTACATTTGATTGAATGCTTGCCAAACGATCAAGGTTAAACAAAATAATAAATGCAGGAATTTAAAATTTGAATTAAACTGGCTTCATAAAACCAGTTCATTTAGCAAAGAATAAAAATCAAACAACAGTATTCAGATGTACATTAATCTAGGAAGCATACCATGAATGCTGAAAAAGATGTGCCGCAGTTCTGCCCATTATCCACTCCAAATCCAATGATGACAGTGCAATCTGACTAGCAATGAGAGAGACTGCCTCCTTCGCCTTTTTATACCCACACTCAGGCACAACAAAAGGGAAGTCACTGCAAGATCATGAGATCAGAATTAATGAGAAAGTTGGAGAGTATCAACATTACGGAAGCTTTTATATGCAGCTTAATCTAGCCATTTCATGAACATAAATCTAATCGTAGTAACCGCAAACAGGAATCAGAAAATATTAAGTGAGAAATTAAGTACCTTCCCCACATGATGCGGTTGGATCCATAGCTGGAGATTGCTTGGGAAAGAAGTTCACCCGTATCATCATAAGGGAATGAATTTCTTGACAACCGAAACAATGCACTGAATTTCAGATACACCTGAAAGACCAAATTGCACCACACATCGCAATCATCAACTTTAACAAAATTTCAACTATTAAGTTTTTTATAATCCTCACTCTCCATTATTTTTTTTGTGTTGTATGTGTTGATGAACTTAGTTTGCACAATTTCTGCACAACTTCTGCCTATATTATTTTTTTGTCTACCGCTTTTCCCTTCTTAATTCTTCAACATTAATCTTAATAGACCCATCTTAGTGATGCATTTTTAATGTAAACTGTTTTGTATTTTGTTAGATAAGTCATGGATCACTTAGTAGTTACTTTAATGTAAACTGATTTGAGTTGCATTCTCTCATTGATAAGTGAGTGTGTTGTGAAGCTTTCTCTATTACCAATGGCATGAAGGATAGATTGTTTGATTTAGGGATTGGATCTAGTAGATGATCAGTCATATTATTTACAATCATGATTTATGCATCCAATCATAGAAAGATCAAAAAGACGTTCATTATAGTTTCAAAAATTCTCTCTTGAATATAACATCTTTGATGGTGTTGATTTTCGAATAACACCATTGAAGATCAAATCAAGAGATGTTTATGGGTAAAAGAGGGTCCTCAATCGAATAGCTAATGATCAAAATCAGAAGGTAAAAAATCTGGACCATTAGATAATAATGATGATGGGACAAGCAAGTTCGGAAAACTTATCCAATCGACCAATCTTAGGTAGGGAAGATTTTTAAATGTTTCATCTAGGATAAATTTGTATTTTGACTTTAAATTCAATATAAGGTGTTCTTAAATTCTTTTTTCTTAATTTTGTTTCCTTCTTTTGGGGAGTCACTATAGGAAGAGATAAGGATAGTATAAATTATTTACTGTTATAACTACTTATAAATAAGTCAATTTCCTGTAATCAAATTTAATAAAACACTTCCAAAATCCTCCTATCTTCGTCTATGTCCCTCCCCCTCCAGCTACCTCCAAAACTGCTCACTTGTTGCCTTTAATACTTGTTGAATGTGAGCTCCGAAAATTCGCACCCTGACTCTATAGAGAGAGTTTAGGTAGTTCTGAGTCAAAATTTCAGAAAGTAAATTAGTTGAAAATAAGATACTACCTAGAGATTTTGTGAGGACTTTTGATTTAATTCCAAGTTTTCTATAGGCACAAATACCTCTACTGATGACAAGAACTTTCATTGGCTGCGTAGTTGACGTATAGTAGAAATTTAAAATTATGAAATTTACACCTTCAACTTCAACTAAGTGGGGGAATGGTGATCAACCTGGTCAAGATCTCGTGATTTCATTATCATGAACCCTGTTCTACGACAGAGGAAGTACTCAGTACAATCTGATCGAAGGATCACTGTCGATACTCATGACTTGTTTTGACTAAGGAAATTTTATAGGCTTATGGTGAATGTTTTAAGGGGGCAAACTTAGATTGACTTTAGTTGAATGAAAAGCTTTGTGTCTTATCAAGTACAACCTATGATTCATTATTCAAGGGTCTTTAGTCATTGAGAAATTTGCCGGCTTTGGCATGATCGTAATTGTATGGGTCATTTTACGACAAATTTATCAATGTAGAGGGCCTCGATCATAATTGTTTACATTTGATATCATTTGATGGCAAAATTATTATTAAGAGGACATGTGTCATATCCTTATTGGTGAAAGATCATTTTAGAATGAATTATAGTCATATTGTCAATAAGAAATTTGCTCTTCGTGAATTAAAGTTATTCTCAAATTTAACACTCCAGAGAAATAGTTGTGAAGAGTATATTGATTTTATCTTAAATTATAAGCGGTAGATTTTACTTGAATATTTTTAAATTTTGATAAATATTAATATTTAAGTCCTAAATAATTAACTTTAGAATTTGAGAGCATTTTGAAAATAGGCCCCCCCCCCCCCCCCCCCCCACCAACATATCATTGGGGTTGTCAAAAATTTTATTTTATTATTTGAACTTTATCAATTTTGCCTGCTTACTAGCAAAGAATCGGGTTCAAGTAGTAATTTTGTGAGCTACCATATAAACGATGGACTAGAGAGTATATTTTTTAATGAATTTTCTTCATAAAAGAAATTGAAGGTCTAATATGAATGTAAAACCAAATATTTCCTTGGACTTTTATAATTGCATTCAATCATGAGAATAATGGTGAACCATTTAAAAACTATTGTTTTGACATCTTTCGAGACTAGACTTGTCAACTCCAATCCTCACAAGGAGGACGATCAGATTTAAAGAGTGGGACTTACGACTCTACCCTATAGGCAGGGTAGCCACTCAAGGATTTTGTATAAAATGAAAGCTTAAATCTATGCTTGAAAGAGAGCTTGTAAGTTTTTTAAAAAAATTGTTTGCTTTCTAGATACAAGTATGATTTCTAGAGCAGATTGAAATTGAATTCACTTTTATTTTAACCAGTGCAATATTTTCAAACCTCAAATTTAACAAGTTAATGCGCTTGGTTAGAGCACATACGAATATTTTAATTTTAAAAGATTTAATGTACTTCTATAATTTTTTAGTGCTAGTATGTCATATACTTGTATAGTTTCAGTATACATACATGACACATGTATACAATTTTTGATGCGCTTATTGCATTTACACACTTCTTGAGATGTTTTAGCAAAATTTGAAAGTCCCATGATTCATATATTTGACTTGAATATATTCAAATTCGGCCATTTTGCATGCCTTTCTAATACTTGCATGAATTTTGAGACATTATATTGGAGTTGGAGATCATTTTTGTAACTCGCATTAGTTTTGAAATTAACTGAAATTTTATGTTTGCATTTATATTTTGTCACTTGGATGCTTGCAATTTTTTTATTTTGAGTTTTTTAATGATCACCTTCTGTCTGCCTACAAAACAATGTAGTGAATCTGATTTCAAAGAACGTGAATTTATGATGAGTTTAAATATTGGCAACCATTTCATGCTATTCTTCTTAGCATTTTGAAATAATTATTTTAATGTAGCAGGTCCCAAGAGAGTTCACCTCTCCATCTATAAATATGAGGGACTAATTCATTTCACACATTCTAGGTTCACTTGAGTTCTTTGTTGTGGGTTGTTGAGGGGGGTTTAGAGAGTGTGGTAGTGAGATTATGTTCACATTTTTAGTGAGTTTTCAAGTATTCGTAGTTCATTGTAAGTCATGAATTTTCAGTTTATCATTCGATGTTTTGATCTTGTTAAGAAAGCTAGAGGTAGACCTAAAAAGATTTGGTTAGAAAATATTAGAAATGACCTTTCTTTGCTAGATTTAAATGAGAATTTGACTCTTAACACGATATAATGGAGAAAAAGGATTCATAGCCGACCCCACGTAGTGAGATAAAGGCTTGATGTTGTTGTTGTTGTAGCATTACATTTTAATTGTTCGTCATTTTATTTAACTATATTTTGTTTTTATTAAGCCCCTGCATTATCCTTTAGAGTCCTTTTAGTCCAAATTCTACATCCTCCCGGTATCTCTCCCACATAAGGGGAATATACGTGAAGTCTGGGTTTAACCAGCACACTAAAAAAGCATGCATAGTCGATGAACAAAGACACCACACCAGAATTCTAAGAATACATGGTGCCAAGAAAGGCATGCATGAGATACCTATACCAAAGAATTTGCAACAGCATATAAATTTCGCCATGTAGCAAGCATCACCTACAAGTTTCTCTGTCACACTAAGAAAAATACATACATGTTTTACTCATCACGTTAAAAACGTCGCCCATGGGATTTAGGATTTTTTCTAGAGATCATTCCATGGTGAAGTCAAAGAAGAATTTGCAAGCAGATACCAACTGCAACACAAATTTTTTATTAGCTTTTCTTTCGTTTTTATATGTATATATATAGAGAGGGGGAGAAAATAAAGAGGGATTTTCTCAAACTAGAGAGAGGTGAGAGGGAATAAGAGATTTCCCTCAATGTTTAGAGAGAAAAAAGAAGTAAGAATTCTCACCTTTTAGATAAAGAAGACTGATCCGTCACCAAAAATCCCCTTGATTAGGCATGAATCTTGATGTATATCCGAATTGGAAACTTCCAAAATTAAATTGGGACAATCCAAACTCCGATTTTAGCAAAACTTATACTCAAACTGAATGTATCGATGAGATGAACCCAACAACAACAAAATCGGTCCAATCTGAGCCCAAATGGGTCCAAAATTAAGAGACCAAAGCAAATTTGAAAGCTTTAGTGCATTAATTGAATGACCAAATGATATCCAAATACAGGGATCTCAAAATGAGTTTTTGGATCGAGTTCAAGTCCAAACCGAAACTTGCATGCCTTCAATTGACCGACATGAACCCAACCCGATTAGGCGAGTCAGAAATCCAAACAAGGACACGACCCACCCCTAACTCGGGTTGATCAGCCCGACCTGCTAACCCCCAAGGCAGCGAGGCTAGAGCGAGTGTAGGTGCAAATGCATGCGGGCGAAGGGGACGAGCACCCGCAAAAGAACATGGGTGCGGGCACCGGCATGGGAGAATGCAAGAGAGTGGGTGTGGGCGCTGACACTGCAGGCAAGGGGTTGAACCAGGTCAATTTTGGGTTGATTCTGGATTTTTAAGTTGACCCGAACCTGAGCCAAAATTGGAAACATGTCAGAAAACGAAACCCGAACCTGACCCATTTGCAAAACGGATTGTCCTGAACTATAAATTTTTTAGGTCGAGTCCGGAAGGGTTTCAGATCGGGTCAAATGTTGAAACCCCTACAAATTTTGCATGCTTATAGTTGAATCAAGTGACTCGACCAGATGAATCCAACAAGCCCAAGATTGCTTGATTATGACATTATTAAGACACATAAATGCTTTACAAATGCTCCATGGTCAAGGGAATCAATATGGTTCGTTCGTTGGAGCACGAGAGCGTATCACTATCAAAATCTATAAATAGACTCACACTTCCAACATAAAGGGGGGCTTGAACTTTTGGAGGCTTAGACCTTAGGCTAGAGACTCAAGATAGCTCTGAGGCCTAAAGCATCCCGGAGCGCGACCACGGCACCATCGCTGGCGAACCGTCGCCACTAGGCTGCCAGTGTTGGACCTCTTCCAGACCATCGCTGTCTGACCTCGGTCCGATAACGCCATTGTAGGGCCTTCGCCCAACCTCCATTGCCCTCCACCACCGTCGCCCGCCGAGTACGCTCCTTCCGACCACCGTCACCCGCCAATTACGCTCCCTCCAACCACTCTTGCACACCGACCACCGTTGCCCACCGACTACAGTCCCTCAAACCTCTGTCGCCAGCCGACTATAGTCCCTCCGACCACCGCCGCTCGACTACGATTCATTTTACCTCTATCAACCAACAATAGTCCCCTCTACCTCAGTTGTCAGACTATGGCCTTTCTAAACTCTGTCACCCAATTACAATCCAACTAACCAAATGAATAGGCCAACATTCTTTAAAGACTCTCATGTCGTTTAATCTTCTAATTCCCATAATATAATGTGCTTTATATGATGTATATTTGCTACATTGAGTCAAGGCCTTCCCTCGAGGAAGGGCATCATTTGTAATCGACTTCAAATACTAGTATAATCATTTTAACTAGGCATGTCTCATGGTTTTTACCCATTTCAGGGTTTCCACGTAATTTTTTTTATGTCTCTTATGACTATTGCACCCCTCTCTCTTATCTGTGTATGTATTGTACTTTCATACAAAGATAGAATGCTAAATCCTATATCTCTCTACCGTTGCGAATGTTTCGGCACACAACAAAGATATAAGGTGTTTTTCTTTGGTTTGGAGAGAGAAAATAAGAGATATAAAAGGAGAAACAAAGAGAGAAAGAAATAGGAATAGAGAGAGAAAGAAATAGGAATAGAGCGAGAAAGAGGGATAGAGAGGGCCAATGAGTGGGGAAATGGTTGGCGGGTTTGTCACTGTTGAGGAAAGCTAGGGAAATGGTTGGAGGCAGCTGAAGAGGAGAAAAAGACGATGGGTTAGTCGGGGCTAAAGGAGGCAAATGTGGCAATTGGAGGCGGCTGGAAGAGGCAATGATTGGTCGCAACCAAGGATGGCTCGAGCGGTGGCTGGGGTGATTGAGAGAGGAGGAGAAAAGGGAGATAGGTTGGTTGTGGCCGAGGGAGGCTAGGGCTGTGATTGGAGGCCCCTAGGGTTGGTCGGCGTTCAAGGGTGTTTAGATTGCAAGAGGAGGTCGTGCTGAGGAGAGTTGGGGGCGCATGTGAGAAGAATTGCACAAAGGGAGGGGCTAAAGACTAGCGGTGTCAAAATGGGCATTCAAGTCAGGTTCAGGTCAAACCCAGAATTGACCCGAGTCCAATTCAACTGACTTAAACCACACCCGATTTTGTAAATTGATTAGAAATTCAGACGGCCAAAAAATTTTGATATGGACCCGACCCGCCGAGTTACCAGGTTGACCCAACCTGACACGTAACAAGCTTGTGCAAGAGCGCAGCATGTGACGAGATTTTTGAAATAGACCATATATTGGAGCCCGACCCATTTGTAAAATGGGTCGACCCGAAATCGGGTTTTCCGGGTCAGGTCATTGGGGCAAGTCAATAATTGACTCCCTTACTGGGGACTTGCCGCATGAAAAATGGGGAAGAAGAACATATAAGAATTAGTAGCGAGAGAGTGCAACGAGGGTTTTTATAATAAGTAGGATATTTTCTAATTAACCTTAATTAGTTAACTTTTATCTTTTTTTCTTGTAGCACTAGGAAAAATGCACGGTGTAAGATTCCAAATTTTATATATGATTTTTTCTAATTTTATATATATATATATATATATATATATATATATATATATATATATATATATATATATATAACATTTTTAATCTATTTTTTAAAACTAAAATGATAATTTTAAATAAGAATTTTATAGTAATAATAATAATTTTTTAGAGAAATTTAAAAAACCTTTATTTTAATTGTGTATCGATGCACCCTACCAAATTTCATCACTTGTGCATGTTGAATCTCTGTTCCCATTTCAATTGTGTAGGTAGTTTTTTGTCCATTCTCCTGTGCTATAACATGGGCAATATGGGTGAAATTACATAGTAATTTCAATATTCTGGATGCAACGAGGCAATCCATTTTGCAAATGGACAATATTCAAGCAATTTTGCATAATGTTGTATCATACATTGTCGCTTTCACTTGCACTCACTTGAGTCGACCGTGACTCCGTGAAGGATCCTTCTATAGTAATTTCGATGTTATTAACGCAAATGCGCAGTTGGTTTTGCGAGCGAACAAATGTTTGAAAAAATTTGCACAGTATCACGTTCATCATTCCCCATTTTCGTCATGATTAGTTGGTTCGATTTTAAAACTCATATCGTTGACCTGTTTTCATTAAAAAAAATGATAACCTATTAGCTATAAAATTTATAATATTTGATAAAAAAATAATAAGATTACACCCATATGTAAAAAAAATTAAGGAAAAAAATTAAACAAATCAAAAAAAGGTTTGTGAGTGATAGGAAACACTTGGATTTCCAAGTGTTTCTTACCCAAAACCAAGACGAACCAATGCCAAACTGCTGTCCACAACAGAAATCAGCCAGGAAATAGGGAGAAACAGGAAGAAAACGCAAGAAATCTGAGAAGAAATTGCACAAAACTATTGTATTTCAATAGTAGAAGCAAAAACAATAAGAAAGATACAATGTTCTTCGATTTGAGAGGAAGAACAACTCTCCAACAATCTCCGGCAACACCAAGAGCCCAAACAAGAAACCCTAGAACTCCAAGAGAATTCAAATTCAAGATAATCCCCCATTCACACCCAAAACCCCTAATTAACCATAAAGGAGTTTTACAAATTGTCTAAACAGCCCCTCGCATTCAAAATTTCCCTCCCAAAAATCTTCCCTGGCCCCCGTCGGCTTCGCTTCGCCCGCTCGGTTCCGCCTCCCGCTCGCGGTTCCGTCGCGAGTAAACATGGACCGGTCCAGGTTGGACCGGTCCATCCGGCCCCTCCTGGGCCGGCGTAACATTACCGCCCTCCCAAAGAATCACCTTGTCCTCAAGGTGAAAATCAGGAAACTGCTGTTTCGTCCTCTCATATGGTTCCCACGTGGCCTCGTAGTCAGGAAGGTTCTTCCACTGGATCAACACTTCCTTAGTTTTATCTTCTTTCTGGCGCACCCCTTTTAGCTCCATAGGTTCTAAAATCACCTCTAAGTCCTCAGTCAGGGTTGCTGGTAGCTCATAATTGGCGGTGTACTCCCCAATGGCCTTTCTCAATTGTGATACGTGAAAAACTGGATGTATAGTTGCCGATGGAGGTAGTTTCAATCTGTATGCTACTGACCCAATCTTCTCCAGCACTTCATATGGCCCAAAGTACCTTGGCGCCAGCTTTTCATTCCTCCTGTTGGCAACTGTCTTCTGTCTATATGGTCGGAACTTCAGAAACACCCTCTCCCCTGCTGCAAACTGTATGTCATTCCTATGTCCATCCGCTTGCTTCTTCATAATTTGTTGTGCTCTCAGTAGATGCCTCTTTAGCTCTTCAAGTACTCGATCTCTCTCCTCTAAGTACTCTTCTACTGACGACACAGGAGTGCTACTACTCCCAAAATGCACCAAGTGTGGAGGATCCCTTCCGTACAGTACTTTGAATGGCGTCATCTGTGAAGCTGAGTGAAAGGAGGTGTTGTACCAGTATTCTGCCCATGATAGCCATTTGGCCCACAACTTAGGTGTCTCCGACACAAAGCATCTCAAGTAGGTTTCCAAACTCCTGTTAACCACCTCCGTTTGGCCATCTGTCTGTGGGTAATAAGCGGTGCTCCTTTTCAAAACTGTTCCTTGTAACCTGAACATCTCCTTCCAAAAGTGACTGAGGAACACCTTGTCTCTATCGGACACGATTGCCTCTGGTATCCCATGCAACCTGACAACCTCTCTGATGAAGGCTGAAGCCACTGTTACTGCGGTGTAAGGATGTCGGAGGGGAATAAAATGAGCATACTTGCTCAGTCTATCCACCACCACCAGGATCACTGTGAAGCCTTCTGAGCGGGGCAACCCATCTATGAAGTCCATGGATATTTCCTCCCACACTCGTCCTGGTAACGCCAACGGCTGTAATAGCCCCCCTGGTGACATAGCCATGTATTTGTTCCTCTGACAAATCTCACATCTGGCCACCATCTCCTCTACATCTCTATGCATTCCCTTCCAATAAAGCTCAGCAGCAATCCTCCTGTAGGTCTTCTGCACCCCAGAATGACCACCAACCGCGCTCCCATGAAATTCTTGGAGGATGTTTGGGATGTGGATAGAAGTCCTGGGCATCACGAACCTCCCTTGATACAGCAATCTGTCCCCCTCTACTGAGTACCCTGAGTGGCTATCACCTTCCCTTAATAAATCAGCCATGATCTTTTCCAACCCCTCATCTTTCGAGCTGTCTACTTTGATTGCCGCCCAATCTAACATCAAAGGAACAGACACACCCACTGTCTGAAGTTCACCCAAACATCTGGACAAGGCATCAACAGCTTTGTTTTCCCCGCCTGGTCTGTACTGAATTTCAAAGTCATACCCCAGCAATTTTGAAAGCCATCGTTGATGCTCTTCAGTCACCATCCGTTGCTCTAACAAGTACTTCAGGCTCCTCTGATCAGTCCTGACAATAAAGTGTCTGCCCAATAAGTAAGGTCTCCACTTCTGGATGGCCAGTTCAATAGCCATCAGCTCTCTCTCGTAGACAGACTTCAGTCTAGCCCGGGATGACAGTACTTGACTGAAGTAAGCTATGGGTCTGTGGTTCTGCATCAACACTGCTCCCAATCCATAGCCTGAAGCATCTGTCTCCACCACAAACACCTGATTGAAGTCCGGCAGAGCAAGCACTGGCACTGTCGTCATGACCTTCTTCAGCTTCTCAAAAGCCTCTGAAGCTGCTTCTTCCCATAAAAAATTGTCCTTCTTCAACTGCTCTGTCAGTGGCCACGCTATAGTGCTGTATCCCCTCACGAACCTCCTGTAGTATCCTGTCAATCCCAAGAATCCTCTGAGCCCCTTCAAGGTCTTGGGTTGAGGCCATGCCAGCATTGCCTCTATCTTGGACTGATCTGCAGCCACTCCCTCCTAGGATATCACATGCCCCAGGTACTCCACCCGTGCTTGAGCGAAGTCACACTTCTTGAAGTTGGCCTTCAGCTGATGCTCCCTCAGCACACCCAACACCACTCTCAAGTGCTCTAGGTGTTCCTCCTCAGTCCTGCTATAAATTAGTATGTCATCAAAAAATACCAACACACACCTGCGGAGGTGTGGCTTGAAGATCCGGTTCATCAGGGCCTGGAATGTGGCAGGTGCGTTGGTGAGGCCAAAAGGCATCACCAGAAATTCGTAGTGGCCCTCATGAGTCTTGAAGGCCGTCTTCTGCACATCTTCCTTCCTCATCCGAATTTGGTGATAGCCTGACTTCAGATCGACCTTGGTGAACAAGGTTGCTCCATGTAGCTCATCCATCAACTCGTCAATCACCGGGATAGGAAACTTATCAGGCACAGTCTCCTTGTTGAGAGCTTTATAGTCTACACAGAACCTCCAACTCCTATCCTTCTTTTTCACAAGCAGAACTGGACTAGAGAAAGGGCTCACACTGGGCTGAATGATCCCTCCTTCTAGCATTTCTCCTACAAGTTTCTCAATCTCATCTTTCTGCACCTGAGGGTATCTGTAAGGCCTCACACTGATAGGAGATACTCCCTCTTTCAGGATAATCTGGTGCTCCTGCTCTCTGTCAGGTGGTAGTCCCACCGGAGGTTGGAACACATCCTCAAATTCCTGCATAAGAGGCTGAACCAACGTGGGAATGAGCTTTTCCTCCCCCTCCTGAGTGAGGGCGTAGAACTGCTCTGATACCAATTTGATAGGAAACACTTGGATTTCCAAGTGTTTCTTACCCAAAACCAAGAAGAACCAATGCCAAACTGCTGTCCACAGCAGAAATCAGCCAGGAAATAGGGAGAAACAGGAAGAAAACGCGAGAAATCTGAGAAGAAATTGCACAAAACTATTGTATTTCAATAGTAAAAGCAAAAACAATAAGAAAGATACAATGTTCTTCGATTCGAGAGGAAGAACAACTCTCCAACAATCTCCGGCAACACCAAGAGCCCAAACAAGAAACCCTAGAACTCCAAGAGAATTCAAATTCAAGATAATCCCCCATTCACACCCAAAACCCCTAATTAACCATAAAGGAGTTTTACAAATTGTCTAAACAGCCCCTCGCATTCAAAATTTCCCTCCCAAAAATCTTCCCTGGCCTCCGTCGGCTTCGCTTCGCTCGCTCGGTTCCGCCTCCCGCTCGCGGTTCCGCCTCCCGCTCGCGGTTCCGTCGCGAGTAAACATGGACCGGTCCAGCCGGCCCAGGAGGGGCCGGCGTAACAGTGAGACAACCCAAACCCGGCCTGTTTAATAAACGGGTTGAAAAACCCAACCAAAATCCAACTCATTTATTAAACGGTTCAACCCGAACCCAAATTTTTCAGATCGGGTTTGCAGGTCGGGTCAATTATTGACACCCCTATATAGTTCTAGAGGTATATTTTTATTTGAAAAGAAGACTTTTCATCTCAAATATGTCTAACATTAGCACAATCATCATGTTTCCTTTTTCTCTCTCTCTCTAACTCTGATGAGGACATCGAAGATCAACGGCTACGATTTTTTTTAGTTATTTATTTATATGTTTTTGTACTAGTTTATTTTATATTGTTGTTTTTCCCTTTGTACCCTTATGGGTGGTCATGTAGTGTTGTAGCCCGAAGGGCATTTTAGTCTTTGTTATTTTTCTTTTCATGAGGCCTATTTATAGGCTAGCTTTCTTGTATTGAGGGATGATGATTTTGGAATGAAAATTTGGCTCTTGTGTTCTCTTTGTGAGTTCCGTCTTGAAGATCTCTAAGTGAGTTCTTTTCCCCTAGATCTCTGTGTGAGTTCTATGGAGAGCCCAAGGTGAGGCCAAAAGCAATACCTGCCAGTCGTTGGAAGAGTCCGCGGCTCGTGGTTAAATTCTTCTATCTTCTTGTTCGTGTTTTCCTCCATCTTCTTCCCCTCCACCATAAGAAAATCTCTTCCAAAACCCTTGTTGCCGCCGCCCCCTTGGAAGCCCGCCGCCGGTCACTCCCACGGCCCCGGCCGGCCACCTTGCCGGCGACCTTCCCCACCCGTCCAATCCCTCCTTCCGCAAGTTTCAAATTTGAAATTTGAATTTCAAAATTCAAATTCTTTCCTAATTGGGATTTCCAATTTAGGAAAGCTTTCATGACGAATTCCAATTTCAATTTAATTTAAATTGGAGTCTTTAATTATATTGCCACGTCATCAATCCAAATTGGAAGCTTCATCCCACTAATCTCCCTCTCCCCCTCTCACCTTGCCGCCGGCCCCATGTGGGTTTTCTCCCCCATTTGATTGCTACTTTAATGCTCCAATTAATTCATTAATGACTCCTTAATTTGAAATCAAATTTCAAATTAGTTCCCTCCAAAATCACTCAAAATCTGAAATCAATTTCAGTTTTGAATTAAACCCCTCCTCTTTTATTTCTTTATTTCTTTCCCTTAATGATCTCTAATTAGCTCCGTAATTTGAATCCAATTAAATTCCTAATTGATTGGAATTCAGCTTAGTCATTCCTGATTAAGAGTTTGGGCAAGAATAGCATAGTTTTCCTGCAGCCATATGGCCGCCCCCTTCCCAGGCCTCTCCGCCCCTTCACATCCCGTCTCTTTGGAGGTTCCTGGTGGCCGTCCAAGATGCTACAGCAAACCAATCCTGCTGTCCTGATTCCCGAGAGGCCACTCATGATGTCCAAGACCACTCCAACTTAGTCAACTATTATCCCGTCGCCCAGGTTGCTGTTTGGACTGCTGTTGGAAGTCCTTGTGTGCCAAAACGAGGGTTCCAACCATCACCTGCTGCTGTCCACAAGTTCCCAGCTGCTGCCCATTTAGTTTGGTGGCTTATTCTTGCTGCTCTGCTGTCCAAGAAATCAAGGATCACCTTTCAACTACACTTGCTGTCCTGCTAGCCGAACACTCCTGTTTTGCTGTCCAGAGAGTTCATGGCTGCTGTCCTGAATATTTCCGACGAGACAAACTGCTGTCCTGCACCCCGGAACCCCCGTTTACTGTCCGGAAAAGTCACGGCTGCTGTTTCAGGATTCCAGCAGTTTTCTGGTGTTGATTCGCCATCCGGAAGGCTCTCATTGGTTGCTCAGAAGATCCCACACTGCTGCCCACACGCAGGACTTCTTCAAATTCAGCCATCGGACTCCGAATCTTCTCCCTTGCTACTCAAATTCATCTAAGATTTTTGGCGATGGTGAACTCTTCCCCAAGTTTCCTATTTTCCTAGTTTATTTTCAATTGTGGTTATATTTTGACTCACAAAGTTCATGTCAAGCTCTTCACCGCTAAAGCTTAGAGAACTAGAGAGTTGAGTGAGGGACTCATGCATAGTGTCTAATCTTATTGTTAGCATTGGAATTTCTCGTTGAAACCACTCATGTATGCAAAGTAAGATTTAGTTGACTATTTAATGATCTCAACCTCTCGCATGTGTTTAGACCTAAGCTATTTTATCACCTTATCATTTTTATTTTGTCGTTTATCATCAAGAGAAAGCTTATAATTATTGTGCTCTAAAATTTAAGCGTGCAAACTTTCTTAGTTTAATCATCCATGCTTGTACGTTTCACATCAAACTCTCTCTCCATCCCTCACACCCTCATAGAAAAAGAATGAGATGAGTTTTTCTCTCTCAAAAAACAGTTTTCACTGCTAGTTTGTTAGCTTCAAATACAAGATCAAGAAAAATCTTCCACTTCAAAATAACTTAAACAGCTATCATGAAATTTAAAGTGATAAAAGTGATATATGTAACTTTGACAAGAGCTTTTATATGAGAAATTATCATTTTAACACATGCGCAAATGAAAACTACATCATGAAATTGAAGAAACAAAATCTTTAAGCAGTTTTCACATCATGATTATATAAATGATGTAACCATCATTTGAAGACAAAAGAAGTGGTGGAATAAAAAAACATTCGGAGAAGAATGAAGGAATCTGAGTGTAAGTGCAACTGTAGGAAATTGATTGAGGTAATCGATTTTAACAAATATTTGTATATAAGGCCCAAGAATCAAACCTGTGGGAATTTTGAAAGCCTAAGCAGCCCAGAAAAAGCCTTTCTTTCCTCATCATTTCTATGCTCAAGACATTAAATAACGATGATCAATTTTTGTTGAACAAGTGACTGAATTCCTTGCATTTGCATTAGTCAAGTTGACTCACATTGGTGGCTTGCAGAAACCCATGTGATCAAGGATGACAGAAGTCGATGGAAATTTTGAGCATAACTCCTCAATTTCTGATAAATGGAAACTGATACCCTATAAAAGAAAGTTCATCATATACCGACATAATTTGGATTAGCTAATCTAAAATGTTACTAGTTTTTAACATCTTCTACAGAAATTATCAACAAAGATTAACAAATCCTACTTTTTTTTTAAAGCTTATCCGTCTCTTTGTGCATTAATTGAAGCATGAACAACAAATTTATCACTTCAAATAGCAACTGATATAAAACTATAAGAAATTTCCAGAAAAGCTAAGGCTTCATTTGGGATAACTTTTTTATTGTTTCTTAAAACAACATTCTAGTTTAAAATTTTAAATTTTTATACTCAAAAAAATGCTTTAAGAAGCAGTAAAAAAGCCGCCCCAAACGAAGCCCAAGTTTCTCTGAAAAAAAAAAAATACTGCACAACGTGCTATAGCTTCTGGCATTAGCCATGAATAAACTTTTATTGGTCACTATCACGCCAACCATGCAGTTGAAATAAATTTGTCCAAGACAGCCCTATTAGCTGCCACCTAAGATCAAGGTTGTGAAAACCGGACCGGACAACGAACCGGAAGAATTAGAGGTTCATGGTTCGACCAGTTGAACCGGGGTCGAACTGGATGACATAATAAATAATAATATAATTAAAAGTAATAAAATTAACATAATAATAATGACAATTTATTCATAAAAATTTTATAATTCTAAGAATTTTTAGACTAAAAAATAAATAAAATTCATACATATATAATATATTACATAATTTTAAAATTAAATATAAATAATTATTATATTTATGTTATATATTTAAATATAAATAATTACTAATTTTAAATTTAAATATAAACATCTTCAATTTTTTATTTTAATTTATATTTAATAAAAATTTATTTTATATACAAATATATATATTTGATATAAATAATTGCTTTATGTTATATATTTAAGCATAATTTACATATATGAATTATATATAAATTTTATATTATAAAACTATGTTTATAAAGTCATACAATATTATTTTATAAATTTTTTATTTTTTTATCATTTAATTTTGCATCTAGAAAATGTTTTAGAACTTTAAAAATGATAAATAATTATTTTTATTTGAATAATTATAAAAATATAATTAATAATAAATTTAAGAAGTTTAAAAATTATTATGATGATTTTTTATTTAAATATTCTACAAAAAAAATTTCCAACAAGTTCTCATTCAAACAAGTCTTATACACACATCATTGAATGTTGAAACAAAAAATAACTAGTTGTTTAGTCCCACATCACTTAGAAGTTAAAAGTTGTATTGTTTATATACCTTTTCTTGTACCCATGGTGTAAGAGCTTTCATGGTATTATGGCATCATGTGAGCTAGATTTAAATTAATATATAATATAATAAAAATTTTGAATCTTATTATTAAATAAAATATATGATATTTAAATTAATTTAATATTAATTAAACATTTTATATAAAAATAAAGTATTTAAATATATTATTAGTTGAACCGGCCGGTTTTTAAAAAATGAACCGGTTCAACGGTCGGTCGGTTCAAACCGGTTTTGGCCGGTTCGTTGTTAGACCGATTCTTAGGGAGGACCGAACCGGCTGTTAGACCGGTTCACGGTTGAACCGGTCGAACCGGCCAGTCCGGTCCGGTTTTCAAAACAATGCCTAAGATAACATTGCATCTGCAATACAGAAAATTTTAATCTAGTATTTTTACCAGTAACCTATGTATCGTATGCCAACTAAATTTGAACATCAGATCATATCTATTATGATGCTGAAGGATGCAAGGTAAAGTGGGGTAGAAATATACGAGTCTATAAAGTATAAACTGCTAGAGAGTAAAAATTCATGGAGACAGAACAAAAAGAACATGTTTTACTAGAAGAACACAACAATTCACAAGCAACTTAGTAAGTACAATATTACACTAAGTACCGAACATGTAATGATATTTGTATCATGATTACATTACAAAGATTTATGATATCTTACTGCAGGGTCACAGTTTAGTACCTTAGCACACATAAGGCCTACTGGCACTCCAAGTTCTCCAGCTCTGCTAAAAAATGCTTTCCCAATTTCATTAGTTATCTGCTTGATTTACAGAATGAAAATGAATATTTTCTATAGACCTAGAACTAATCAAATAACAATTAAAGAGTCTTTAAAATCTCCTTGGATACCTTTTGACCAGAGGGCCATATGTTTGGGTTGAACCGAACACCACGGTATCCTTCCTAATATAAGAAAGAGGCACTTGCATTACCCCAAGGCAATCTTTTCTCATATTTGTTAAGGAGCTTTTTTTCTGAGGTTAAAAAAAAAACCTTCAAGACAAGATGCTCAAATTGCAAAATACCGCTTCCATCTTCTGCGGGATTTGCAAGACAGCATCCAATGAATTTGGATGGATGCTTCTTCAAAGTTCTATGACATAAAAGCAGTGTAGGTAAATGTTAAATCAAGGAATAAAATGTCACAATCTATAACATACAATCATTAATGTATATATCAAATATAAGGTTTATCTTGATAAAAAATATTAACAAACTGAAAAGTTTACTCAAGAATCTGAGTATAATCCAGATGAGTAATCTCATTACAGTGACTTGTCTGCTTTATTCATGATAATGGTTTTGCAACATGACAAATCATGCGGTATTCAAGCTTTATTTTTCTGCAAGTTCTATCTGGAAAATGCTTAGTGGTTATGTAAAAAATTGTAACGTCTATTTGTAACGTCTATCAAAAATGTTTTAGAATATTAAGTTTTACTGATAGGAAGTGCTTGCAGAAATTTAGGAAAAGTCTTAGCTGAAATCTGATTTTAGTAATTTCAAAAAGACAATGACAATAAAAACAGGAATAGAGCACACAAGAATATTTTTTTATTGAAAGTTTTATGAAAGAAAAGACATGATACAAGTGGATCTTCAATTGGAGAGGAAGATCCGGCTTTCCCAAATCTCTAGCTGTCGGCTAGAGCCCAAACACCCTAAGAACAATCTAATTTCAGCAAATAATAGATACCCCTAACCCTAGGAAAAACCCCCTACTTAAAGCACACAATAAACGACAAATACCCAAATAGCCCTCCCCCAATTCCCTCCCAAATCTGTCATATTTCCTAAATTATTTACCTCTCAAATCAGCCCTCAAATCTGCCCTCTTCAATTAGGAAATATTTCATAATTAATCCCTTCCAAATCAGCCCCAAAACATACCCTCTTCAATTAGAAAATATTTCCTAATTACTCCCCTCCAAATCAGCTCCCAAACCAGCCCCAAAATCTTCCCTATTCAATTAGGAAACATTTCCTAATTAATCCCCTCCAAACGAGTTTCCAAATCAGCCACCAAATATGTCTTCTTCAATCAGGAAACATTTCTTAATTAATCCCCTCCAAATCAGCCCCCAAAAGCCGGTCCACAAAAGGACCGGCAGGACTGGTCCAGGAGGGACTCGATCTAACATTTACATGATTCTATGCATAGCATCATCATCTTTTTGCACTGTAATATTCACTTTGATCGCCTCACTTTACCACCTATTATTTCCAATTAAATCGATACATTCATATTCTTTTATGTATCTTCATTTTCTACCTAACTTGTTTTAAATAGGTGCTACATTTATTGTCTCTAATAAATCATTTATCCTTCTATCTTGCAATCTTTATTTGTACATTCATCTTAAGAGTTTATGATGTAAAACCAGGAATTGTTTTGCGGAAATTAATATAAGTTTGTTAAAGAAATGCGATTACAATTCAATGCTTCACAAATTTAACGATTCAAAGATATTCTTAGAAGTTAACAATGTCTAGGCAAGAGAAAACGACTAAGTTGACAAGATCTTTAAAATGACAACGGCAATAATTAGTAATGAAAATGAATGGTCAACAATAATCCAACGGTTAACAAAGCGATTGTCTCACCTTGAGGCCACGCTCTTGTTCCTAATTCTAGGCTTGTTGGAGGAAGAAGAGCCACACTAGCGAAGAGACCACTCCGAGGAAGGCGGTGTCGTAGATCCGTAGGGAAGGAGAGGAGGGCACGGGTCGTGGAGGTGTTGCGATGCGTCGTCCTTCAACAATCCAAGTATACTCTGAAAAATGGTCGTCGACGGTCTCTATGAGGGTGGGTACGATCCGAGCCAAATAATCCTCGACGGTATCGTCAAAGTCGAATCCGACGTCAAAAAATGGAGACCGGAGGATGTCTACGCGTCCGTGGTCGTCGTATTCAAACCCGAAATTCCATTCGGGAACCTCCATGCATGATTTGAGGAGAGAAAGGATGGTTGTCGCCAAGAGTTCTCCAAAAGGGGAGAGGGGTGGCCGGCGGGATGTTGAGGGAGGAGAAGGCCGGCGGTAGGGTGAGAAAAAAAGGGATTCAAACTTTAGAAATCTGAGATTGATTTCAGTTTAGGGAATTTAGGAGGGAAAATTTGAGAATTAAATTTGAAATCCCCAAATTAAGGAGGGGATTAATGCTTTCCCAATGGAGAGACCCAGGGGGCCGGCGGCTTAATGAGGGGGGGCAAGGATTTGAAAAAGGAAAACTGAAATAATTTCAGTTTTAATCAAAAGCGGAGGGAATTAATTCGAAATTAGGAGTTAAATTTCAAATTAGAAGTAGGAAATAATTAAGCAATCAAGAAAGGCCCAATAAGGGGCCGGCGGCATCAATGAGAGGAGAGAGGGCTTAGGGATGAGGTGGCGGGTTCCAAATTTTGAGGATGACTAGGAAATTATTATTTTATGAATCCAATTTCATGAGAGCGAAATTGTTTTCACAAATTAAAACTTTCCTAAAATAGACCGTCTAAATTTGGAAATAATTGAAATTTGAAAATCAAATTTCAATGAGAGGAAGGAGATGGTGGGGTGGCGGTGGTGGAGGGAAAAGGGCGTCGGCATGGTGGTGGACGGCAGTGGGGGTTTGGCCGGCGGTGGGGGGAAGGGGTCTCGGGGTCGGGGCAAGAGCAATGGTGGGGAAAATTTGAGGAGTTGGTGGGAGAAGAAATTTAATTCCGAGCACTTAAAATAAAGAAAATAATTTGAGAACTCACTAAGAGATCTCAATGGAAGCACTCACCAAGAGAACTCCTTGCACTCACATAGAGAACAAAATGTGGAAAATTTCATTCATCTTCAATCCTCAAATACAAAGACAAGAGCCTCTTATATAGGCTTTACAATAAAATAAAAATGCATAAAGACAAAGATGCCCTCGGGCTACAATAAGCACTACATCCCTCATAGGGGTACAAATGGAAAACAAGAAATAAAATCATGAAAAGAAAACTAAAGCATCAAAAATATAGGCTATGAATCGAAGCCGTCGATCGCCGTCCCCGGCGATGGTATACATGTCGGAACCTGATGTCCCCATCATTCCCCCCAGGTGGGAGAAAGCTCGACCCCGTCGAGTAAGGGTCCTGAGAACTCTCGTACCACTCCAGCAGGTCGGGGTCTAGTCTCTGTATCTCCTCACGATCCAACCACGTATCCTCCGTCTCCGGCTGTCCTCTCCAGCGAACTAAGTATCTTTGGCGCCCGCCGTTCCTGGTGGAAATGATCTCATCACTGAGTATGGTTTCAATCTTCTCCTTATTAGGTAATGGGGGAATTTTGGGAAGTGGAGGTAGGTTTGGGATCTCACAAGGTATGGACTCACAAGGCTCAAGATTTAATGGATTTTCAGGGTTAAAATCAGGTCCATCAAAGGCTACTAGATCCTCAATGTTAAACGTGGGATTCATGTTGAAACCTTTTGGAAGGTCCAAGACATAGGCATTACTGTTTATTTTCGAAGTTATTTTAAAGGGACCAGCGCTCTTAGCATGTAGTTTCTTAACGGCCCCTGGTGGGAACCGCTCCGGACGAATCCGAACCATGACAAAGTCTCCAACTTCGAACTCCTTGAAGCGTCTCCTAAGATCAGCATTAAGTTTGTATTTCTCATTACTTTGCACAATTCTTTTATTAATTTCTTGATGCAATTCCTGGATATGTGATGCAAATGCAGATGCAGACTCTGAAACTCTAAGACTAGGACTCATGGGGAGTAAATCTATGGGTTGCCTAGGTTTGTATCCATAAACAATTTCAGCAGGACTCATACCGGTAGTTCTGTTGATGGAATTATTGTAGGCGAATTCAGCAATGGGTAGTTTGGAATCCCAATCCCTAATGTTATCACCAACTAGAGTCCTTAGAAGGTTCCCGAGGCTCCTATTAACGACTTCTGTTTGGCCATCGGTTTGAGGGTGAAAGGCGGTGGAGAAATTCAGCTTCGTACCCATTTTGATCCATAACGTTTTCCAGAAGTAACTTGTAAATTTCACGTCCCGATCCGACACAATTGTCTTAGGGAGTCCATGGAGTCGGACAATCTCATCAAAATAAAGTTTGGCAATTTTGGAGGCGTCGAAAGTTTTAGAACATGGGAGGAAATGGGCCATCTTAGAAAAACGATCTACTACCACACAGATGGAGTCGTGTTTTCTAACAGTTTTGGGTAGGCCTAGGACAAAATCCATACTAACGTCTTGCCAAGGACAGTTAGGGACAGGGAGTGGTGTGTAGAGTCCGGTGTTTTGCTTTCTTTGTTTAGCCAATTGGCAGGTATGGCAACGTTTGAGTAGTCTATTGACATCACGCTTAAGGCTGGGCCAGAAGAACCTATGCTCAACGGCTGCAATGGTCTTAGATTGCCCAAAGTGTCCAGCTAAGCCCCCAGCATGTAATTCCCACACGAGGAATTCACGAAGAGAGGTGTTGGGAATACATAACTTCTGAGACTTAAATAAATACCCATCCTCCAATAAGAAATCATCTATCGCTGGAGTATTTCCCGACACTAGGGAGGCATAGATTTCTTTAAAATCAGGGTATTCTTGATAGTCATCCTTAATTCGTTCAAAACCCACAATTTCAGTTCTCATTTCTCTAGTGACCATTATCCTACGGCTCAACGCATCAGCTGCTTTATTCTCAGCCCCGGCCTTATGTCTGATAGTGTAAGAGTATTCTTGTAGGAATTCAACCCAACGGCCATGGCGGGCGTTTAACTTCTTCTGGGAGTTGATGTCCCTCAAAGCCTCATGATCCGAAAATATTACAAACTCCTGAGGTAGCAAGTAGTGCCTCCAATACCTAAGGGACTGAATGATAGCATAAAACTCCTTATCGTAGGTAGAGTACCTTTGTCGTATGTCATTGAGTTTCTCGCTAAAGTATGCTACGGGATGCCCCTCTTGTGACAAGACTCCTCCTATTCCGATCCCTGATGCGTCACAAGTTACTTCAAATACTTTGGAAAAATCAGGGAGTCGCATAACAGGGGCTTCTACCATTCTCTTTTTAATATCCTCAAAAGCCTTGGTCGCAGCTGTTGTCCAATTGAATTCCCCTTTCTTAAGACAGTAAGTTATTGGGGCTACAATGGTGCTGAAATTTCGTATAAACCTCCGATAGAATGTGGCCAATCCATGAAAACTCCTAACATCCCGAATATTCTTAGGTTCTGGCCACTCATTTATAGCTCGCACCTTTTCTGGGTCCGCCGATATTCCTTGAGTTGAGATTATAAATCCAAGAAAGGTCACACTATTGGTGAGGAATTTACACTTAGCAGGGTTAGCGAACAGCTGTTCTTTCCTCAAAACTTCACAGACTTGCGTTATATGTTTGAGATGTTGATCCACCGAAGTGCTGTAGATCAAGATGTCATCAAAATATACTACTACAAACTTTCCTAAGAAAGGTCTCAGAACTTGAGTCATAACTCTCATAAAGGTACTAGGGGCGTTGCTCAGTCCAAATGGCATAACAGTCCATTCATAAAGTCCATCTTTGGTTTTGAAAGCCGTTTTCCATTCATCCCCGGGGCGGATCCTAATTTGATGATACCCACTCTTAAGATCTATCTTGGAAAAGAGTGTGGCTCCAGTCATCATGTCCAGCATGTCATCCAGCCGAGGAATGGGAAATCTATACTTGACAGTAATCTTGTTGATAGCGCGGCTATCAACACACATTCGCCACGAGCCGTCCTTTTTGGGCGTTAAAAGAGCAGGCACAGCGCAGGGGCTAAGGCTCTCCTTAATGAATCCGCGTTGAAGGAGTTCATCAACTTGCTTCTTGAGCTCAGAGTGTTCAGTCGGGTTCATGCGGTAGTGAGGAAGGTTGGGTAGGGATGCTCCTGGCACTAAGTCTATTGCGTGCTGTATGTCCCGCAGGGGTGGCAATTGGTTAGGTAAATCTTCGGGGAAAACATCCGCAAAATTTTCAAGGAGAGGTTTAACGGCATCGGGGATTGGTTCTTTCTGGTCATCGTCTACCTCTCTAGCCACTAGGGCATACATAGGGGCTCCTAGGGTGATCTCAGTTTCCACTTCTTTCGCTGTCAGTAAGTGGAGGCCTTTACTTTGCTTGGCTGAAGTAGGCTTACTGTCCGTTTTGGGAGGTTTAGGTTGAGAAGGCATTAACTTGATTTTCTTTCCATTGTGCTCGAACACACAGGTGTTCGTCCTCCCATAAATATGGACGTCGTTGTCAAATAACCAAGGGCGACCAAGGATAATTTGACCCACATCCATGGTTAGAACATCGCACCAAATCTTGTCTTGATATCCCACAAATTCTATTGGAATAAGGCTTCGATCCTTAATTTCTATAGTAGTCGAGTTGATCCAAGAAACCTTATACGGATTTGGGTGCGGGGTCACCTTCAGATTGAGCTTGGAGACCATGGCTGAGGAGACTGCGTTGATACAACTTCCACTATCTATGATAACCTTGCAGCTCTTTTCTCCGATCTTAATGAAGGTATGAAAGATAGAGGTTCTACGCCAATCGTCGCTTAACTTAGGTTGTGCCAAAGCGCACCTAACAACTTGTAAGGTCACAGGTTCTTCTTCAGTAAAAGAGTCTTCTTCCTCGTCCACTTGGTGAACCAAATCAGTCTCAGGTTCTTCTTCCTCTTCGTCCACCTCTTCGATTATGGTGACTTTGTACGGGCTAGAACATTGCGACGCAATGTGTCCGTATCCTTGACACCTATAGCACTTGGTTCCCGAATTGGGCTTGGAAGCGTCACGCTCGGGAGCTTTACCTTTGAGGTCCGTACGAGGTGGGGCCGAACTAGCAGGGGTTCGGTTTGCAGTCGATCCTGAGGGTCGGGTTTGAGGTTGTCCAGACGAGGTTCTATACGAATTCGAACGGGAGTCATAGTGCCTAGTTTGGGAGTGGGTTCTAGAATCTTCAAGGTCGAGAACTAGGCTACAGGCTGCCTCTAGAGAGTCTATACCTCGAGCAAAGAGTTCCGTACGCAGGTCTTCTCTAAGGCCAGCTCTAAACATGGATAAGATTTGGGTTGGGGTGGCAGACTCCTCGCCGTTGCAGCGAATCAAGAAGTCATCGAAGGCAGAGATGTAGTCTTTAATAGGTTTGCTTCCTTGAGTCAGTCTATTCCATTTATCTAGGAGTTTGGGATAGTAGGAAGGTGGGAGGTATTTTCTCCGAAGCTCTTGCTTCATGGTTCTCCAATCGCTGATAGGGTGTTCACCGCGAGCTTCGCGCATGTTTTCTAAGTTAGTCCAATACAGGTTGGCTCGACCAATGAGCTTCATCTCGGCGAACCTCACTTTCCTCGCCTCAGAGATGTTGTACCATTTGAAATAACTATCCATCGACTTCAGCCAATCTAGGAAAACTTGAGGGTCAAGGGTTCCGTCGTAGGTCGGGGCGTCAATCCTGATGTTTTTCAGTAACTGGGTGTCATTGTCTCTCCAAGTGTTGCCGTCCCCTATGGGCTCTTGAGGCGGCCTAGGGTTGCGTGGGTAGTGGTCGTGAAAACGTCCGGGATCTCGATGGGGTTCCTGATCGGGTCGGTTGTCTTCGCCATAAGGCGAGTGAGGTCTTGACGGAGTATAAATTGCAGGATTTCCATTACGCTCGATGTTATCTAGACGGTCGCTCGTGTGGCGCCTAAAGTCGGCTAAGTCGGTTTGGGTGTTGCGAATTTGCTGAGTAACGGTACCCAATTGGCCCAAAATGAGGTCAAGGGTTGCTTGCATATGAGTTGGGTCCATGGTTGGGTGCTAGGGATTACTAGGATGGCTTCCTAAGTTACGGACAGCCACTAATCCCACTGAAACGTTTGCTGGAATTGAAGTTACAGCCGCTGGAACGTGTGGGACAGCGCGCAAATAAGAGTGGGAAGTCACCTAAGCGAGTTGGTGAGGTTCCCGGGTCAAGGCAGCACTTAAACAGCGACTATAGGTTCACTAACGGACGTCGAACAGCTGCAGAAAACAGTGGACAGCAGCTGGACACTTCCTAGATCTCCTTCTACGGGTTGTACTAAGTGCAGAAAGTGATTGGACAGCAAACTCAAGTGTTTGTCTAAGCAACCTAAACAGTTTGGGACGTGGAGGTGGCAAGGACAGCACTTAGACCAATGACTAGACTTGCTTAAAATGAATAAAATGATGCAGATTTTTCTGTACCGCAGTAGGAAAACAGCCAACAAAGCTATTAAAATGATGTTATGCATGCAAACGAAAAGAGACAAGCTAACGTAGACTCCTAGGATGCAATCTAGCAAAGGGATAGCATGCTAGCCATGCTCTGATACCACATGATGTAAAACCAGGAATTGTTTTGCGGAAATTAATATAAGTTTGTTAAAGAAATACGATTACAATTCAATGCTTCACAAATTTAACGATTCAAAGATATTCTTAGAAGTTAACAATGTCTAGGCAAGAGAAAACGACTAAGTTGACAAGATCTTTAAAATGACAACGGCAATAATTAGTAATGAAAATGAATGGTCAACAATAATCCAACGGTTAACAAAGCGATTGTCTCACCTTGAGGCCACGCTCTTGTTCCTAATTCTAGGCTTGTTGGAGGAAGAAGAGCCACACTAGCGAAGAGACCACTCCGAGGAAGGCGGTGCCGTAGATCCGTAGGGAAGGAGAGGAGGGCACGGGTCGTGGAGGTGTTGCGATGCGTCGTCCTTCAACAATCCAAGTTGATGGGGACATCAGATCATCGTGGAGAGTTTATCAGAGACGCGGTCGTCGATCTACGGCCACGATCGAGTCTTTATATTTTTGAGTCGTTGATGTATTTTTTATTTTTCATGTAGCTTGTTATTTGCTTAGGTGGCATTTATGAGTCATTGTATTTTTATTTTATTTTATTTAGTTGCTTATGTGCTTTCTTTCCCGTTGTACCCCTCTTGTGGGAGTTATCGTATGTGAGCCCAAAGGGCGTTTGTGTCTTTGTTTCGAGTCATGTTGTAGGAGGCTATTTAAAGCCCAATTTTATTCTATTATGGGGAATGAATGATTATGATGAAATTTTCCTACACTTGTGCTTGAGAGCGTTTGAGAGTTCTGGGAGAGAACGTTGGAAAGATCCCGTGGAGAGGGAGATTGGCGCATTACCCACCAACCTTGGATACGGCCGGGTTCGTGGTTTGTTCTTCTTTGTTATCGTTTCATTTTCTCCTTCGTTGAACTTCCCCCATCCTTCACCCAAGCCACCGGCCACATCCCCGGAGCCCACGTTTTCTCCTACCCGAGCCCCCCCTCCCCAACAGGTCCACCGACCACCTCTTCACCACCCGCTGGCCACCCCTTCATAATCCACCGGCCACCTCCCATCATCCTTCCCCCTGAAATTTCCTAATTTAGGCTTGAATGAATTTGGAAATAGTTTGAAATTCAAACTCAATAGATTTGAAATTCAAATTAACCTTCCTAAATTCCCTAATTCTATTTTAGGAAACTTTTCAAATTCAATCCCCTTTGAATTTTAATTAAGAGAGGAATAAATCACTACTTTCCAATCTTATGAAATTCAATTAGGAAACTTATTTACTTCTCCAATTTCCCTCCCATCCTCCCTGCCTGCCGCCGGTTTCATGCCCTCACCCACTAATTACTTCTCCAATTATTTCCTAATCTCAATACCATACTTAGGAAACATTTCAAAATTCCAATTCCCCCACATGGCCGAAATTTCCCAATCTCCTCATGACGTCAATTAGTTCTTAAATCAAGTAATTGATTTAGGGATTTCCCAAAACCTCATCCTTCAGCATCCCGCCTCCCCTCATTAGCCGCCCCATCTCTCAACTACTCCAACAGAGACTCACGCCTAGTTCTCTTCTACTAATTCCCACCCTCCTCTACCCAAAATCTGAGATTTTCCTTCTCAGATTTTAAGTTTAAAATCTGAAACTGTTTCAGATTTTGGGGTTAAAATCTTGAGATCTTGCCTCCTCTTCGTTTGCAAGGAGAAACTTCGTTCTCTTGGTACCCACTTGCGAGGCGGATCAAAGATCAAGGAGGTTCTTCATCCAAGCATCAATGAATGACGAGATCCATTGACGAGAACTTCGACGACATCAAGTGACGGTTCGCTACGTCTCCTTAAACAAAGGTTTTCTCCTTTCCACTCGTACCCAATTTCTTCTAACTCTAAATTCTCAATTGATTGGTTGTAATCACGAAAGCTCTTTCAATTGCTCTTGCCAAGCCTAGTCACTTGTAGGATTGAGTGAAATCTTCTATGCATCCTACGTCTCATTGTTAAATGAGGGATTAACTTGAAGCCTACTATTTTTATTGTTGTTATTTTCTTGATTACCTTGAACGTTCAAAATTTGGCGCATGTAATCTAACCTTGCAGAATTAATTCCTTAATTGTTTTATTCGCCGTGGATATTTGCTAATAATTTTATTTGGAATTTATTCTAGTCGACGAGTTGTGCAAAGTCTAAAATAAAGTCACAAGCATATCATTTTATTTAGTCCTGCATCATCTGGTATCAGAGCATGGTATGCTCTTGCATGTTTTAGGATTCCTGGTAGTTTCTACTTCTTGCATTGTCGCATCTAGAAACTTGTTAGGTTGCTGCCCTTTATTTTTATTCTGCATTTGGCATCATTTTGTGGGTGTCTTCATATTAAAATTGCTGTCCTTTACATCCTAGTCTAGTTAGGTGTCTTGTAGTAACTTCCTTATGGACCCGGAACAACTAGGAAGGACCTTAGACCTCTTGGTAGGCCAAATGAACACTATTAGCCAGCAACTCAAGGAAAACCAAGCGGATCTAGCTGAGCTTCGTAGGAACACCACCGAGAGATTTGATACACTTGAGAGAGCTAGAGACCATCCTACTCCCTACACCCCATCTAGACCACCTTCTATGTATGGGGATGAAACCTACCCGGATGAGAGGCCACATCGGGCTAATCATCGAGCTCACTATCATGGACATGATCAACGTCATGATCCTGATTTGGATGAGAGGCATCACCGTGCCAATCATCGTGCTACCTACCACGGCCATGATCCCGATGCACCACTTATGAAGAACATTAAGGTTGATGCTCCTACCTTTGATGGCACTCTCGATCCTCAGCTCTTCCTGGACTGGATCAAAGGTATGGATAGTTTCTTTAAGTGGTATGATATTTCTGAGGCCAGGAAGGTTAGTTTTGCTGCCATGAAGCTTACGGGTAGGGCGAGTCAGTTTTGGGCGAATTTAGAGAGTCTTAGGGAGGATAGGAATGAGTACCCTATTGTAGACTGGTTGTCCATGAAGCGGGAACTCAAACAGAAGTACTTGCCCTCGTCGTACTTCCCCCGCCTATTGGACAGGTGGCATAGGTTGACCCAAGGCAACAAACCAGTGAAGGAGTACATCGCCTCGTTTGATGACTTCTTGATTAGATGCAAAGGGGAGACCTCTACTACCCCCGCGCAAATCTTATCTATGTTTCGAACCGGGTTGCGTGAGGATCTACGCAATGAGTTATTTGCCCGGAACGTCACTACACTGGAGAATGCCTACAGCTTAGTGCTTGATCTAGAGGAGTCCCGTTCTCAGCACCCGAGTCGTTCCCATGATTCTAGACCCTCGTATAGATCAGCCGGTAGTTCCACCCCGCACACTCCTGCTTCACGACCCACTCCAGGGAGCACGACCCGACCACCCACGGGTCCTTCTGCGCCTAGATCTGATTTTAGAAGTAAACCTCCCACCCCGGATGCCCCTCGGTCCAGTCCCGGGACCAAGTGCTTTCGATGCCAGGGGTATGGGCATATCGCCTCTCAGTGCTCCAGTCCTTATAAGGTTTCGATTGTTGAGGAGATGACTGAGGACGATCTCGAGCCCGAGGTTGATCAGATCCATCAAGTCGAGGAAGAAGGCGAATATTTCGAGGAGGAGGACGACACTACGGTCCTCAATTGCCTTCAACCGCTGGATACCTCTCCTATCTGCGTGGTGAGATGTGCACTTTCACACCCGACACCCACTGATGACTGGCGTAGGACCACGATTTTCCATACCTACACCAAAATCAAAGATAAGAACTGTAAAGTCATAGTGGATAGTGGTAGTTGCATTAATGCTGTTTCCTCCAGCATGGTATCCCAGTTAGGTTTGTCTGCCGTTCCTCACCCCAACCCGTATAAGGTATCTTGGGTCAACTCCAATGCCTTGGAGGTGAAGGAACGAAGCCACGTACCCATCTCCTTTGCCACTTATAAGGAGAATGTCTGGTGCGATGTGTTGGCTATGAATGTTGGACAAATTTTGCTAGGTCGCCCCTGGATCTACGATAACGATGTCCACATTTATGGGCGTTCAAACACCTGCGTGTTTGAACATGCTGGTAAAAAGATTAAGCTTTTGCCATCACAGCCCCGGGTTACGGATGCCACGAAATCCAACCCAGCCAAATCTAAAAAGGGCGTGAACCTTGTCACCGCCAAGGTTCTGATTACTGAATTTGCCCAAGGCGCCCCTCTGTTTGCCTTAGTGGGCCGTGAGATTTCCTCTGAATCTGACGAGCCCATTCCTGAAGAGGTACAACCTATTTTAGGACAGTATGCTGATGTCTTTCCCGATGATCTCCCCGATCAGTTACCTCCACTTAGAGACATCCAGCATGCTATAGACTTCGTCCCTGGAGCCTCCCTTCCAAACCTGCCACACTATCGCATGAACCCCATGGAACATGCTGAGCTTAAAAAGCAGGTTGACGAATTACTGCAGCGAGGTTTCATTAAGGAGAGTCTTAGTCCCTGTGCGGTGCCGGCCCTTCTCACTCCGAAGAAGGACGGAACTTGGAGAATGTGTGTTGATAGCCGTGCTATCAACAAGATCACCGTCAAATATCGATTCCCTATTCCGAGGCTCGATGACATGCTCGATATGATGACGGGTGCCACATTATTCTCCAAAATTGATCTTAAGAGTGGGTACCACCAGATCCGGATCCGACCCGGTGATGAGTGGAAAACTGCCTTCAAGACTAAGGATGGTCTTTATGAGTGGTTAGTCATGCCATTTGGGCTCAGTAATGCCCCTAGCACCTTTATGCGAATCATGACTCAAGTGCTGCGTCCGTTTATGGGAAAGTTTGTCGTCGTCTACTTCGACGACATTCTTATTTACAGTCATTCCATTAGTCAGCACTTGGACCACTTAAGGCAAGTGTGTGAGGTCTTAAGGAAGGAGCAATTATATGCCAATCCTAAGAAATGTACCTTCCTAGTAGATCGCGTCATCTTCCTGGGCTTCATCGTATCAGCCCAAGGGGTTTCCGCAGACCCCGAGAAGGTGAGGGCCATTGTAGAGTGGCCTATCCCTCGGACTATCCGGGAAGTCCGCAGCTTCCACGGATTAGCCACCTTCTATAGGAGATTCATACGGAACTTCAGCACGATTGTTTCTCCTATCACTGATTGCCTGAAGAAGGGTGATTTCCACTGGACCCCGGCCGCCACTAGAGCTTTTGATGAGATTAAGCAGAAAATGGTGGAGGCCCCAGTGATGCGACTTCCTGATTTCTCCAAAGTCTTCGAAGTAACTTGCGATGCTTCGGGGGTCGGAATTGGAGGAGTCCTCTCCCAGGAAGGCCACCCAGTAGCTTACTTCAGTGAGAAATTGAACGATATCCGGCAGCGTTATTCTACATATGACAAAGAGTTCTACGCCGTGATCCAATCACTTCGTTATTGGCGACATTACTTGCTCCCGCAAGAATTCGTCATCTTTTCGGATCACGAAGCTCTGCGTTATATCAACTCCCAGAAGAAATTGAATGCGCGCCATGGTCGATGGGTTGAGTTCCTTCAGGAGTACACGTATACCCTTCGACATAAGGCGGGAGTTGAAAATAAAGCTGCCGATGCTCTCAGTCGTCGTATGATGACCACCACTGAGATGAGAGCGGAAGTTGTGGGTTTTGACCAAATAAAGAGGGATTATTTGGAATGCCCCGACTTCAAGGAGACCTACACTCTCTTGTCCACTGGCAGCACGCGCTTAGTGGACGATTTCCTACTGGAGGATGGTTATCTTTTCAAAGCCCAGAGGCTTTGCATCCCGAGCACCTCCCTTAGGGAATTTTTGGTCTGGGAACTCCACGCCGGAGGCCTCGCTGGGCACTTCGGACGGGACAAGACTATCGAAGCCGTGGAGTACCGTTTCTTTTGGCCCAGCCTTAAGAGAGATGTTGGTCGGCTGGTCAGTCGGTGTCACACCTGCCAACTGGCCAAGCAACGAAAGCAGAACACTGGTCTTTACACTCCTCTTCCTGTCCCCAGTTGTCCTTGGCAGGACGTTAGTATGGACTTTATTTTAGGCCTGCCCAAGACACTTCGTAGGCACGATGCTATTTGTGTGGTAGTTGACCGGTTTTCCAAAATGGCGCATTTCATTCCATGTTCTAAAACATCTGATGCCTCTCACATTGCGAAGTTATACTTCAATGAGGTTGTCCGTTTACATGGTTTACCCAAAACCATTGTGTCGGATAGAGATGTGAAGTTCACTAGCTATTTTTGGAAAACCTTGTGGATGAAAATGGGCACCAAACTTCACTTTTCCACTGCCTTTCACCCACAGACTGATGGTCAGACCGAGGTAGTCAATAGGAGTCTGGGTAATTTATTACGGTCCTTGGTTGGTGAACACATTAGAGACTGGGATTCCATTCTTCCTACTGCTGAGTTTGCTTATAATAATTCAATTAACCGAACCACGGGTCGAAGTCCTTCTGAAATTGTATACGGGTTCAAACCTAGACAGCCGTTAGACCTGATTCCCATGAGTTCTAGGTATAGGATTTCTGAGTCTGCATCAGCATTTGCATCACATTTGCATGAACTTCATAAAGACATTGCACAACAAATTGAAAAGAATAATCAGGAATATAAATTACATGCAGATTTAAAACGTCGATTTAAAACTTTTGAGGTTGGTGATTTTGTTATGGTGCGGATTCGTCCGGAACGGTTCCCTCCAGGAACAGTTAAGAAATTGCATGCAAAGAGTGCTGGACCTTTCAAGATTCTTAAGAAAATTAATGACAATGCTTATATAGTAGATCTGCCTGCAGATTTCAATATAAATCCCTCTTTTAACATAGAAGACTTAGTGGCATATGAGGGTCCTGACTTTAACCCACAAAATCCACTATCAAAACAGCCTTGTGTGAACCCACCCTGTGAGATCCCAAGCCTACCCCCACTACCAAATATTCCCAAATTTCCTATGGCAGAGCAAGTGGAGGCAGTCTTAAGTGATGAGATCATATCCACAAGAGAAGGAGGACGAAGAAGATATTTGATCAGGTGGAAAGGAAAGCCCGAGTCAGAGGACACATGGCTAGATCGTGAGGAGCTGCAGCAGATTGACCCAGATGCACTAGAGATCTACGAGAGCGCCAGAGATTCCTACTCGACGGAGTCGAGTTTTCTCCCACCCCGGGAGAATGATGGGGACATCAGATCATCGTGGAGAGTTTATCAGAGACGCGGTCGTCGATCTACGGCCACGATCGAGTCTTTATATTTTTGAGTCGTTGATGTATTTTTTATTTTTCATGTAGCTTGTTATTTGCTTAGGTGGCATTTATGAGTCATTGTATTTTTATTTTATTTTATTTAGTTGCTTATGTGCTTTCTTTCCCGTTGTACCCCTCTTGTGGGAGTTATCGTATGTGAGCCCAAAGGGCGTTTGTGTCTTTGTTTCGAGTCATGTTGTAGGAGGCTATTTAAAGCCCAATTTTATTCTATTATGGGGAATGAATGATTATGATGAAATTTTCCTACACTTGTGCTTGAGAGCGTTTGAGAGTTCTGGGAGAGAACGTTGGAAAGATCCCGTGGAGAGGGAGATTGGCGCATTACCCACCAACCTTGGATACGGCCGGGTTCGTGGTTTGTTCTTCTTTGTTATCGTTTCATTTTCTCCTTCGTTGAACTTCCCCCATCCTTCACCCAAGCCACCGGCCACATCCCCGGAGCCCACGTTTTCTCCTACCCGAGCCCCCCCTCCCCAACAGGTCCACCGACCACCTCTTCACCACCCGCTGGCCACCCCTTCATAATCCACCGGCCACCTCCCATCATCCTTCCCCCTGAAATTTCCTAATTTAGGCTTGAATGAATTTGGAAATAGTTTGAAATTCAAACTCAATAGATTTGAAATTCAAATTAACCTTCCTAAATTCCCTAATTCTATTTTAGGAAACTTTTCAAATTCAATCCCCTTTGAATTTTAATTAAGAGAGGAATAAATCACTACTTTCCAATCTTATGAAATTCAATTAGGAAACTTATTTACTTCTCCAATTTCCCTCCCATCCTCCCTGCCTGCCGCCGGTTTCATGCCCTCACCCACTAATTACTTCTCCAATTATTTCCTAATCTCAATACCATACTTAGGAAACATTTCAAAATTCCAATTCCCCCACATGGCCGAAATTTCCCAATCTCCTCATGACGTCAATTAGTTCTTAAATCAAGTAATTGATTTAGGGATTTCCCAAAACCTCATCCTTCAGCATCCCGCCTCCCCTCATTAGCCGCCCCATCTCTCAACTACTCCAACAGAGACTCACGCCTAGTTCTCTTCTACTAATTCCCACCCTCCTCTACCCAAAATCTGAGATTTTCCTTCTCAGATTTTAAGTTTAAAATCTGAAACTGTTTCAGATTTTGGGGTTAAAATCTTGAGATCTTGCCTCCTCTTCGTTTGCAAGGAGAAACTTCGTTCTCTTGGTACCCACTTGCGAGGCGGATCAAAGATCAAGGAGGTTCTTCATCCAAGCATCAATGAATGACGAGATCCATTGACGAGAACTTCGACGACATCAAGTGACGGTTCGCTACGTCTCCTTAAACAAAGGTTTTCTCCTTTCCACTCGTACCCAATTTCTTCTAACTCTAAATTCTCAATTGATTGGTTGTAATCACGAAAGCTCTTTCAATTGCTCTTGCCAAGCCTAGTCACTTGTAGGATTGAGTGAAATCTTCTATGCATCCTACGTCTCATTGTTAAATGAGGGATTAACTTGAAGCCTACTATTTTTATTGTTGTTATTTTCTTGATTACCTTGAACGTTCAAAATTTGGCGCATGTAATCTAACCTTGCAGAATTAATTCCTTAATTGTTTTATTCGCCGTGGATATTTGCTAATAATTTTATTTGGAATTTATTCTAGTCGACGAGTTGTGCAAAGTCTAAAATAAAGTCACAAGCATATCATTTTATTTAGTCCTGCATCACAAGTATACTCTGAAAAATGGTCGTCGACGGTCTCTATGAGGGTGGGTACGATCCGAGCCAAATAATCCTCGACGGTATCGTCGAAGTCGAATCCGACGTCAAAAAATGGAGACCGGAGGATGTCTACGCGTCCGTGGTCGTCGTATTCAAACCCGAAATTCCATTCGGGAACCTCCATGCATGATTTGAGGAGAGAAAGGATGGTTGTCGCCAAGAGTCCTCCAAAAGGGGAGAGGGGTGGCCGGCGGGATGTTGAGGGAGGAGAAGGCCGGCGGTAGGGTGAGAAAAAAAGGGATTCAAACTTTAGAAATCTGAGATTGATTTCAGTTTAGGGAATTTAGGAGGGAAAATTTGAGAATTAAATTTGAAATCCCCAAATTAAGGAGGGGATTAATGCTTTCCCAATGGAGAGACCCAGGGGGCCGGCGGCTTAATGAGGGGGGGCAAGGATTTGAAAAAGGAAAACTGAAATAATTTCAGTTTTAATCAAAAGCGGAGGGAATTAATTCGAAATTAGGAGTTAAATTTCAAATTAGAAGTAGGAAATAATTAAGCAATCAAGAAAGGCCCAATAAGGGGCCGGCGGCATCAATGAGAGGAGAGAGGGCTTAGGGATGAGGTGGCGGGTTCCAAATTTTGAGGATGACTAGGAAATTATTATTTTATGAATCCAATTTCATGAGAGCGAAATTGTTTTCACAAATTAAAACTTTCCTAAAATAGACCGTCTAAATTTGGAAATAATTGAAATTTGAAAATCAAATTTCAATGAGAGGAAGGAGATGGTGGGGTGGCGGTGGTGGAGGGAAAAGGGCGTCGGCACGGTGGTGGACGGCAGTGGGGGTTTGGCCGGCAGTGGGGGGAAGGGGTCTCGGGGTCGGGGCAAGAGCAATGGTGGGGAAAATTTGAGGAGTTGGTGGGAGAAGAAATTTAATTCCGAGCACTTAAAATAAAGAAAATAATTTGAGAACTCACTAAGAGATCTCAATGGAAGCACTCACCAAGAGAACTCCTTGCACTCACATAGAGAACAAAATGTGGAAATTTTCATTCATCTTCAATCCTCAAATACAAAGACAAGAGCCTCTTATATAGGCTTTACAATAAAATAAAAATGCATAAAGACAAAGATGCCCTCGGGCTACAATAAGCACTACATCCCTCATAGGGGTACAAATGGAAAACAAGAAATAAAATCATGAAAAGAAAACTAAAGCATCAAAAATATAGGCTATGAATCGAAGCCGTCGATCGCCGTCCCCGGCGATGGTATACATGTCGGAACCTGATGTCCCCATCAGTTTAATCTTTGGCATGCTCAACTTCGTTTTCATTAGCATCCTTGCACATAATATAAGATAATCTAATTAAAGTTTCGCACTTTATAGTTTCCAATATATTCCAACATTCTCTTATCACATAATATCCTTTATGTAGTTCGCTATTTTAACCACATAGCTCTAACTCTTAAGAATTATGCCCCTCTTTATATGCTCAATTCAAGCATAATAAATCAACCCTTTTAAACCTATAATAAAAAAGAAAAGCTTTATTAATTTTTCATTATTAATTTCACAACATCTAAATTTATTAAAACCTATTATCTTCCATAATTTTCCGTGATTCGAAAAACTTCACCATTACTATCAGGAAACTCATGTGAGAAAGCTTTAGCATAATTGTTTCGCCAACAATTAATCATAAAATTTATTCAAAACTAACAAAATGAATCCGAAATTGATTTTTTTCCTCTCGTTAGGGTGTTCCACAGAACTGATACGTCATAATCTAACCTCATTGTGCTTAGAAGTAAAGGATTACTAGGGAATGGGCATCACCCTAACTTAATGTGTCGCCACTTAAACAAATTGTGCAAAGAAAGAAAAAAACTTGCTAGGATGTCACCATTAAGTAGCAGATAACTTTATCTAATTATAGTAAAAAGTCAAAAATAATATTCGATTTGTTAAATGGGATTTGAGAATTTTAATAAGAAAGACAAGAGAATAAGTGAAAACAATGATTAAAAGAAGAATAATATTACTTATTCATTGTAAAAAGGGGGAAAAAAAAAAAGCTTCATTAACATTTATTTTTGATTATGTACAAACCATAAATGTATATATAGAGTTCTCTAAAAAACTTCTAAGGAAAATAAATTTAACTATTTTTAAAAAAAGGTTCCCAGCTAGGAAATAGAAGGCACATGGATTGCAATCTAAAGGCCATGAGGGGATCGATTTAAAGGTTAGAACCATGTACTAAAAAATCTTTGCTAAAATTGACAATCGGATTGTCCAAGATTTACTCTCAAAACTTTTAAATTCAAATAATGCATCGAGATTTGTGCTTGATTGGGTGAATTTTTTAGGTATCAATGCTAATAGATGATGATGTTCAAACTGTTGTATTGGCCCCATGCAAGGTCTCACCTATCTAAATTGTATTTAACTAACATACACTAAGGTACCTTCTCATATGTGGCTTAAAAATTGCTACTAGTGTAAGCATTTAACTCACCTCATAACAATATTTATTACTAGTAATTGCTCTATCATAATTATATTAAGGAACTTTAATATGCCTTCTATAATTTTTTTTCCTTAATGGTCATCAAATTAATACGGTACATAATAGCATGCCTTGTCAAAATCAATTAAAGTCAAATGAACATCATTTCATTGCTCTTTATACTTATAAACTAATTGTTTTATCAAAATCATCTGCATAATATATCTTTGTGGCTTAAATTAAATTGATTCTTCAAGTTAAATATAATATCTCTGGGTCTGTATTCCACCCTCTCATAACTTCATAGGTTGACTTACTGCCTCGTAAGTTGGATTCCCCTAGAAACTCATTATTTTGACTTCAAGTCTACAGGACAATGGTTAATATTGATGTTAATTTTGCAATCTATGATGAAACTCATGTCAAAATACATGAAATGATCACTAATTTGACAATTGTTGGTACGCATACCATAAGAAGATGAAAGAAAATTTAAGTGTGACTGTGTGAAAGAGATTACCTTGTGACAAGGTCATGGTCAAACATATGATTTATTGGTTGTACAATAAGCTCTCCATCAACATTCGCTTCTCCCATACACTGTAGGAATGATGGAAGAGAAATGAATGAAAATGATGCCACATAAAAACAAGTTCAGAATAACTAGAATATGACAAAAATTGATGTTCTAGTTCCCAAATAGAGCCTTCTAGCCCCAATTTCTTTAGCATGAATAGCAGCAAATTTCACATCATAAAGACTACAAGAAAAACATTTTAAATTTGTTTGTCTTGCAAGGAAGTAATACTAAGGTATAAATTTCGTAATAGTGCGCCACTACTGGTAACACTGCTCTTCAAAGAAATGAATGGAAAAAAAAAAGCTTCCTAAGCAGAGGCAAAATAACATGTAGAAAGCATGAATGGCAAAGAACAAATGATAAAGTGGGTTTCTAAAAATAGGAGCAGGCGTGATTATAATACTAATACTAAATAACTGTAACATGTCAAATTACCGAAAAGAATGTGTAAAACTGCCACAACGAAATAGGATAAAATTGAGGAGATTTTTCCAACAAAAAAAGCTACATATGGATCAATGCTAATAAAACAGAAACTTTGCAAAATAGTATCAAAATATTGGTATGAAACTTCATAGATTACTTCAAGTACATATTGCAAAATAAAAGAAATTCATGGAAAACTTCCTAAGATCATTATCCTTAGTAACCTTTTACGAGATTGTAATTCATGTGTACTGCCTTGCTTATCCTATTCTTGCAGCTCTATTCATATTCAAAGGGGATTATGGCATTCAATTTCCGCTGACCCGCAGATTCTACGATTCTTCATGGGATTATCTCTTGCAGCTACACAATTTTTGCTTTATTCCTAGATTTGATTCCTTCAATTCAGCTCTGGTTGTTCTTGCAAGTTGTTCATTATTCCTACTCCAACTTATAATATTGCAGTTCAATTCTAACGAATTTATCAAATTTTATTTTCATGAGGAATAATGAGATATGAGCCACGTAAAAAATCAATTCTTTAGGTTCTCTAAATCTATCATTTTGACGTTTAAACCATTCCTCTTCTTCCAAGACTTAAAATGTGAGACTTCTTCCAAAAGAGATCACCTTATTCAAACATTGGCATCTTCCAACTCTTTTACAATCTAATTTTTTCCATGCAGAAAAGCTCAATTTGTTCCTGAGTTTCATGATCTTTAATTTTTTTATTAATTAATTTATACTAAAAGGCCAAGATCTTAAGATTGTTATTGGATTTAATTTTACTTTTACTCTCATTATTAGTAAATAGTTGTTTGAAATTCATAGCATGCTTTCTATTAAAATTAACATGTTTGTACAAATTAATTGCATATAACTCTATAGTGCATGCTAGATTCAAATTAGAATCCCTAAATCCTAGAACATTCTACATCAAGCCTCATCATCATCATCATCATGGCATTAACCCAAATACTTTGAGTTTAACTTTATGAATCAACATTCTCCATTTTCCCCATTCAGTGTTGTATTAGGTGTTAAATTCATTATCCTCAAGATTATGCTAAAATTTTTTACATGACTTGGACCAATATTTCACCTAAGATCTCCATATGTTCCTTAAAAATCCTTGAATACTGATTTTAGCTAACTTTCTTTCTAGAGAATCTCTTTCACCCATCATCATGCATACCCAAATCACTTAAAATATATTTCATATTACCCTTAACTCTCATCATCCATCTTAGCTAATCATTTTTCAATCCACCATTTCTATTTTTAACACAGATTCATCTTAATATTCTAATTTTTTGGCAAAATCAAAACGTATATCAATGACTAGTATGCTGCCCAAAACTCATATTCATATAACTTAAACAGCCTATTTGTAGTTCATCACAAAATACATCAAGACATATCAACGGGGACAACATAGATTATCAAAAAATGTAACTACGTGCCAATTTCTCAAATTTTTTTATCCTTCCTTGCAAACTGATCATCAGCCAGGAAAAAAAAAATTCAGAACCTACAATAAACAGTTTGCACTTAGCAAAGACACAGACTTCAAGAAAACCTTGATGTATTAAGACATGCAGATATTCAGAAACAACAAAAAAAATCAATTTTTAGCCTGCATCGTCCCTAATTTTATAATGTTTATCAGATTACCAGTAGCGATGGAGCATTTCTTTTTTGCTAAAATAATAATTAAAATATACGCAAGAAAAATATAACGATCGCTGAAATCAGAAAAAGGGCTGCAACATTACCTTGAGCAAGATCTCGGAATCACCAGGAAGCGAGGGTTCATGCCCAGGAAAATATGGGTATCTTTCCGAAGCCTGCATAGAGCAGGGGTCTTTAAGATAAATAAGAGATCTTTTACATTTTTCGCTTTAAACCTTTGCTTAAAGAAGCAAACTGCGTCACCTCTTCTCGTGAAGCCCAGACATGGACATGGGAATCCACAGCCTTGAACTGGGAAATCGGCTTTCCAGGCTCCAATTCCATGCCTATGGTAGAAGCACGTCTTCGCCCGGAAGAACGAAGAAGCAGCTTTCTCCCAGGAGAGGGAAAGAGGGGTTTGGGTGCGAAGAGATAAGACACCAAAGCAGCGGATGACGCCGCCATGGGCAGCCCAAGCGTGGCAGCTTCGTAATTTTGTGCAGGTGGATTGGGCAGCTTGCTATTGTTTTCCGGACTAATTACGGATGATGTCGGTGGTTCAGCTCGGAGATCTTCTCTGGCCTGGAAATTATTTAGATGGGGAAATATTTTGACCCACTTTGGAACACTTTTTTTATTTTTTATTATTCTTATTTATAATTTAAAATAAATTGAATTATATTTAATGTCTTAAGAATAAATCATTATTAATTTTACTAAACAGTGATAATGATGGTGTCTACGAATAGCAATGTCTACAATAGGACACAGACATGTTGACAAAGATGACGCCCATGAAGTAACATCAACAGCGATGATGTGGTGGGGCAATTGGAGGTGGTAACAACTAGGTGCTTGTTTAAAGTTTCGTTTTGAAATAATTTTTTATTACTTTTTAAGGTAATTTTTTAATACAATTTTTTTTTTTTATGTTTCTAATATTTGAAAATTTTATGAAAGGCTTCTTACAACACACAGATTGACCCCAAAGGCCGGACGCCAGGAAGTCGGAATGTCAAACGCCCTTCTTGCTTCTAATCTCATTTGAACACTCCCAATGCGCCCACCCTTCTAATCTCGTTTGAACGAGTCGGCAATCGGTGCTCGACTCTGTAGGTATATGATGCTTCGATTTTGAAATACAAAGTTTTTCTTATTCCCCTAATACTTGAACCCATTGAAGCTCTTATGCTCTTAGTTTGCACATTTAGTTAAATTTTATGTTCCAATAAGCATTATTGTACTAGCCACATTAGAGATCTCGTTTAGCTCTTTTGTTTCATACATGTTTTTTGTTTTATATCTTATAATCAAATTGTTAATCTTGTTTTTATTCAATTAGTATGAAAAGATATTTCAATAAAAAAGTTGAGGGAGATGATGGAAAAATTTATGTGAAAAAAATAATACATAAATCAAACAAAGTTGTATAGAAGCAAATTTTGAGGAAATTCCTATCGATCTCGGATTGAGAAAAAAAAATTGATTATCAGGGCAATGCAAACCCCCATGGATCTTGACACCTTGTACTCGCTGCTGATCACTGAAGAAATTAATCTTCAGTCGGAATCACTAAGACAACTCAATCTCGGTGATGCCGCTACAGCTCTCTACTCCAACCGTGGACGAGGTAAACGAGGGCGCGCAAGATCCTATAACCAAAACTCTCGCCCAGTTAACCCAAATACACCTCAATGCCAGATCTGTAACAAACGGGGACATCTGGCGCATAACTGCTGGCACAGGCTGAACACAACAGTCAACCCTCCTGAAATCACCGCTGCATCCAACTCTGCCCGAGCTCTGATTGCGTCGAACGACAATGACAATCCCGACTGGTATCTGGATTCGGGTGCCTCCGTGCATCTCACAAACTCGGTGGATAATCTCTCGCAAGCGCAATCGTACAATGGTACCGACACCATTACAATAGGTGATGGCAGATCCATGCCCATTGCTCACTCCGGCAATGGTATTCTGCCAACACCGTATCGTAAGATTCATCTCAAAAACTTACTTCATGTCCCTCATCTGTTTCATAATCTTATTTCTATTTCAAAACTAACACATGATAACAATATATCTGTAAATTTTAATCCAATTGGTTTTGATATTAAGGATATGAAGACAAACAAAACATTGCTGTCGGGTCCAAAACGCAAAGGTCTCTACCCAATTCGGGTGGCCAGCAAGAACAAACCGGATAAAACTGCTCTCACGGCAAGCATCCAGGCAGCTTCTCTGTGGCATCAAAGAATGGGTCATCCCCATTCAAGAATTATTCAAGCTGTGTCTAATACTAATAAAAGTCTTCATATACCCTATAATAAGCATTTATGTTCTGATTGCACGACCTCTAAAGGTCATAGATTACCTTTTTCTAATAAAACTCATCGTGCTTCTATGCCTCTCGGTATTATTCACACGGATGTTTGGGGTCCGGCCCCGGTACAGTCAAATCAAGGATTCATGTATTACGTTGTGTTTATCGATGATTTTTCTCGCTTTTCGAGGGTTTTTTCTAATGCATCACAAATCAGAAGTATTTAACATCTTTTGCAATTTTAAAACGTTTATTGAAAAACAAACAAACTTTTAAATAAAATGTCTTAGATCCGACGGAGGTACTGAGTATCTGAACCACAACTTCAAAGATTTTCTTACTACACACGGCATTGCTCATCAAACTTCTTATCCTTACACTCATGAACAGAACGGATTAGCTGAGCGCAAGCACCGACACCTGATCGAGACTACTCGTGCTCTGCTACACACGGCCTCCCTACCTCTCGCATTTTGGCCCGATGTCGTGCTCACGGCATCGTATCTTATCAATCGGCTGCCTACGGCTACTACAAATTTTAAAGCTCCTCTATCTATACTGTTCCGAAAACAACCTGATTACCAATCACTCAAAGTCTTTGGATGTGCTTGCTATCCTTGGATAGCTCCGAATCAATGCAACAAACTTCAACCAAGATCTCCCAGCTGTGTATTTCTTGGCTACTCACACATAGCTAAGGGATACAAATGTCTAGACATCACCACAGGCAAAATCCACATCTCGAGACATGTGATTTTTGACGAACGAAACTTTTCATTCAAACAATCTACTACCAATAGACCCCCCACCACTAGCACGTTACCTGCTTCATTATTGGTTCCGGTGATCCATAATAGCCGCACCAACTCTTTGCCAATCACCAACACAACTCCTGTAACATCCCAGATATCGATAGTGAAAGGATTCGTCTGACATTCTGATCGAACTCCATTCCAGTTGTAATACCACGATCTGCTCCAGGATCGTCCAGGACGATCTGGGATTGTCCTGGGACGATCAGTGGAAATTCAGCTCCAGAATTTGCCCAGTTTTGCTCCAGGTGCTGTTCTGCAGGCATCGTCCAGGCCGATTGGAGACATCGGCCAGGCCGATTGGCACTGTAGAAAATATCGGCCAGACAACAGCCCTGAGTGGAGACCAGGCCGATCCATTTGGTCGGATCGTCCCGGGACGATGTCGCGATCGGCCGGGCCGATCTGTGTATTATAAAGCTGATTTCAGTCGTTTTGAAGAGAGAGAAAATCAAAAATAAATATCTGATTTACTGTTCTGAGGAGAGAGAAAAAGAAGATTTTGGAAAAGTTGATTTCAGGAAGACGCGGAGCCATTTTCGTTCGAAGTGACTGTTGAGGAAATTGCTGTGCACGAGGTAAGGCACATTCCGACTTTCTCAATTTTCAGAACCGTCGAGTTTGGCGGTATTATCTGTCCAGAATTGATTTTTATTCGTGATTTTCGTCCGTATCTTTTTACCGGTTCAGTTTTTACCGCGTAAGTTTCTGTATATCGTTGCTGTGCCGGGTGTGCACGTTTTGACTATATTTTGAAGATTTTTGTCCGGGTGTTTTTGATTCGACTGTGTTTTTAGTCGACCGGATTTTTCTGTGAATTTGGAATTTATCTGTGCAGTAGAATAAATGTTCTGAAATGTTGATATCTGTGTTCTGTGTGAATTTGGTAAATTTTGATTTTCAGGAAAATTGTGTAAATTCTGTATACTGCCGTTGTGCTGCCCGATTTTTGGGTAATTTCTGATTTGTCCGGATTTTCTCTGAATTGATATGCTATCTGTATATGCTATAAAAAGGGAGTTATAAGGGGCCTGGATCCTATGAGATTCAGTTAGTGTCTGGGAATTCTGAAATGAGCTCAATATGAAATCTGATATCTATTTTGTTCCGGATCCGAGGAAATCTGTTTAGGTGCTATAAGCACTATATATGTATTATGGTGCTATAAGCACATCTGATCTGATTCTGGTGCCGTGAGCACAAAAAGGGAGGCATAAGGGGCCTGGATCCTATGAGATTCAGTCAGTGTCAGGGAATTTAGCTATGAATTACATAATATCTGATATGTGATATTCTGATATAATCTGTACGATTCTGATTCTGTTATCTGATATGTCTGATCTGTTCTGTTTCTGATTTGATACGACTTCCGTTTCTGTACAGTTCTGTTTGATGTGATATCTGTCCGAATCTGTTTTGATTTCTGTACGGATTTGTCTGATGTGTTGGTTTTGCGATTCTGAGGATTTTGATCGGAGGTTTGTTGCTTTACTGAGCTGTTGAGCTCACCCTTGCTTTCTGGTGGTTTTCAGGTTCTGGGAAAGGGAAGGAAGTCCAGGACTAGATTTCAGAGTCTGATCAGTATAGGTACTTTTGTACTTTTGATTTTTGTACAGTCATGGCTTTTCTGTTATGTATTTCTTTCTGTTGAAAGCCATGTACTGTTCTGTAGATGATTATTTTGAGGAAATGAAATCAGATAGATGTTTAGTTCCGCTGCATTTGATGTTTTAGTAGCTCTGTGTTTGTTTGTCTGTTGAATTAAATATTTGGAAGATTCAGTTCCGAACCAAATTCCAAAGCTAGATCCTGGTTAGCTTTTCTCGTCGCGATCCGACGCGGACGGGATCCGTCTCGTCACGGGTCGGGTCGTCACAAGCTTTTTTGGTATCAGAGCAATGGTTTTGGAATTTGGGAATTTTGTGAAACAGAGCTATAGGAAGTGATCTGTAAGTCTGTCTGGGAGGTAGTTTTGATTTGTTCGGCTTTTTATTGTGTTGTTTTTGTGATAGTTTTCTAGATTTTCTGGATTTTTCTGTATGGATCAGCCAGACCCAGACATGACAGATGGGCAGAGTGCCGATCAGGCAGCACCAGTGGGGAGTACAGCCTCAGTGGTCGGTGCTGATACGCTTTCTCAGTTTGCTTCACTGGTTGCTCAGATGATGAGCGAGACTCAGAGTAGAGCTTCTACTGTCAGATCTGATGACTTGGACAGACATTTGCAGTTATTTCTGAGGTTGAAGCCTCCAAGGTTTGAGGGCGCTGTTGAGCCCAGAGTTACTGAGGAGAGTGGAGAAGACCTTTGACGGGATGCAGTGTCCGTCAGACAGGAAGGTTCCGTTAGCTGTTTTTCTGTTGGACGGAGAGGCTGAGCACTGGTGGGACGGCCAGCAGGCAGCCAGATTTCAGGGCAGACTGAACTCTTTGATTACTTGGGAAGAGTTCACTGAGGTATTCAGAGATTGGTTTGTTCCCCTTCTACACGACAGCAGATGCAGGAGAACTTTCTGAGACTTGTTCAGGGGAGCAAGACGGTGATGCAGTACGAGGCTGAGTTTACTGCATTAGCCAGGTATGCTCCGCAGCTGGTTAGCACTTCTGCTGAGAGGTGTTACAGATTTCTGAGGGGATTGCGAGATACCTTGAGGCAGCCCCTGATACCATTCCGGATCACCGATTTCTCTGAGCTTGTGGAGCGAGCTCGTCTGATAGAGAATGACCTGTTGGCTACTCAGCAGCGGTGGACTGCGAGTAGGAAGAGATTTGGATGAGAGGTTTCTGGCAGTGGTTCCTCTGGGAAGAGGAGATTCGTAGCTGGTTCTGGATCCGGAGATTCCAGAAGGAGCGGAGGATCGTCTGGTACTGTTACCAGTACGACTAGTTCTGGATCTGTTAGTACGGCACCTGTGTGCCAGACTTGTAGACGATGACACTTTGGCCAGTGTTACAGGATGGCTGGTCTGTGCTTTCGATGTGGTCAGTCAGGACATCGGTTTGCGGAGTGTCCACAGATGGGATTTGATCAGCGATCTGAGAGCTTCGTCAGACCTGTTGGTTCAGCAGCAGGAAGACCGAGGACTGTTCCTCCATGCCCTGAGGGATTTGCTGGTAGAGGTGGTGGACCTAGTTCTGGACCACGGAGACCACCTACTGTTCAGAGGGAGCAGAGTAGTTATGTTGCTTCAGCTCCTGTTCCAGTTCAGCCCCGAGTTTACAGTTTGAGTCAGCAGGAGGCTCGAGATGCTCCCGATGTTGTGACAGGTACGATTTACATTTCTGATCAGCCCTGTCGTGTTTTGTTTGACTCTGGAGCGAGTCATTCTTTTCTGTCCGAGCACTGTTTTGAGATTTTACATTTGGATTCGATGGTTTTACCGGTTTCTTTGTTTGTAATTTTACCGGCTGGGAATCCTTTGATTGCTCGATAGTTTTGTTTGTGTGAGATTGAGATTTCTGGCAAAAAGTGGAAATCAAGTTTGATTCGGTTGCCGATTTCATCGTATGATGTAATTCTGGGCATGGATTGGCTGAGTCAGTATGAAGCCCAGATAGACTGTTTGAAGAAGCAAGTGAGTTTGCTTATGGCTGGAGAGAGTTGTATTTCAGGGATTACGAGGTGTTCTCTCCAGTCTGGTTTCTGCGTTGGAGGTAAGCAGAATGTGGAAGAAAGGATGTCCGGTATTTTTGGCTTCGGTGCGGGATTTGAACCTAGAGGTTGGTTCTGTTTCTGAGATCCCTGTGGTACGGGAGTTTGCTGATGTTTTTCCTGAGGAGTTGGTTGGTTTACCTCCGGATAGAGATGTGGAGTTCTCTATCGATGTTTTTCCGGGTACCGCTCCGATATCGAAAGCTCCGTACATGATGGCACCGAAAGAACTTTCTGAGTTGAAAGTTCAGCTTCAGGAGTTGGTTGACAGAGGTTTTGTGCGTCCTAGTGTTTCACCCTGGGGAGCACCTGTTCTGTTTGTGAAGAAGAAGGACGGTACACTCCGTATGTGTATTGATTATAGAGATTTGAACAAGGTTACGATCAAGAACAAGTATCCTTTACCTCGGATTGATGACTTGTTCGATCAGTTTTCCGGATCTTCAGTATTTTCGAAGATTGACTTGCAATCCGGATATTATCAGGTAAAGGTGAAGGAAGCTGATGTGGTGAAGACTGCTTTCAGTACTCGGTACGGGCACTACGAGTTTTTGGTTATGCCTTTCAGGGTAACCAATGCGCCTGCGATTTTCATGGATTTGATGAACCGAGTGTTCAGGGAATATTTGGATCAGTTTGTGATCGTCTTCATCGACGATATTCTGATATATTCTGCATCTGAGGATGATCATGCCAGACATTTGAGGATTGTGTTGGAGACTTTGAGGCGGCATCAGCTGTATGCCAAATTCTCCAAGTGTGAATTCTGGCTGAAGATTATTTCTTTTCTGGGACATGTGATTAGCGGAGAAGGCATTTCTGTAGATCCCCAGAAGATTCAGGCAGTTGCTGATTGGCCAAGGCCGACTACGGTATTTGAGGTACGTAGTTTCTTGGGCATGGCCGGGTATTACAGGAAATTTGTGAAAGAATTTTCACAGATTTCGACTCCTCTGACGAGATTGACTCAGAAGTCAGTTCCTTTTGTTTGGACACCGGAGTGTGAAGCTAGTTTTCAGAGATTGAAGGATTGTCTGACTTCAGCTCCAGTGTTGGCACTTCCGTCAGGTACGGAGGGTTTTCAGGTGTTCAGTGATGCTTCACTGAAAGGACTGGGATGTGTCCTGATGCAGCATGGTCAGGTAATTTCTTATGCTTCTAGACAGTTAAAGCCACATGAGAAGAATTACCCGACACATGATCTGGAGTTAGCTGCAGTAGTTTTTGCTTTGAAGATTTGGCGTCATTACCTGTATGGCGTCAGATGTGAGATCTTTACTGATCATAAGAGCTTGAAGTATATTTTTACTCAGAAGGATCTGAATTTGAGGCAAAGAAGGTGGCTCGAGTTGATCAAGGACTATGATTTGACTATTCAGTATCAGCCTGGGAAGGCGAATGTGGTAGCGGACGCTCTAAGCAGGAAATCTTCTGGATTGTCAGGTTTGCAGCTTACTTGTGATGAGTTTCTGATACGTGATTTGGAGCGATTGCAGTTGGAGGTGATTTCCTCCAGTGATTTGAAGTTGGCTCAGATGAGTATTCAGTCTTCTTTGGAAGCACGGATTCGAGAAGCCCAGAAGTCAGATTCTGATTATTCGAAGTTGATTGCACAGATTGGATCTGGTAAGACTCCTGAACTTCGAATTTCTGATTATGGTGCTATTTTCTGTAAGAACAGGTTGTGGGTACATGTGTTTGGAGATTTGAGGCAGGAGATTCTGTACGAATCTCATCATTCAGGCTACACTGTTCATCCAGGCAGTGGTAAGATGTACGCTGATATGAAGCTTTTGTTCTGGTGGCCTGGGATGAAGAAGGATGTGGCAGAATTTGTGTCGAGATGCGAAGCCTGTCAGTTGGTGAAAGCAGAGCATCAGCGACCAGGTGGACTGTTGCAGTCGTTGCCTATCCCTGAGTGGAAGTGGGAGGAGGTAACAATGGATTTTGCGATGGGTTTTCCTCGATCACGACAAGGACATGATGCCATTTGGGTAGTTGTAGATCGATTGACGAAGTCAGCCCATTTTCTTCCGATCAGACAGACGGATTCAGTTGAGCGCTTGGCACAGATTTATGTGAAAGAGATAGTCAGATTGCACGGTGTGCCTCGTGTGATCGTATCTGATCGAGATGGACGTTTTACTTCCAGACTTTGGAAGGGCATTCAGCAAGGCTTGAGTACGAAATTGCATTTCAGTACATCCTTTCATCCTCAAACCGATGGACAGTCTGAGAGGACTATTCAGGTATTGGAAGACCTGTTGAGGCTTTGTGTTCTGGACTTTAGCGGAAGCTGGGAAGATCATATTTCGCTGATTGAGTTTGCCTATAACAATAGTTTTCAGTCCAGTATCGGTATGGCACCGTACGAGGCTCTGTATGGCAGGAAGTGTCGTACTCCTTTGACTCTGACGGAGGTTGGAGATAGACAGGCTTTGGGGGCCACTTTTGCTGATGAAACTGTTCAGAAGATCAGTTTGATAAGAGAGAGATTGAAAGCTGCTCAAGATCGACAGCAGAAGTATTACAATCAGAAGCACAGGTTTGTTGAGTTTCAGGTTGGTGACTTTGTGTATGTCAAAGTCAGCCCGATGAAGGGTGTGAGCAGATTTGGTCAGGTGAGTAAACTGAGTCCAAGGTATGTTGGACCGTTTGAGATTTTGGAAAGAATTGGAAAATCTGCTTATCGCCTATTACTTTCTGATTATATGCCTGACGTGCATAATGTGTTTCACGTATCCATTTTGAGGAAATGGGTATCCGACTCTGGGAAGAAGATATCAGTTGATGAGATTGAGATTCAGGAGAATCTGGCGTACAAGGAAGAGCCAGAGTTAATTTTGGCGTACAACGTCCGGAAGTTAAGAAATAAAGAGATTCCGATGGTTAAAGTCCAGTGGAAGCACCGGACTGCACGAGAAGTAACTTGGGAGAAGGAGTCTGATATGAGACGGTCGTACCCGTACTTGTTTTGACTGAGTTTGGATTGGATAATGTCGAGGACGACATTTTTCTGAGTTGGGGAGATTGTAATACCACGATCTGCTCCAGGATCGTCCAGGACGATCTGGGATCGTCCTGGGACGATCAGTGGAAGTTCAGCTCCAGAATTTGCCCAGTTTTGCTCCAGGTGCTGTTCTGCAGGCATCGTCCAGGCCGATTGGAGACATCGGCCAGGCCGATTGGCACTGTAGAAAATATCGGCCAGACAACAGCCCTGAGTGGAGACCAGGCCGATCCATTTGGTCGGATCGTCCCGGGATGATGTCGCGATCGGCCGGGCCGATCTGTGTATTATAAAGCTGATTTCAGTCGTTTTGAAGAGAGAGAAAATCAAAAATAAATATCTGATTTACTGTTATGAGGAGAGAGAAAAAGAAGATTTTGGAAAAGTTGATTTCGGGAAGACGCAGAGTCGTTTTCGTTCGAAGTGACTGTTGAGGAAATTGCTGTGCACGAGGTAAGGCACATTCCGACTTTCTCAATTTTCAGAACCGTCGAGTTTGGCGGTATTATCTGTCCAGAATTGATTTTTATTTGTGATTTTCGTCCGTATCTTTTTACCGGTTCAGTTTTTACCGCGTAAGTTTCTGTATATCGTTGCTGTGCCGGGTGTGCACGTTTTGACTATATTTTGAAGATTTTTGTCCGGGTGTTTTTTATTCGACTGTGTTTTTAGTCGACCGGATTTTTCTGTGAATTGGAATTTATCTGTGCAGTAGAATAAATGTTCTGAAATGTTGATATCTGTGTTCTGTGTGAATTTGGTAAATTTTGATTTTCAGGAAAATTGTGTAAATTCTGTATACTGCCGTTGTGCTGCCCGATTTTTGGGTAATTTCTGATTTGTCCGGATTTTCTCTGAATTGATATGCTATCTGTATATGCTATAAAAAGTGAGTTATAAGGGGCCTGGATCCTATGAGATTCAGTTAGTGTCTGGGAATTCTGAAATGAGCTCAATATGAAATCTGATATCTGTTTTGTTCCGGATCCGAGGAAATCTGTTTAGGTGCTATAAGCACTATATATGTATTCTGGTGCTATAAGCACATCTGATCTGATTCTGGTGCCGTAAGCACAAAAAGGGAGGCATAAGGGGCCTGTATCCTATGAGATTCAGTCAGTGTAAGGGAATTTAGCTATGAATTACATAATATCTGATATGTGATATTCTGATATAATCTGTACGATTCTGATTCTGTTATCTGATATGTCTGATCTGTTCTGTTTCTGATTTGATACGACTTCCGTTTCTGTACAGTTCTGTTTGATGTGATATCTGTCCGAATCTGTTTTGATTTCTGTACGGATTTGTCTGATGTGTTGGTTTTGCGATTCTGAGGATTTTAATCGGAGGTTTGTTGCTTTACTGAGCTGTTGAGCTCACCCTTGCTTTCTGGTGGTTTTCAGGTTCTGGGAAAGGGAAGGAAGTCCAGGACTAGATTTCAGAGTCTGATCAGTATAGGTACTTTTGTACTTTTGATTTTTGTACAGTCATGGCTTTTCTGTTCTGTATTTCTTTCTGTTGAAAGCCATGTACTGTTCTGTAGATGATTATTTTGAGGAAATGAAATCAGATAGATGTTTAGTTCCGCTGCATTTGATGTTTTAGTAGCTCTGTGTTTGTTTGTCTGTTGAATTAAATATTTGGAAGATTCAGTTCCGAACCAAATTCAAAAGCTAGATCCTGGTTAGCTTTTCTCGTCGCGATCCGGCGCGGACGGGATCCGTCTCGTCACGGGTCGGGTCGTGACACCAGTTGCCTTGCTCGGACCTGAAAATTTTAACCACATATAATGAGCTTACAAAGCCCAGCAGGTCACCAAAGCCTACAACTGAAATCAAAGCACGGCGATGCTATCAATATGCAGGTCAAAGTAAATCAAGTCAATCAATGGTCAATGAATCTATGCAATGCGGAAATCCTTCGTCAATGAAATCAAGTCTGCACAGCGGAATTCAAGTCAGTAGTCAATGCAGTACGGAATTCGGTAATCAAATCAAATCCATCAATAGTCAATAATTGATGCATCGGTAAAAACATCGATAAATCAATATTCCCCAGCAATCAAATCAGTAAGTGCTTCCAATCAATATCTATCCATCATAACAGTGTCTATCAATCATTACTATCAGTTCAATCAATCGTATCGTCTAGTCAATTCGTCGAATCTATATCATCTATCCAATCAATAGAATGTCTGTGTCAACTAAAAGCAATCAATAGCATCAATCAATTCAATATACAATATTCAATGACACTACGACAGATTCAATAATGACGACGTACGATGTTACAGTAGGGAAATCATCTCAATCAATAAGGCACTTTCCAGTCAATTATTTATCGCAGCAAAGAAATCTATCGAACAATCGAATCAACCCAAGAAGCAATTAAAACAAATCCATACAATGAAATCATCAGGTCAATAGAAATTAATACAATCAGCTCCATAAAGAAATCTATTCTACGATAAATCAAATCCATACGACAATAATCCATTCAATCAATCAATCGATAATCGACACGACGATTCAATGTATCAATATATCAATAGCATGTCAGGATCTGTCGTATCAATAGTATCCATATGTCAATATCATATCTATATCAATGTCGATGTCGGTATCTATCAATCGATACAATCTATATCAATATCAGTGTCAATATCTATGAATCAATACGCAGAATCCACGTCAATCTCGAAGAAATCCGTACACAGTAGAAAATCAATCGATCCGTCAAATCAGTCAATCTGTCCGTCAAATCAGTCCGTCAAATCAATTCTAATCTATAATATCAAGTCGATAAAATCAATCGGAAAAGAAATACGATAAATCCACAGTAGTAAGTCAAATCAATGCAGAATCAATAGCATCAATGAGTCTATAAATCTATGCCGTCCATATCCATATCAATGTCAATAATCAATAATCAATAGTATCAATGCTCAATGATCAATCAATGAAATCAATGAATCCGTACGATAAGAAATCAATTCGATAAATCCATCAAATCAATAAATCAATCGGAAATCAATAAATCAATGCATATCAGGAAATCCATACGATGCAATATCGTATACATGCAATTTCATACAATGGTCTTACTCGACAAGCACAAACACTAGCTATTATCAATAGTGCTGTTGTAGAATCCATATTGCTGTTGTAGATATCCGCACGTTGGTTCTATCAAGAAGAGTCGTCACTCTTTTGCCCGTCAGCCGCCCGTCGGCATATAAAACTCCTTATAACTCCCAATCGTTATATCGATGATCTATGGTCTATGATTTAAAGGAAAGCCCGTCGGCCCACCATCCTGTACAGGTCAAGTCTATCTTCAACCAACGTTCAACCAGGTTCCCACTTGTCTTTCAGTAACAATCAATTCAATGCAATAATCGATGCAATAAGCAGTAATAAAGAAATCTGGAACAATCATATCCATAGTCATGCACATATCAATTCAATCTATTAATTCCGGAAAAATCAGAAATCATACGAAAATCGGGCAGAGTAACGGTAGTTAGTCAAATTTACACAAAAATCCTACAAAAAGACACAAATTCCAAATTTCTCCAAATTACAATAGATTAATCACGACATCAATATAAGACTATCAATTTATAGAATCCAAATCAAATCAAGTCCTGATATTTTTCTATTCAATTAAAATCGCATAGAATCAATTTCGACCGGTAAAATCTTCGTAGAACATAGTCAAATCGTGTACAATATTCATATCTATAACATACTAAAAGTTGTGCGGTGAAAGTTGTGTCAAATCAAAATCATGTCCAAAATTCGACTACGAAAATACAAAACAGTGCACAACTCGATCAAAACTCAATATCTTTGAAAACAGAAATAGGATTCGGAGTCCTTACCACGAGATCTACACTTTTCCCAACAGCAGCGTCGGACGAAAAGCGCTCCGCGGCCTCCAAAACCAAGCTTTTCCTCTTTTTCCCTTTCTCTTTCTCTCTCCTCAAAATATCTGATTTTTATAAAATGATTTTCTCTCTCCTCAAAACGAGCTCATTTGCTTAAATCATCCTCAGATCGGCCCGGCCGATCGCCCGATCGTCCCGGGACGATCAGACCAATTCTGATCGTCCTGGACCATTCCCAGGGCGATGATCAGGATGATATTTTTGAACAATACAGATCGGCCTGGACGATCTCAACATCGACCTGGACGATCCTGGGAGGAAAATCCAAATCAGAGAGGAACAGTAAGGGAACAAGATCTCATAACTCCGCCGTCTACTTCTGTTCAGACCACTCACAATGACATACCTCCACATGATCTGTCCCAGCAAGCTATTGAGCCAATGCACATTAACGACAGTTCTCACAGAATCCCGATGTCATGTCATCCGATGGTCACCCGCAGACAGACTGGGTCTCTCAAACCCACTCAAAAACTCAACCTGATGCATCTTCAACTGCCTACTCATTCTACTGAGTGGTCCGAGCCAACGTCTTACAATGAAGCGGTCAAACACCATCAATGGCGCAGTTCCATGGCTGAGGAATTTGATGCCTTGCAAAAACAAGGCACATGGAAGCTAGCTCCTAGTCCGCCCAACACCAAAATCCTAGGCAGTCGCTGGACGTTTCGCATCAAACACAAATCTGATGCCACGATTGCCCGGTTCAAAGCTCATCTGGTGGCTCAAGGCAACCATCAACAATATGGATTAAACTATCTTGAAACATTTAGTCCCGTAGCTAAGTTTCAAACTATACGTCTGTTATTTACTATTGCTGTGTCTAATAATTGGTCTGTGTATCAGCTAGATGTTACGAACGCGTTTCTCCACGGAAGTATTCAAGAAACCATCTACATGAAATAGCCCAAAGGTTTTGAAGATGATCGCTATCCCGATCATGTCTGTCAACTTAAGAAAGCAATATATGGGCTTAAACAGGCTCCGCGTCAGTGGTTTCACACATTCTCCAAATTTCTCACCACACTCGGCTTCACTCCGGGCAAGGCAGATTCATCGCTCTTCATCCTCAACAAATGCAACAGTCGTATTTATATGGTCATATACGTCGACGATATACTGATAACAGGCAATGACTCACACCAAATTGACAAGGTGATATCCCTGCTAAATCAGTAATTCGATACGAAGATTCTTGGGTTAGCTCACAGTTTCTTGGGGATACAAATTCGTAAAATTGAAAATAAGTATGTGCTATCACAGCAGCACTATGCTGCCTCCATTTTAACAACGGACGAAATGAGCTTCTGTAAGCCATTAGCTAATCCTGCTCCAACAAAATCTCCGGATCCTCTCCAGAATCCGATCTTTGCGTCTGATCCATCTATTTACAGACAAATCACGAGCTCGCTTCAGTACCTTACAATCACTCGACCTGATATCTCATTCGCCGTCAACCAATTATGCCAACATATGCATAATCCTGAACCTACCCACTTTCTTCTTCTTGGTCACCTACTTCGTTACATAAAAGGCACACTTACACTTGGTTTACCGATTTTGCAGGGCAATATGGACTTACATGCATACGCAGATGCAGATTGGGCCGGTGACAAAGACACTCGACGGTCAACATCTGGCTACTGCTCGTTCGTCGACAACACACTTATATCCTGGAGCGTCAAAAAGCAGCACACGGTGGCCCGCTCGTCCACTGAATCGGAATACCGTTCTCTTGCGACGGCACTGGCAGACATACTGTGGCTCAGGCGTCTTCTAGGCGATTTTGGCATCCATAAGATACCTCCAACTTGCCTCCATTGTGACAGCACTTTGGCTATAACGCTCGCTAACAATCCTGTATTTCATGCGAGAACAAAGCATATTGAAATCGATCACTATTTTATTAGGGACCATATTCAAGCTAATACGGTATAGATTCTTCCGATCTCCACAAAAGATCAAATAGCCGACATATTCACAAAGCCTCTTTCTACTCCTCGGTTCCATCTACTACGAGATAAGCTGACCGTGCAAGATGCCCATCAGCTTGAGGGGGCGTAATAACCTGTACCTATTTTTGTACCTGAATAAGACTTATTATCTAGAACAATAAGGACAACATCTGTTTATAAATAGATTACTGTACACCTCTTTCTACATCAATAAAGTCATTTTACCTTTACTATCTTTAATTCTAACAAGATAGATAATGTTTGAGACATTACTTGTTGAAAGGACTGTATCAATTGTGTGATCATGAATTCCCACACATACAGCTTAGAGATAAGTTTTATAAATTTAATTATACATGGTTTGATAGTCCTAAAGTTTAGTTAAAATATAATATAACCATGAATGCAAGTTATTATTTATTTTGTTATATGTATAGAGTTTAGATTAGAGAATAGGGTAGCAGTAATAATTTTGACCAAGGCTTTGAAAATCGGATCGGACCGACCGATTCCAGTCCAACATAAAACCTGTTTCGCTGAAAACAGGCGTCGAACCGCTAGAACCGGCGGTCCGACCGCCGAACCGGAAAACCTGTTCCGATTTTTGATAACCGACCGGTTCGTCTACTATGCCGATTAGCCAAATCGAACGGCCGAGATTTCACAATGGGAAGCTTATGCGGTAAATAGGAAAAAAACCTTCATTTAACGACGGGAAGCTGCTCGGTCGCGAAGCAAGAAGCCAGACGAAAAAAAACCCTCGTTCATGACCTATCTTCTTCCATGACGGCGTGCGGAGCACCAAAACCAACACCGTCTCCGTCTCTCCGTTGTTCGTCTGCTCGGTCGCGCGAAGCAAGAAGACAACATCGTCTCCTCGGTGTGCCTGATCGTTCATGAAGCCAAGGCCAAACATTGAATGATTCTGGTTTGTTTCAGAATATGATAGAGTTTTTGAGTTTTTCTTCTTCTTCATTTTCAAAAAACAACTTCCTTGCTTTCGACTTTCATTATTCGTGTTCCCTTTGATTTACATTGCTTTTGAATTCCAAGTTGATGATTTAGTGATTTACTACTAAGTTTTCTCATTTCTAATAAAGCCCCTTATTTGAAGAAGAAAAATAAAAAATGTGTACATAGCTTGTTGAAGGAGCATCTTGATCTATTTTAAGTTCTTTGTTTCTTGCATAAGGATAAGCACATGTATAAGCTTGAGCAAAGTCAATTAGTTGGTTTGTAAGGTATACTTGGATAAATCTCCAAAGCATGAACAATGTGCAACACATTGTGGAAGCATAATAAATTAAAATATTAAATCCTCTATTCGCAACTATCTTCCACTGTACCTTCCTTCCAAGTAGTTTTAAATCATAAATTTTTACATGCTTAATTATTACCAAATGCTATTGTATTTGATTCATATATGAATCTTGTTTGATCTTTATGTTTTTGGAGCAAAAATAGATTTGATTCTGCTTTTAGAAACTATTGGGTTTAGTATTATTTATGGTAATATAGTAATTATTTGTTAAAAGTATTATAATTTTCTTCAATTTTTGCTATACATTTATAAATAGTTGTGTCATTATTATAATATTTAAATATAATAAATATTTATTACGTCATCCGATTGGACCCCGTTCGAACCATCAAACCTGTAACCCCTTATTCCAGTTCATTGACCGATCCGATTTTAAAAGCCTTGATTTGACACAAATAATTTTAAAAATGAGGAAAGAAAATTTCATATTTAGAATTCCCACTATAATTCACATTTAAGAAGACATAAATTTAATTCTTACTACATACAAATAGGCCCTAAATATTGACAACTCTAAAAGTTCATCTCTTATTATGTGCGATATTCAAATATAGATTTTCATATAGATTCAAATTATGTGAATGCACATGAAATTTTTTTCTCTTGTACACAATATGTGATTAAAGTCTGGACGATGTCCGAACTCCACACAATAATTTTTTCCCTTACTTAACCTACTCTGATCATTTTGATATCCCCTTGCTCTCCAATTAAATTGCTCTCCTAAACTCCTACCACAAGAGATTGTTCCTTTTGCGTATTTTAGCATCTACTTGGCGGAGGAAACAGGTCCACGCTTCTTCCGCCGGCGATCCATGCGATTGATGACGAAGCGTTCAAGGCGCCCGATTCGGCCAGCGAGACCCTCCATAAGGCTGCACTGCTCCGCGCTCGTCGCGCATAGCTGCTCCACCATCTGCTTTAGTCTCTCGTTCTCAGCAGCCATATTCTGCATTATCTCCCTCATCTCAATCCCTTCCTGACCTTTCTCCTCCGTCGGCGAATCCACCATCAAAGAAGAGCACTGCGACGATACTAGGTCATCAACCTTCGGAATCTCTTCTGTATCGAGTGAATCGACTCCACTTCCGATCCCTAAACCGATCAAATTATTTTGCCTATTCGCCGATTCGCCTGGCTCTTGGATCTTCATCTCCATTTCTGCGGCGGCCTCGTTTGTCTCCTCAGCGGCTTCGAACATCAAATCCTTCCGATTATCTGCTATGGCGCTCATGGAGATGTTGCCATCATCACCTGCTGCGATGATATCATTTTTTGCATTCGGTGATCCAACCGACGGGGGTATTTCCATCTCCAACTCTACATCCGCCCCATTCGTCTCCTCGTCCTGATCAAGGGTTTGATCTGCTTCCTTCTCATTATCAATTAATGATTCTTCAGCTGCCTCGCAGCTCGAATACTCCCTGTCCTCTGCTATGCCGATCGCAGGTGTAGTGCCATCAGCGGCCGCGGAGATGGAGTCGATCGTCTCCTGGAGAGTTATTACCCGTCGGATGACCTTCTTCCGAAATTCCCTCACCCCACGAACAGTGTCGAGGCGGAGGAGCAGCGCCATAAGTGCCTCGTTCACCCTAAGCCGCTCCCTTGCATCCATGCGAATCTTGGCTTCCTCCTCTTTCAACATTCGCTCCATCTCATCCACCTCCGCTGCGACCTGGCGGACAACTCGAGCATTCTTCCTCACCACGAACCCTCGCACGGCTCTTTGGATAGTGACAGCTGCAGACATCCTAACCTCCTCAGACGGAACCAATGCTGGCGTCGCCGGTGACATCTTGGTTGTTCTTTCGTCAGTGCCGATGAACTGGACGGGTATATTGATGACCTTTGGATTGATTGATTGGAGATGGACCTGGGGTTGAGGGTAGTAGCCGTGGCGGATTGGATTCCAATTGTAACGGTTAAACGAGTTCGCCATCTGGGGGTATTTTTCTTCCTCTTCGGAACAAAATTAAACTTACTGGAATTTTGTAAGATTGCTGTGATCGTCGTTATGTCGATTGCAGAGATTAGCTATGGAATTTATAAGATGAGGAGAAAGAAGAGATCGTTCAAGATGTTTCTAGATATTTTTGCCGAAGATGGAAGATGGAAGATGGAAGCTGCAAATGCTTGGGTGGAAGGCTGGAAGCTGCAAGAACTTTCTGGAACTCACGCGGTGTTTCTAAGGAACTTTTATTAAGTCCGGTGCAAGGACGTAGAGGAACGTCCGGTCGGAGGCAATTTACCGTCAAAAAATTAGGTATTTGCTCGATACAACTAGGTATTATTTGATAATAATGAGGAATACCATTCTCTGAAGACCAATACCGAGTTATACCGAGCTGTACCGAGAAATACCGAGTTGTACCGAGTTTTTCTGGGAAAAACTCGGTACAACTTTGGTATAACTCGGTATTTGCTCGGTAAAGCCCGGTATAACTCGGTATTGGGTATTCAAATGATGGTATTCTTCGTTTTTGTTTGGTATTGCTCAGTATTTGCTCGGTACAACTTATTTTTTGACGGGAATTTGCCTCCAACCAGATGTTCCTCTACGTCCGATTGGAGGACGTAATAATTGTGGCCATCCTAACCGAACAGCCGCGAGCTTCTCCATCCAAGACGTTACACTGTTTATAAATATAAATTTATTTTTAAATAAAAAATTATTGTAAAATGATTAAATTTTAAACTATATTATTAAAATGCTGGAATTATGTCTACTATAGTTATATCTACTATATTATCTGTATGGAACTCACGCGGTGTTTAAATTTTAATGAAAATATGATTATATATACAATAAAAATAATATAGATTATTGTGATATGATGCAATACTCAATAAATTATTAATGAAATGATGCACCCAATAACTTAATCGTTAAAGAAAATTTTCTAATCAAGATAAATTAACTAGAGACGAAACAAACCCTCAAATTTAATTTTCTTTTTTAAAATAAATTGTGTTGCGGGCTGGATATTCCCGATGATAGAGAGATAATGAGCTTAATTTCTTAACTTTGAGTGAAGATCTAACACAAAGACAAATAAAAGAGAGAGGTGCAAGAGTTATAAGAAACACATAAATTTTTACAGGGAAAACTCTAAAAAGGAAAAAAATTACAAATTCTGACCCAGTTAAAATAATTCTATTAATATTTATTTTTTATTATAAATGGGCCCTTTCTTTGGGGGAGTGCCTTGGCTCGATATAACACATATACATCTTATAGAGCATGTTTCATGATTAGAGTTGGTAGAGTTGGAAGAATATAGTAATATAAGAATTACTCCCAACAGAGTGTTAGCAAGTTCATTCAATCGGTAAGATCGTAGTCGGGTGATGTTGGTCGAAGGGATCATAATAGGCTGACAACAAAGGTCGAAGGGACCATAGTTCGTGGGCGTTATAAGTAAGAGGGATTCTAGTCGACATTCGACCGGTGGAGGTCAAAAGAATCATAATTGACGAGTGACGGAGATTGAATTGACGGTGATCGTAGGGACTGTAGTCAATAGACAATGGTGGTCAGTGGGCAATAGAGACTGGAAGGATTGTAGTATGGAGATGATGGTTGTAATGTCGTGTCAATGGCAGTTGGGCCGGACGATTGGGTGGTAGGAAGTGGTCTGATGATGACTAGGCAAAACTATGACAGAGATTAGTGAACAGGAAGGTGGCAGTTGGTGGTTAGACAGACTATTATTATACGATGGTTGAACAAAGGTCCGATCGTGATCAGCAGACTGGAGGCGATCTAATGGCAGTTGGCAAATGAGAGTTAATCCACTAGTGGTCGACGACGAGGCAGTGGTGCCTGATGGTTATCAATAGAAATTGTGGTCCGATGATGGTCAATAGAAAATTGCCAACGATTGTGCTTGGTTATAACAATAGGATCCGTCAAGTCTAAAGTCTCTCTTCAATCTTTAGCCAAAATGCTCATTATTTATGAAAAATGCACTTGCATATATATATATATATATATATATATATATATATATATATATATATATATATATATATATATATATATATATATATATATATATATATATATATATATATATAAGTGGTATGCTCTATAAATATGGAGATGATCGCTGCCAAATTCAAATTACTCCATCAAACAGCTCATATCGAATTGAGCCTTTCAAATATACTTCGATTGTCCAATTTTGAACTCATTTATGCTCGAATCAGACTAATTTTGATATCATTTTATTATGACATGCAATTTTATTATAAATTTGCTGCTTTGAGATTCATGAATGACCAAGATGATTTTTTGAGGTGTATCAAATTGCTACCACACATACCATGTTTAGAAAGTTGAAAGCTAGAGCTATAAAATGCAACATCTAGTAAATCTTTATATATCCAAATAACATGGGAACAACTCCTTCCATGGCTCCAATGGGGGAAGAAAGAACATTGTTATACAAAAATTGAAAGAAAATACAGTATTTAATAGATCTCAACTGATAGCAGAAGCTACTTAGCAGAGGAAAGCACAGAGCAGGGAGCGATGCTCCTCCTCTTCTTGCGGCGATCCATCCGATGATGGACGAGACGCTCCAGATGCTCCAGCCGGTCTGCCAAACCCTCCATTACTTGGAACTGTTTAGAGCTCGTTGAGCACAGCTGCGCCACCATCTCCTTCAGTCTCTCGTTCTCCAATGCCATCCTTTCCACCATCTCCCTCATCCTCATCTCATCTTCCCTCTTTGCTTCCAGTGACTCCACCACCAATGATGCTTCTTCTTCATCAGCCTTGTGGATTTCCTCCTCTAACTCCGATGACCTTGATCCATCTTGGACAAGGTCAATATCAATCAGATCACTTTTTCTCTTTGGTGATTCAAGAGTGGCGGGAATATTCACCTCCAAATCCGCATCATTCTCATTCCTCCTCAGCAGTTTCAGATCGAGGGTCTGATCTGCTATCTTTTCATGATTTATCAATGATTCCTCCGCGAAACTCTTCTGATCATCTTCTAAGCTTCTTGAGGAAATCGGGCCGTCAGCTGCTTCAGTTAGATCACTCTGCCTTTCCGATGACTCAGCCTCCGCCAGAATTTCCATCTCCAACTCTGCATCGGCCTCGCGGGTCTCCTCTTCAGCATCGAGGTTTTGATCTGCGCAACTCGTAGGAATTGTGCCATCCACTGTCGCGATAGTATCACTGCTTATCTTAGGCGATTCAACTATCTCGGACATTTCCATCGACAAGTCCGTCTTCTCCTCCTCCATCTCGTCCAGATGAAGGGTTTGATCTGTAGTCTTTTCAAGATCTATCGATGATTCCTCAGATAGTGTGATAGGACCATCAACAGCAGTCGCAGGGAGGAAATCGATCATCTCCTGGAGACGTATGACCCGTCGGATGACCCTCTTCCGGAAATCCCTCACCCCACGGACGGTATCAAGACGTAGGAGTAACGCCATGAGCGTCTCGCTCACCAAAAGGCGCTTCCTAGCGTCCAGCCGAATTTTAGCTTCTTCCTCTCTCACCTTCCGCTCGATCTCCTCCACCTCCCCAGCAATCTGGCGTACTAAACGTACATTCTTCCTCACCAGGAAACCTCGCACAGCTCTCTGGATCGTTACGGCGGCCGCTACCCTCGCCTCCCCCGTCGGCTTAGATGTGTCAGCTGTAGTCGCCGGCGCCGGCGTCTTCTTTCTAGTGGCGTTGTCAGAGCCGACGAATTGGACGGGTATGCTAATGACCTTTGGCTTGGTTGATTCCGGCTGGATTTGGGCTTGAGGGTAGTAACCATTGCGGATTGGGTTCCAATGGCTGCGGTAGAAGGGGTTCGCCATCCGCCACCGACTTCTTCCTTACGAAGTAAATGGAAATTGTTTGAAGATTCAGAAAATTGATTTCGATCGTTGATTGCTGCGAGTTTGATCATAGCAATGATATTTATAGCGTCAGCAGAGATGGTTCGAGATGTTTCCGGTATCTTTCCTTGGATGCTGGGAGTTTCTTCGGGAAATCTCGCGATGTTTCTCCCGCTTGCTGGAGAGTATTTGCTGGGTCAAAATTTTAAAATAGTTGTATCAACTATATTGTATGTACACATTCTTCAATCATGACCAAGGCATCATTTGCAACGGTGAAAAATGCTAATAAATTCATTTTAATTGTATTAGACAGTACGATTTTTTCTTATTTTATTTTATTTTAATTTTTCATTTGTATCTATTACGACTCACATTTTATATATCTGTGCTGAAACGTTTTATAAAACCTATGTCATGAAAAATCATGTTGTTAGTGCACAAATCTCGAGGCCTTTTCAAGTTGAAAACTTTTAAAATCAAATTCGAGACTATCTGAACTCCAATTTAAACAAACTTATAGTTAAATTGAACGTCTCGAAGAGATGAAACAAACACCGCCAAAATTGGTGTGATCCGAACCAAAATGGGTCCAAATCAAGAATCTAAAATATATTTGAAAGGTTCAAAGCATTATTTGGACGACAAAATGATATCCAAATAAGGCATGCTTATAATCAAATCGAGAAGCTCGGAGACACGAATCCAAGGAGCCTAAGATCGATGAATTCCGACATCGTTAAATCACTTAAACAGTTAGAAAAACACTATATGATCAAGGAATTAATACGGGCCACCCGATAGAGCACTCCGAACCTGCACTAGATTTTCTCTATATTTATGGGATGTGTCACTCATAAAAATCTATAAATAGACACTCACTCTCTATATGAGAGGGAAGTGGGGGTTGGGGATTGGAAAGAGCTATGAGGCTTCAAGAGTTCCAGCTCCATAGCTGGCAAACCTCCAACAGGCCGCCACCGAACTTTAACCTGGCCTGTAAGCGTCATCGGACTTTTGCCCGACCTTCATCGGACCATCTCTTGGCCGTTGACCTCTACTTGACCGTCCTCGGACCACCGCCGGGGACCTCTGCTTGACTTCTGGGTCGCTGACCTCCTCCAAACTTTCACCCGGCCATCGATTGCCTTCGGATTTTCGCCCGACCATCATCAGACCACCACCCAGTCGTCGTCTTCCACCGAACTTCCACCAGGCCTCCAACCTCCATTGGACCTCCTCCAGTGGCCAACCATTGTTGGTCCTCCGCTGGGCTGCCAAGTACAATCCCTTTGATCTATGTCCCATGTAGACTACGGTCCTTTCAACAACCGTCGCCCGCCAGCTATGGTCCGTCCGACCTCCGTGGCACGCTAATTACATTCCCTTTGACCTCATTAGCACGTCGACTACGGTCCCTCCGACCTCCGTCGTTCTACCAACTAAATGAATAGACCACATTTCTCTTGTGAATGACTCCCTTATCATTGGATTCTTCTAACCCTATTACTATGTGATACAATGAGCCAAACCAGTTCGCTCGAAGGGTACCATTTGTAATCGGCTACAAACACCAGTGGAATCATTTCAAATGAGCCAAGCCCTCGTGAATTTTTTCCCTTTTTAAGATTTTCAACGTAAAAATATTGGTATTGCTTATAACTCTCTCACCCCTTCTCTTTATCTGTATGTATACTAAATTTTCATACAAAGCTAAGACGTTATATTTTATATCTTTTTACCTCCGTGAATGTTTCATTCCGCAACAAAAACTAAGAAATTAATCTCTCTCTACTATCACAAACATTCTAGCATGCCTGTAATTAATGCAGTATAAATTTTAATTAATTGTTTATGTGCTATATTAATCTCAATAATTTAATAATTTTATCGCAATGAATTTTAGTGAAAATAATCTGATCTATATTTTTAATTTTTTTATTCATTCGAAGGATGGACAGTCCGAGCTTCATCAAAAACCTCAGAGCCGATCCAAGACTCAAAAATAGGTTTAAATTTTTTTTGAAACTGTTTGCTGTAACCAGTGGTGCGAGCCAAGAATTTAATCTCATATAATATCGGAGAGAATTAAAAAAGATTACACTAAGTTTAGGGATTAAGAATTTCATTACTATGGGTACATTAAAATTTCATCTAATCAAACAGTAAATAAGCACAAATCATGAAACTCAATGGTGTCGAATTGATTGCTCTAAATAACATAAATTTATAAAAGGAACGGTCACGCAACTCACTTTGATATATTGTTTGGGAGTTTTAAGTTTTAACTATCAATTAAGAGGTGTTGAGTTCGGTCTTTGACTTCCATAGTTGAGTGCGAAGAAGGAAATTATTTGGCGCGAAGTCTGACGTAATTCTAGACTCCAATTAAATTTGGACACATGGATATTCAATGCTCTCTTTCGTAAGGAATTTTTTTTAGAAATTTACAATGTATAATTCACTATGTTTTAGCTAACCTTTTGTTGTGCTTCCATTTTTGCCGCCCTTTTGCTTTGTGAGCTGTGAAATGCCATATGAAAAATAAAATAACCTAAAAAATGAAATCCAATTAAATCTCCACGTGTCCACTACACTTGCAACAATTTAATTGGAGTCCGGACATAGAGATAGGTCCAGACTCCGCACCAAATAATTTTCCGTGAGGACATGCTAAGATGGGAGGGGACAATGGACAATGGACAATGTTGAGCAACCCTTCTTCGTTCTTCCCCTAAATAGCCTCTTCAAGCAAGCATCACACCCGTGGAGATCGATTATCCCGAAGTTTGTTGAATTTAGGGTTGTCAAAGGGAGGATATGAAGCTTTGTGGTAATATATTTTGAGGTCATCCTCTAGCATAAAATATAGAGAAAAAAAAAAAGAGTAATTAATGATCCCTTTCAATTAAGATCTGATGTGAATAAGATGATCTTCAGTAGACAAAGCCCAAGGGTTTAACAAGGGGCATTTTACTTATGAGAATCATTAGTAATAATATTATTTTTGCATAGAGTAGTTAATGATGGAATTAAGTGCCATTTAAACATCTTTCAACTTAATCATAAACTTTTTGACTAATTAAGAACCTTTGATTATCCATGTTGCTGAATCTTCCTCGAAGCAAGGACATGGCAGAACTTAACTCACCCATAAACTTTTAAACATATACCTTCTATTTGATCGTATTCTTGACATTATATTATAAATAGCTATCAGAAACTTCAATTGAGAACAATTTCGTTTGCCAATGTATCAAGATTGGATGGAGTGTTTTAAACTATAAATCATGCATTTTTTATGAGTAGAACTTTCTAACAAGTAATGAGAATAGCTAAGCAAGACTTCAATCTTGAATATCAAGGGAGGGGTATGTCCACACATGCACATATAGATGACTCGCAGACACTCAAATAAGTTCAAACCTAATAGATGAACACTCACCTAAAGTAACCCTTGCTTTAAGAACAATCACAAAAACTAGTCTATAAGAAAGCAGGTAATTGTCTTAGTGAAGTTCACAACATTTAAGCTCACCTTTGGAGGTCTCGATTAAGGATGCACCTATTCATGGCGAGTTCGTCTAGAGGACTTACCTCAACAAGCCTTTATCATAAGGGGTACTTGTCTCAGGAGGATTCGACTCTCTTAGCAATTTTCCTTACCTAAGATTGTCCCCCTTTCGTGGATGTCCTAGTCTAAGCTACAAAAGGCATACACATACAAAGCCTATAATTATGACTATGTCAACTATGCTCATCCCCAATACACAACTAAACATATACAGGAGACTCACCCTTGACCCCAAAGGACTTGCATTCACAAACTTGCAAAAGATGCTTGTATCTGGAGACTCACCCAAGACACTCGCTCTCAATGACTCGCTTAAGATACTTGTAAGGGGCATCCCAAAGCAACGTTAGAGGCAAAGGATCATGTGTGCACCTTTCATTCTAGTCAACGTGTCTTTGTTAGTCTTTACTTGCCAAATAATATATATTATTTTTCTTTTTTTTAGGTGTAATATTTTATATAGCTCTGTAAACCCTATAAATGGGATCAAGAGACATAATTAATACTTCATGCTATTTTTCATGTTCACAAAAATTACTTAGCAACATATATGCTCTATCCATACTCTTTAATTCACTCTAATTAACCAAACTTGTTGGTAAAGTCACGTGTCAACCGCATACAAACTTGGATCAAATATTCTCTAATGTGTGATGAGCATGAATTGATACAATGATTAAATGATAAGCATTACACAAAAGCAATAGAAAAAATACTAATTTTATCTTTCAATGTGTAGCCACATGTCAAATTCGAATGCACATGCACCATTCAAATCATGTACTATCTTTTTTTCTATTTTTTTGAGTTTAACCATTCCTATAAGCCTTTAAACCTTATAAATAAGAGGTGAAAATGAATAATTTAAACTTAATGCCATTTTTATTGTTTAGATATATATATATATATATATATATATCAATTAACTTCTTATTTATTTTTCATGCTCATTGATTCCCTTATTCTATTTTCTAACTCTAACTAGCCAAACCTATTAATAAGGTCAAATGTAGCCCATTGAAAAATTTGAATCCAAAATGAGGCATAGATTTGAAGGGTAAATTTGATAGAATGGTTAGTGGATAGGCCTTGTTTACATGTGGACCAACAGTGAGACTCCATGGGGCAAATTAATCGGGTTAATTAATGGGTTCCCTGGATGACCTGCCAACTACTCATTAAGGATTGATTGATGAATGTGGTATTATGTGCGAGCCCTTGATTGGTAGGATGACCAAGTGGGCTTAAATGTAATTATTTTATTTCAAGGGGCTGAGCGTTAGACTCCCTAAGGGTTACTTGTAAGTGCTTCACTAAATCAGAACTTGGTGCACTTTGTGTTTCATTCCATCATGAATAAAAAGCATGTAATATCAGAAATAAATTTCTTAACAGGGCCTCAATAAATCAGCAAAATATCTTTGATGCGAATGTTTATAAAATCACTGCATATCTCCAACAACCAAGTAAAAAAGTACTCTGAAATAGCATCAAATGGTAATAACGACGAGGAAGTCCATTTCAACAACAATAAATAAGGATGCTCAGGTGGATGAGTAAATTTACTCTTAGAGATAAGATACGAAACAAACATATCCGTGAAAAGGTTGGAGTAGCTCTAGTGACAGATAAGATTAGAGAGAGCTGTCTTAGATGGTTTGGTCATGTACAATGGCGGCCTTTCGATGACCCTGTTAGGAGAATAAATGTATTAGATTTGGCCTATATTAAGAAATGTAGAGGTAGATTTAAAAAGACTTTATTAGAAAATATTAGAAATTACTTTTCTTTATTATATTTAAATGAGAATTTGACTTCTAGCAGGACACAATGAAGAAAAAGGATTAATATAGCCAACCCCACGTATTCTCTTTTAATGGCCAACATTCTACATCTTAAAGCATTGCAAGTCTTACCACCATCTTATAACATTTTCCCTTAAACTTGAGTGGTGCTTTTCTATCACACAACAAACCCAAATCATTCCTCTATTTCAACCATCCAATTTGAATTCTACTAATAATATCCTCATCTATTTCACCATCACTCTGAACAATAGACCCAATATATCTAAAATAAGTACACTTATTAATGGTTTGATCACTTAAAATCACAAACACCCCACTAGATCTATTACTACTAAAATTACACTCTATGTACTGGATTTTAGATCTACTCAAACAAAAACTGTTAGACTCGGTTGACGCCCATAATTTGAGTTTACCTTCAACTACATATCTAGTTTTATCAATAAGAAGAATATCATCAGCAAAAAACATACACCAGGGTACATCCTCTTGTAAATGTCTAGCAAGAACATCCATAACTAAAGCAAAAAGATATGTGCTTAAGGTTGATCCTTGATGTTATCCAACTGAAATAGGAAAATATTTTGTCAAACCACCTTGTGTTCGAACACAAGTAATAGCTCCTGCATACATATCCCTAATGACTTGAATATAAGCATTATTAACCCCTTTCATTTCTAGAACTCTTCATAGCACTTCTTTTGAAATTTTATCATATGATTTCTCTAAATCAATAAATATCATATGTAGATCCTCTTTATTCTCTCTAAACTTTTTCATCAACTCTCTCAATAAATGAATAGCTTCCATAGTAGACCTACCCGACATGAATCCAAATTGATTTTGAGAAACGTTAGTATCAGGTTGTAATTTATGCTTCATAACTCTCTCCCAAAGTTCTAAAGTATGACACATCAACTTAATTCCTCTATAATTCACACAATCTTGTGAATCATCATTATTCTTAAAAATATGAATCAACACACTCTTTCTCCATTCATCTGTCATCTATTTAGTCTTCAAAATAATATTAAAAAATTTAGTAAGCCAAGAAAGTTATTCATCTCCTATGCATTTCTATACCTCTATTGAAATATCATCAGGTCCAATAGTTTTTCACACTTCATTTTCTTTAAAGCCTAATACACCGATAATAATAAAAATTTCTATTTTTATTTAGAGTGCTAGTGTTTCTAAAGTTAATCATATTCTCACAATCTTCATTGAAAAGCTTAACAAAATATCTCATCCATCTTTATTGAATATCCTCTTAAAAAAATACTTTTTGGTCTTCATCCTTAATGCACTTCACTTGAACTAAATCTTTACTCCTATCTTTTTATTTGGCTAACTTATACATATATCATTCGTCCTCTTTAGAATCTAATCTAATATATAAATCATTAAAAGCTAAAATATTTGCATCACAAATTGTTTTCTGAAACACCTTACAAGTTTCTTTATATTTTTCCCAATTTTCAAAATTTTTATATCTAAACTAATTATTATAACAAAGCTTTTTTATTTTTGATATTTTCTTACATATTTCGATTCCACCTCCAACTATTTTTATTATTAGAAACTTTTCTTTTTGAAACTCCAACACATCCTTTGCAAAATTATATTTTTTCTCACATAACATTCGCTTCCTAATGCACATACAAAATCTTAAGATCTCGAATCTTACTTTCAAAAATATTTTTGTTAGTGTTATTTAAATACCCCTATCTAATATTTGAACAATGTTTTACTATATTTTTCATATTCTGCCATTTCATCTTAAAGTTCAAAACTAATAAGCGATATTTGGTACATAAACTTTCACTCAAAATAACTTTATAATCTTTACAATTTAAACGATTTATTTTAGAAAATAATCAATCTAAATTTTTCTATAGCTATTCTTAGAAGTGATGAGATGCTCATCTCTTTTCTTAAATAAGATTAACTATTATAAAATCATAAGCTAAAGCAAAATCTAATATAGTCTTACCACCATCATTACTCGCTCCAAACTCATAGCCACCATGAATGCTTTTTAAATCCTTTATTTCTCTACCAACATGTTCATTTAAATCTCCTTCAATAAAAACTCTTTCTTCAAGAAATAACTTTTGAATTAATTTTTCTAAGTCATTTCAAAATTTTAATTTTAAACATATATATCTAAACCTACATGAGGAGCATAAGTACTTATAATATTACTAATCTTAGCATCAATAATAATCTTTAAAACTATAATTTTGGTCTTCAATTTTATCAATTTTTATAATATTATCCTTTAAACTCTTATCTATAATCACACCTACACCATTTCTAGTACGACTTCTACCAGAATACCAAAATTTCAATCATAAACGATCAATCTCCATAGTCTTCTCCCAACCCATTTAATTTCTTGAATGCATAAAATATTTATCTCACTATGAATCATAATATCAATTAACTTCATTAATTTGCCTATAAGAGAACCCTACATTTCTAAACATACATGAGAAGCATAAGCACTTATAATATTACTAATCTTAGCATCAATAATAATCTTCAAAACTATAATTTTGTCTTCAATTTCATCAATTTTTATAACATTATCCTTTAAACTCTTATCTATAATCACACTTACACCATTTCTAATACGACTTCTACCAGAATACCAAAATTTCAATCATAAACTATCAATCTCCAGTCTTCTCCCAACCCATTTAATTTCTTGAATGCATAAAATATTTATCTCACTATGAATCATAATATCAATTAACTTCATTAATTTGCCTATAAGAGAACCCTACATTCCAAGATCCTATCTAAATTCTAGTTTCATGAACTAGCTTCTTTGCCCACATCTGTCTATGATGTGTAAACCTTTGTCTATTTAATACTGCACCAAGGCGCCGATGCAGCGGCCCTTGCGCATTTCTCACTGTATTCATGCAATATAACATGTCACTTACAAGAAATGCCCTAACATTAACATAATGTATCAAATGATTCATATCATGATTATTCGATAAGTTTTATGCTGGCTGTCAACTAACTAATGCAACCTTTCATTTTTCTCACCCAAAATTTGGGACTTGACAATGGCAGTATTAAGTAAGTCCATTTCAACACTTAGGCAAAATTATGCACCAGACGTTACCAACTCTTAGGAAGAATTCCTGCTTTCAGAATGTTTAGTCATTTCTTTATCTTTAATTTAAGACCGGAGGAAGACTTCAACCCATCTGGAACTACAGCATCGTTTAAGGCAACTTAAATATCACAGCTCCAAAGTTTGAAGTAATCATAAAAAAAAAGTCTCAAGCTAATTTCTTCCTATCGATATCTGACACATGTGATAATGTCACAATTGTAAGAGAAAGAACAGGATCTCTCTCTTCTCGGAGAAATACAGTGACTAGTTTGTTTGATTATAAGTATTACAAATATAAAATAAAAAAGATATATATAAATTTTATTTTTTTTTATTTGGTAAATACCCAAAATATTTATTTTGATAAATTTAGAATTTACCCAAGTTAAATAAATCTCAAATAAAAACAAAAAAATCCAAAATATTCAGAATAAGTGAAAAATCTGCTTATTTCATGGCAATGAAGAAGGGGACACCAAGATGACGCTAGTAAAGGAAAAAGGCCTTTCACACGAACCTAGAATCGATAAGGCTGCACTTCAATTCAGAGACATCATAAACAGTTGAACCTATCAGGAAGGCTGATGCCCGCCCTTTTGAGAATTTCGCTTGAAGCTTTCATTGCTAATGAAAAGACTTCTTCCTGTTCAAGAGGACGAAGCGCTCAAATAATGTATTAACAGAGAGAAAAAATAATCATAATTTGAAATTTTATGATGGAATAAAAAAGCAACACAAACCTCATCAAGATTTGTGATCTTCTTATCCTTCAAAATCCATTGGCCATTGCACATTACAGATTCAATATTCTCGGTTCGCATGCAATACACCAGGTTCGAAATGCTGTGAATTCGAGGCAATAATCACAAACAAGTGCCTCAGGAAAGGTATATCACCGAAGATAACAACTAAAAGAAAAAGACAAGCCCAAATCATATAGTTGAGATGAGCCTTCTAGTTCAGCTACATTAAGGCTTCGCTTGTGACGGTTTTCTTATTGCTTCTTAAAGCAGCTTTCTAATAAAAAAAATTTGTACAAAGCCATCTCAAACAAAGCCTAAGCTTCATGCATGATATATTACCATAAAACATACATATATACAGTCCTTTTGATGCAACTATTTGCAGCTGCTTATAAACTCTCTATGATGGTCTGATATGAACGTCAGAACACATACATAGGATGCAATAAATCTTGAAAAATATATAGAAAGTAACACCAGTTGATGTGACATTTAAAATATATGCTTTTTATAAAAAAATGGTTTCATAATCATAATAAAGTTATAGTTCAAACACAATAACTACTAGGATTAAAATCATAGTTTTAACAATGTCATGGAACTTCTAAATTAAATATAACAAATTATAATTTTGATAAGTAGAGTGGCAGAGTTTACCTGTAGTTATGTCTAATATGTGTTCACAAAGTACCAAAAGATCTTCTCTAAAAACGTTTCCAAAAGCTAAGGAAATATTTAGAAAGAAAAGAAAAGTAGGTTGACACAAGTTGGTTCTCCAACATGGCCCTTTTACAGTGACTGAATGGCCGAATGTCCAGAACATGACCTGGAGAACCTCCAATGTCCACGTCTTTTTTTTCTTCTTAATATAGTTAGGCTTATAGAAACTTGTCTTTACGCATGGAATTAATAGATATTTTAGAAACACCCTTTTATGTGCCGTTACAAGTAGAGAACTACAGAATATACTCAAATAATGCCGAGTCTACTAAGCTTGGAAAGCCTGTAAGAAGTTATATATGCGTAGGACATTTTCTAGTGAAGAGGTAATATCACAAACAGGTTATTTGATTAAATATCGCTATTAAAGTTACGATCAAATTCTTTTCACATCGGGAAATATGGATACAATGGAATAGCCAAAAAATTATGTGCGGCTCGATTAACCGACATATGCAAGAAAGAAGATCAGGGACCATTTTGGTCCAAAATGAATCATCTAAACGCAAAACAATGGTGCCACCGGAATTGGACAAATTATTCTGTGCGGAGTCCAGACGTCATCCAGAGACCAATTAAAATACGCCACGTCACTCCAAAAGTATACCGCGCTCGGTATCGAGCTGTACCGATCGCCTGTACCGCTCGGTACAGGACGGTTCTCCCATCCAGTGTCCGCACATATTAATCTCTCCAGGAATTGGGGCAGCCACAGATCATTTATCATGGCCCCCTTTTTATGTCAACGACCAACACTTTTTTTGGTATATATTCCAAACAAATATTGCAACTACCCAATACTACAATCTAATTTCTGTTCATGGTAGATAATCCACGCGTCACCACCCATAGCAAAACATCATTGCAGAAATGAAAGCTGGAAAAAAAAGGAATAGGTTTTGAAGTACTGTAATTGCATAATTCATTACCTTTTTACTTAACTGCACACGAATTTGGAACTTGAATGCGTGGCAATTACATGGGATTTAGATTTAAAATATGAAAGAATTAGTTGGAACTTAAGGGTTTACTATTTGCAGTTCATACCTATCGTGCAGAGGAAGCATGGACCATGAAAAAGGATTGATGATAACCATGTCAGCCTGGAGATAAAGATAAATCAAACAGTCGATATTTTAACATCCAAAGAACTTTATGTTGTCTAATAGCACGTAAGAACAATTTACGAAAAATAGCATTTGAAAGATTTTTCTTGTATCTAGATAATTGTGCCACGCATATATCGTTCTTGGTATTGCAATAAGAAAACAGCTAACATGAGTACGACGGGATAGGATTCATGGCAGAGAAGTTTACAAACAGTTCATCATTTCGTTCAATTGCATCATAACATGTAGAAACATCAACAAGCTATCATAATATTTAGGGTTTATAGTTGCATTTTTATCAATGTCAGAAGCGATAGAAATCAGAAAAACTCAGACGATAGCGTGACAATCTGTTTGTCTCCACATCAGGTTCAAAGCAATATTGTTGAAACACTAAAAACAAGGGAGGTTTATTGCATTGCAAGAAGCAGAGGAAGCAAATGAAAATATGTTCTTTTTTTGAATGATTCAAAAAGTTTCATTATTTACATCCAATAAATTATAAACACTAGGGAAACGTTGTGAAGAACCAGAAATTTCATGATAGCAGAAGACAGCCAAAAAAATTTGACAACAACAACATCAAGCCTTTATCCCACTATGTGGGGAGCAAAAATATTTTGCAATGTAGACTTTTTTTTTACGTAAATAATGCAGGAAATTAGGTAGAAATGAAAACTCATTAGAAATGAGAGACATGGTAATATAATTTGCAGCAGAATGTGAGAATAAAATAGGAAAGAAGTAAGAAATATATAGATTATTTGCCGATTGTCCATCTCAAAAAATATGCATGTCTAAAATAGGTATTCCTGTTAAAGAATGAGATGCAAGCTGCCAAGTTTTAGGATTTTAGGCTTACAAAAAGCTATACGTGGAGAGATTAACATGATAATTTACTAAAAGAAAATTTCCACTTCTCATAGCCTATTCATCATTAAATGATCCAAAAAGAATATATCAGATAATGCTAAAGGGTCCATCAAAATATTGTGCTCCATGTTCACCCACTTGCCTTTTCAACTAAGAAACTAGTTTCAGATTACCATGATAAATTCAATCCAAATAAGAAATGCTTTACATATCTCAAAATGGCATATAGTTCACATACCACGTAACAACTTAAAAAAAAAAATCAACTAAATGAAAACAATTGGAAATTAAAAATAATAAAATATTAAATAATTTTCTATAAATTTTTAAATAAAAATTTAATTATATATATATATATATATATAATGCTTAGAAAAGTAATAAATTAAAGATGGATTATTTAACAATAAAAAGTAATTTAGAAGTGAGATGCTGAGAATTATAAACAGAGAGTTGTGCATGTTATAAATAAAAGAAAATTTATTACAATCTTATGTATGAAATATTTGTTGATATAGGTATCACATCAAGAGAAATTCAAGTGGCAAAATAGTTTTCTAAGATGTGTGATTATATTTCGATTTTGTAGTAATAAATTTCATTTCCTCTAGACTTACTGCAATGATTTCTTTGAACTATTATAGGCATAGAAAAATGTTCCGATTAGTACAAAAATTAGCCAATGAAAAATATCTAAACTGTTTTTCTGTCATGTATGAAATTCTCGTATTGATAAGAATGTCATGTAGCACTTTTCAAATTTCAATCCCTAGAAATTATTTCATAATTAGTACATAACAATTATTATTTAAAGTAAATATATGATGAGAAGAATGTAAGGTATGGTATAAAGCATTAAATGCATGTTCATGAATGATGAAGTTCATCTTCTTTATGGTACTAACTGAGGATGTATGTACCTGCACTAAAAATAAAAAATAAAAGGAGTTACGTACCTACTCTCAGGGTTAGGTTTAAAAAACTTACTAAGATATGAATGTTATAGTACTTCTTCACATTTCAATCCCTAGAAATTATTACATTAATTAGTCCATAAAAATTATTATTTAAAGTAAATATATGATGAGAAGAATGTAAAGAATATGTTATATAGGAGTAAATGCATGTTCATGAATGATGAAGTTCATCTTCTTATGATACTAATTGAGGATACATGTACCCGCACGTAAGGAAAAATAAAAAGGATTATCTACTCTTAGGGTCAGGCTTAAAAAAACTTACTAAGATGAATGTGCCTTCAATGATACATATAGAGATAGTGCTCCTGTGATAGGTGTATTATACAATAAGATAAGTTAAGACGTTAAAATGATAAAGGGAGTGATGTGGACATCCTATCATGAAAATTTTAGAGGAGATGACGATCGACGGCCGAGATCATTCCACCTTATTTTATTTTGTTATTTGTAATTTTTTTTAATTATGAATTTTCCCATTTTACCCTTACTTAAGAGGGTCATCCTATGTAAGCCCTAGGGGCATATGTCTTGTTTTAGTTTCTTAGGCCTATATATAGAGGCCCTTGCTTGTGTAATGTAATGATGAATTATTATGAAAAGAATTTTTATTTGTACTTGTGTTCTTTGAAGAGAACTTGGGTGAGATTTCTATGGGAGGGAATCAGAGTTTCCACCAGCCGCAGGATGGGTCTGGGCTCGTGGCTTGAAGTCCCTTGGAGAAGGACGACATAGTACCCACCAGCCGCAGGAAGAGTCCGGGCTCGTGGTTTGTATTGTTTTTATTTTATTTTTCTTTGTTCTCAGTCCTCTTATCTCTAGTCTCCACCATTCACCATCCGTTTTGGTTTCATTTCGTTTGATTTTGCTAACTTTTCTTTTGGATCAAACATCAACCCCTCCACCTCCATAGCCGACCGACCACCTCACCCCTAGGCTCTTCCCCCCAAATTCAAAATAATTTGAATACCAAAAGCTTTCTAATTAAACCAACTCTCATTTAGGAAACCCCTCAAATATCTCAAAATCCGAAATTAATTTCAGATTTAATTACCCCATCACATTTAATGCACTGGTCCACATACATTGTATGTGGACATTTCTCCTCCCTCCCCATAAGGTCGGCCCCATCTCTCCCTTATTTTAATTATTTCATTCCTTATCAAGGAATCCAATTAGGGGAATAATTAATCACCTATTTATCCTTCCCTCCATCTTATTTGAATTTCAAATTAAAATCTCTTAATTAAGAAAAATCTGAAATTGAATTTCAGATATTTAATTTTTTTTTTATTACCCCCATTCGTTCTACATCAGTTTGATATCAAAGCATGATTACACGGGGTGCGGACTCGACAGAGTCGAGCGCTTTTCCACCCCGGGAGAATGATGCAGACATCGGGTCATGAAGATTTTTAAAGGAGCAGACAACGATCGATGACCGAGATCATTCCACATTATCTTAATTTGTTATTTGTAATTTTTATTTTTATTATAAATTTTCCCATTTTACTCTTACTTAAGAGGGTCGTCCTATGTAAGCCCTAGGGGCATATGTGTCTTATTTTAGTTTCTTAGGCCTATATATAGAGGCCCTTACTTGTGTAATGTAATGATGAATTATTATGAAAAGAAATTTTTTTTGCACTTGTGTTCTTTGGAGAGAACTTGGGTGAGGTTCCTATGGGAGGGAATCAGAGTTTCCACCAGCCGCAGGATGGGTCCGTGCTCGTGTCTTGAAGTCCTTTGGAGAAGGGCAACGTAGTACCCACCAGCCGCAAGAAGAGTCCTGGATTGTGGTTTGTATCATTTGTATTTTATTTTTTCTTTGTTCTCCATCCTCTTATCTCTAGTCTCCACCATTCACCATCCATTTTTGTTTTATTTCGTTTGATTTTGTCTAACCTTTCTTTTAGATCAAACATCAACCCCTCAACCTCCATAGCCGACCGATCACCTCACCCCTAGCCTCTTCCCTCCTTCAAATTCAAAATAATTTGAATTCCAAAAGCTTTCTAATTAAACCAACTCTCATTTAGGAAACCCCTCAAATATCTCAAAATCTGAAATTAATTTCAGATTTAATTACCCCATCACATTTAATGCTCTGGTCCACATACATTGTATGTGGACATTTCTCCTCTCGACCATATATCTCTCCCTTATTTTAATTATTTCCTTCCTTATCAAGGAATCCAATTAGGGGAATAATTAATCACCTATTTATCATTCCCTCCATCTTATTTGGATTTCAAATTCAAATCCCTTAATTAAGGGAAATCTGAAATTGAATTTCAGATATTTAAATTTTTTTTATTACCCCCCATTCGTTCTACAATAGGGAGCCAAGGAATGCATTTTTCTTAGTGTTCATGATAAAGAAATGTTTAATATAAAGATATGTATGTCTGTTATCTTCTAATTTTTAAATTACCATGATTTAGAAATATAATTAGCCATTGACTTGTTTAATTTACCGATTAGTTAATTATTTTCGAAATTAAATTAAATTTGGCCCCGATTTGATTAAATTAAATTTGTTTTAGTCAAATTAAATCAAATTTAATTAAATTAAAATCAAATCAAATTAAATTGAACCCCGTCGAGCGTTGTCGAGCCCAATTCGACGCAATTTGACACTTTTCGGCGCCGACTCGAGCTCAATTTCACAAAGTTGACTCGATCGGACCCAAATCGATCCAAGTCGGGTTCGATTCAAGCTCAATTTCAGCCCTAACTAATGAGATCATAAGCTGATTTGATTTCTAAAATCAGATTTTTTAATCTAGGGCTGAGATTGGATCACAAATCCCACCCAATTTCAAATCTAGTGGTCAGCCAAATCTACTCAAGTGGATTTGCTCTCGTTTCGCGCAACGAGGCAATCGAATGAGCGGCTGACTTGCGCCTGGCGTGCAAAAGAAAATCAAAGAAACAGAGAGCTGGGCGGGATAGAGCCGTCTCTCTTGTTCTTTTGTTTTGGTCCCGATCAAAATAGAGAGCGAGAGATAGAGCGGTAGAGAGCGAGAGATCCAGAGAGCCAAAGGCCCAGTCCAGGCGGAACTCCTTTTCGCGTCCAGGGTTCTTTCGCGCGACCGTCTCCCCTGTCCCGCGACTACCTCACGAGCAGGCAACCTCCCACGTGCGGGAGTCCTGTCCAGCCTCTCTCTCGCGTGCGACAGCTCTGTCCGAGCTCATCCAGGGCCTCGGCCGGACCTACCAGGAGGTTCGGCTCTTTCTTTCGCCAGACCTGCGCGACCCGACCACCTCGGCTCCGTCTCGACCGACGCAAGGAAGGCTTTACATTTGCTGCAGTGGCTTCTCCTCCTTCCTCCTTCAACTCCGGCGACTTCGAGACAAGTTGGGAGCTGTTTGAAGCTTCCAAACAGCAAAAGAGAGCTTCAAAACCCTCCAAACAGCAGTTTGGAGCGTTCAAATCGCCTTGGACAGCAGCGGCGAGTTCCGGAGCGGCTTGGGCAGTGACTTTGGAGCTTGAATTGGAGCTAGGAGCGACTTTGGAGCTTGGAGTGGACCTTGGACAGCAGCTTGGACGGAAATTTGGAGCGCTAGGATAAATCGGGGAAGGTATAACTTTGAAACTTAGTGAAACCTAGGGTCCCCCAAGGTCAATTGTTGTGTGGTTGACGCCCCCGAACCTTAGGACCTTAGAAACTTCAATTTTCGCTCTCCCAAAACTTTTATGTTGGCTGTCCACTTCGCAAAGGTTATGGAAATTAGGCGATTTCCATTAGTTGACTCATGTAAGAGTTCGGAGAGGATTTTGACACGCGTAGAGGCGTCGGGTTGTTATCCGACATCTCTCAAATGTATGTTGTGCATCATATTAAGCTTAACACCTTCGCCTACATCCAAACCTTAGGGCATGTTACTTTTCGTAGTAAAAAAATAGTGTGTAGCTTACATATCCACCCCAAACTTCATGTTGTAAACATGTACTTATTCAACATTAGTGTCACGACGAAATAGAAGTATTATTTAGGAATTTTGTGGAGCTTGTAGGGTTGTCATAAGTCTTGCAATATATCCAAAATATTTGTGATAACTTGTTGTAGGATCTAGTGTGAATCTCAAAGATTCACTCCAAAAAAAATCCTAGAACAAGTGTGCTTGATTAACCTAGCTTTTGGATGTGTTACATGGCTTATGATAAAATTTGTATGGCCAGTAACTTTTATTATGCAAATCTTTCAAGAGTTTGGGAAATCATCTTTATGCCCTTAATGGATCAAATCATGACAAAAGTGATTTGATCCCTTAAAGACTTTAAGATACATGTTTCCCTACTAAATCATGATTCAAGCCATATGTTATTTATTCCTTGCTTAAATTAGTGAATGTATTAGCTTGCAAATTTTCATAAATGTGCTAATTTAATCCTAAATATTGCTAAACTTGGTTTGGAACATTTCATGGACCCCAAAGGCCCATGATCAATGCTCCATCATATTAAGGGATTATTTAAGCTCATTTTTCCTAATTTACAAGATAATATGACCAAATACAAGCTCTCAAATTTCCAAATCATATTAGGTACGATTTAGGGAAAACCTTTTTTTTTGTAGAGTTTGGATAGTGTTATAGGTTGTCTTCCAAACCTCCTAGGAAATCAATCTTCCTTCTCCAAAATGAATCCAAAACATTCATTCAAGCTATAGGGAGCTCTCTTTCCTATGTTGTTCTCCTCCTGCATGGTATCCTAGGTTTTCCTAAAAGAAAATCCTACAAACGTCATGCCATAAATCTCTGAGTTTGGGACCAAATTCCAAACTCTCCATCTCACTTGTTGGAACACTAAAACTAGCAAATGAATAATCCCCCCCTTTCATGTATGATGATTTGAAACCTCCAAAGGTTCCAAACAAAAGTTATTTCATGAATCATGTAATCCTAGGACCAAAGTCCTAGGTTTACTTGACCTTGTTTGTTGAAGAAAAATCAACAAATGTCCACCCTCACATATTCTTCATGCATGATACTTAGAGCATTCTCAAAGCTCTAAGTGTTAGAGTGCATGAATCTTTTGAAACTTGGAACCAAATACCAAGTTCTCTTACATCCTTTGTTGGGACTCAAAACCAACAAAGATCTACTCATGCAACTTGGAACCAAATTCCAAGTTCTCTTACATCCTTTGTTGGGACTCAAAACCAACAAAGATCTACTCATGCAAGATGTCCTAAGGCTCCTCAAGCCTTTAAATATGTCGTTGCATGAGTCCTTTAACTTTAGGACCAAATCCTAAATTCTTTTCCTCATTTGTTTGTTGAGACAAGGTCAATAAACAATAATCTACCCATCCTTTTCATGCATGATTATTTGGGACCTCTCAAGTCTCCAAACATATCATTGCATGAATCACTTGGAGCTTAGGGCCAAATCCTAAGCTCCCTCCTTTGTGTGTTGAGACAAAATCAACATTCCCCCTCTTTCATACATGATTATTTGGGACCTTTCAAGTCTCCAAACATGTCATTACATGAATTATTTGGAGCTTAGGACCAAATCCTAAGCTATCTCCTTCATTTGTTGAGTCACAAAATCAACAAGTGAGCATCTATCTTCATTTATTTGACTTCAATTAAGTGAATGATCATCTCTCTTTGAATACCAAATATTCAAGGAGAATCCATGAGATTTTGTAACTCTCAAGTTACATCTTCTTCTTTCAACCCCAAAGTTGTAGGGAGTTTATCAAATCATTTATTCGTTGGAACACAAACCAATGAGTGATCTTCTAGACATGGGATTCAAATCCTAAGTCTTCCTCATTTGCTTAGCCCAAAGTTGAGCAAATGATAATCTTCCTTTGAGTACCAAATGCTCAAAGAAACTTCACCATTTACTTAGCCTAAATCAAGTAAGTGATCCTCCCTAATCTCCAATTTACAATTCATAAGTTGCATTTCATTTCTCCTTTCCTACAACTCAAAAGTTGTAGGAAATTATCTCATTCTCTAAGGACTCCAAATTATGAGGATGAATTCCCTCTTCGAACACCAAATGTTCAAAGATTGTTCATGGGGTTGTAGCTTCCAAGTTGCATCCCTTCTCCTCCATCCCTCCAATCAAAATTGGAGTGAATTCCCCTCTTTGGATAACAAATGCTCAAAGAATTTTCAATGATTTGCAACTTTTAAGTTGCATTTCTCTATCTCTTTTCCCACAAGCCAAGATTGTAGGAGAGAATCTAAATCCGTGTTCATGCTCCCAAACCCAAATTGGGAGAATGAATCCCATCTTTGAACACCAAGCGTTCAAAGAAACCACTCCAATTTGCAACCTAAGTTGCACTTCGGCCTACTTCTTTTCCTACAATTCTAAATTGTAGGAAATCTCCCAATTCCTCTTCATTTGCCTAGCATCAAATTAGGCAAATAAATTTGTTCCTTTAAACATTAAAAGTTTAAGGAACATTTGTGGATTTGCAACTCACAAGTTGCATGTTCCTTCTCTTATTTCTATAATTCAAAAGTTGTAGGAATTCTTCTTATTCCATTGACTCAAAATGGGTGAGTGGATGATCCCTTCTTTGAACTCCAAATGTTCAAAGAAAGTCTTCCACTTTGCAACCTTCAAGTTGCATCTCCTTTCCTCTTTCCTACAAGTCAAAGATTGTAGGAAAGCATCCAAGTTCATCTTCTTACCCTTACTCTTCTAACTCAAATTAGAAGAGTGTATTCCATTCTTTGAATAACTAAATGTTCAAAGGACTCCCAAGAGTTTGCAATTTCCAATTTGCATCTCATTCTTCTCTATCCCTCCAACCTAAATTAGAGGAATGAATCCTTCTTCTTTGGATACCAAATGTTCAAAGAATCATCTTGGGGTTGTAACTTCCAAGTCACATCCCCTCTCCTTTTCTCCTTCAACCCAAAATTGGAGGGATGAAACCTTTCTTTTCTTTGGACACCACATGTCCAAAGGAATTCCTCCAATTTGCAATCCCTAGATTGCACATTGGACTACTTCTTTTCCTACAAATCTAGATTGTAGGAAACCCCCAAAACCCTCTTTTGGACATCAAAGTGTCCAAAGACCTTTGTGAATTTGCAACCCAAAAGTTGCATTTTCCCTCAATTCTCCTCCAACTCCAAAGTTGTAGGAGACTTCTCCTCTCTTTAGCTCCAAAAGCTAGAGAGAGTTCTCCAACATTTAGCTCAAAAGCTAAATGTTAGATTCTTACCTCTTTTTCTTAGCTCCAAAAGCTAAGGAAAATTTCCCTCAACAAGTGGCCCAAAAGTCACATGTTGGGTACTTCTTCCTTAGACCCAAACTCTGGGAGGATCCTTAGTGTGACATACCACACAAGCCTCACACACTTAGGTGCACAACCCCTTAGACATACTAGGATTAGGATTTTTCTTTGTATGCGCATGTGATTGATGTTGTGGAGTGATTGACTTTTGGATTGTCTGTGTTGTGGGCACTTGCTCTTAAGTGGTTAGTATAGAAAGATATACATGCTTTTCTGTGCAGGTGGTCATGTCCAAAAGGGGGTAAATTAAATCACGATTATCATAATGTTGTTTGCTTGCAGGTGCTGCTTAAAACCCCCCAAGAGGCATGGCCAATAGGGTAGAAGCAGGGGGCCTAGCACTTAGCACTCTAAGTGTTAGACCAATTTTGGGATGATCATATTTCTGTTATATAAATTGCCTCATGACTCTGTTTTACAGGTTTGAGTCTTTTTCTTTTTACACCATGTATTTGATTAGATTTATGGTGTAAACCTTATGGGGTTTGGATCAGGAAGCAAGGAGGATCAAGGGAGAAAGTACTTTTTTGGAGATAAAGTTTGAAGATCCCCACAAGTAGAGTCTGTAATTAATTTAACTGGATTGTATAATGGCATACAACTCAGCTGCCAAATCTGGTTGTAATAAATTGGACTTTATCTACATTTCCTGCATTTTATTTATAAATAAAAGCATGCGTTGTTTGTTTATTGGGTGTGCAATAGAAATGCATCTTTTTCCTAGGTTTCTTTCCTTGCTTTGTTTGGGTGTGGCCTGGACTTTGTTGCGTTAGGCTCTTAGGATAAAATAAATTTTCTACTTTTTAACATGTAAGCAATCTAAAAATAAAATCAAATTAGGCTCCATGTCTTTCAAGTAAGAAAAATTGCATGGCTCCCTTCAAGGAGCCAAGTTTTCAAAATTGAAAATAAACATGCATAGCCCAAAGTGTGTCACATGTAGAATGTCTCCACTTAAGGACTAGATAACAAAAATCTCTCTTTTTGTGAGTCAACATATGCATACCCACATACTTAGACATCTTGGCCTCAAAGCCAAGCTATAAGCCTTACCTTCTAAATAAAAACAACCCTACCACTCTACATTTGCATTGAGACCGAATAACATGGTTTTAAAAGCGATTAGGGGGAGTTTAGCTGGTAGTCCCTTCCAGGCGGGACAATAAATCCAGAGGTAGGGCGGGTTATGCCTCTTGTGAGGTTTAGCTTGTAAGTCCCTCTTTGCACTAGTTAAATTTAGGTTCGAGGCACTACCTATCGGTAGTCCTCACCTTAGTCTTACGGTCCGAGGCATGGGTTGATTCCAAATCACCCTATAAGCCCTCATCCTTCGGGCAATTCCTCCAACAAGCGTTGTTGGGATGTAAGCCCCAATCTTCTAATAGAAATATCAACTTAAACCAAAATTAGGTTGTTAAAATATAAAGCCCAACATAGGATAGCTTGGGCACCTCTGAGTTCCTCTCAGAATCAAGTGCCCCTACTTCATCTCCTTTGACTTTCATTCCTAAAATCTAATCCTTAGTTGATCAACTTCTCCTTAAAATTCCTAAAAGGCCAAAAAAATCCTTTAAGCAAGACTTTCACGGATTTTAAAACAAAAAAGCAAACTTTAGCCAATGTCTAAAATGATTTTCAAGAAAAGCAAAATCACTAGTTTAATCAAAAGTTTTCTCAAGCACGAAAGCTTGGGATGTAATTAACCATAGGGGCTTGCCCCTATGGGATGTCTGTACCCCAGAAATAAATAAACCCTGCTCGACCAAACATCGAGTGGGGGAATCTCTATTTCAAATTGTAAATTTTATGATTGAGTCCATAAGGAAATGATATTTTTACCCTTCGGGGTGATATATCATGTTCTTATGCCGTACTCGATTATAAAATATGCAATCTGTTTGAGGATACAAAAATTCTCCAACATACCTCTTTGCAAAAGAAGATATGTCATAAATGATTTCATTTAAACTTGACATTTAGAGAAACAGTATAAAAAAGATATGCAAATATCAAAATTAAACATAACAAAATTACAATTTGAATCGAAGCATCATAATACCTTGAAAATATTCTAAAACATCATTAAATAATCAATCAATAAGAACATTATACTATTAAACATGCCTAATTAGTCCCAAAAATATCCTACTACAGTTCTAGAATAAGTCATAAGGAAATAGATCACAATTTTTAGTGAGAATGTCAGAAGTACAGTGGAAAAGGTGCGGGGGCATGGTGCTGTCTCACCTTTTTACCAATCTCAATAGAACCTATCTCATTATCTAACAAAACTGACTTTGCACCATTTATCGTTGCCATCTTTAGTACCACCTCAGCAGGAAGAGCAGTTGGATTAGTTGTTCCTTTAATATAAGCTTCTCGCCCTTTGTTGATGAGAGAGGCCAAATACATTTCATCTACTGCAAACAGACATTTACATGTCAAAATCTTAGAAGGATTTTTATCTACCACTCAAAAGTTTTTTTAAAAGGGATGGAAACTTTTTTTACTCCTGCGTTTGTGAAAAAGTTTACAAACAATTAATCCTCACATATACTGACTGTATGATTGTCGTCCAAAACAACTACAAGTAGAGCTGAGAATGATTGACCTCGAGACTAGCTCGTGACTCAAGGCATCCTATGGAATGAAGAAACACAGATTCCAACTACATCGATCCCAAGTCATTGTAGTTTAGCAGGTTAGTCAAAAATATCTGAAAGGGAAAGTCAAGTATCTGGAAGGTAAATAATTCAATGCGCTGAATGAGGTTGCAATTAAAACTCACCGGACATTTATAACCATACAACAGTACCATGGGTGATCTGCAATTTCCTCTAAACAGACCATTAAACATTTGGAAGAAGGTAATGGTTATAGCCAAAAGCTTGAGCCAGCCTAATAGAAAAAGCATTTCAAAGAGAAAATAGAGAAATTTCTTTTGTTTTAAAACAGAAATACGAACAAACAAACATTGAGAATAACCATTGTTATAGTTGAAATAACAGAAATAGTTGACATCAAATGCAACTCTCAAAAATAATAAATGTCAAAAGAGGATTCAAGAAACAAAGCCAATCTAGCTTAAGGCTGGTTCAAGTGGGGATAATTGTGTTGTGATCAACCTAAGAGTCTGTTATAACACCCAGCATTAGAACAAAATCAGCATAAAGATAATCAGCTAAAAAAGGAAGAAAAAACAAACCAATGCTCATTCTGTTATTTGAAGGTGCTCCATCAGTTCCTAGTGAGACACACACACCAAGATCAAGCATCTCTTTTATAGGACAAAATCCAAGCATTCGCATCGCAGCAGCAGGACAATGAGACACCTTGACATCAGCCTTGGCTAGTAAACCAATCTGAAATAGTTCACAAATTTGTAGGATTGGATCTCTATCATGTCTAGACAAGCTAGTAGATTTTAGAAGCTATCATATTTCATCATGAAAAAAAAAAGATAAAATAAAATATAGAAAAGAGAGACAAGCAGAGGAGCATGCATTGATAGCAAACATCAATAACATGCTGATGTTCCACCTTAGAAAAATTAAATACTAGAACCTGGCCTTCGGAGCAGTGGATATGCTCACCTCATCCTCATCCACCCAAACAGAGTGTGCTGCCAACAAGTTGCTTCCTAACAGCCCTATTGTCTCCAAGTAAGATACAGTACCGTGATCAACTTGTCGTGTATCCATCACTAGCTCATTCTCATATGGTATTTCTGCAACATGCTAGATAAACATCCAATAACAGTTAGTGCCATTGGCAAGAATCATACAGCCAAAATAACATATTTAGTAAATTCCAAAGCTTTGCACGGATGTATCAAAATCCAAAATTTGATTTAAGCAATAATGTTAAGAATTAAGATAAAGAGGACAGTAAGAGAGAAAGACATTGTATTTAAGTGCAATCACAAAAAAAAAGTACAAGCATCAAGGGATTTATTACTCTTTTGCAACCTGGGTGACATTAATATATCCATAGATACAACGGAATAATATATTCAAAAGGAAAAAAGTAATTATGTAACTCCAAAAGTGAAACAATGTGGCAACTGTCTTGTATTGATTTTTAAATGGAATTGAAGGAAAATTGCAGACTAGCTCCATCCATTCTTGATTTTTAAACGGAATAAGATATCTGCTGTCACAATAGATACTAACACTAAATAATCTTTAATAAAATTTTGGGGTTGCTCCAATAAAGAATTGAGTTACTAGGTGATGCAGGATATATATGAAAATGATTTAGGTAAGGATTTTTGCACGCTTAATGATTAAGAGCAAGTTAATTAAAATCTTTATGGTGATTTAAACAATGAAATAAAACACAAAGAGCGGTAAACACAAGCTTAGGCCAATGTTCCTTGCGGAAAGTAAGAACCACAAAACAACCAATTACTCTTGATGTTGCATACGAGATAGGTTTCAACAAGAAATCCCTAATCTAACAATGAGAGCAGTGCTATGAAAGATCCCTCACACAATCCTACTAAACATTAAGCTTTAGCGGAAAGGATTAACACAACTTTCATGATTCAATTAGAGCTACAATCGAAAGCAACAAGAAGGATAAAGGATTTGGAGGAAGAGTCTCAACTTTGTCCGGGTTTAGAAGCAAGTTACCGATGGAGGGGACAGTGGACAGCAAGTATCTTGAATCAGGAATCCGTAGACAGCAATCAAGAGCCTTCTCGAACCAATGAACAGCCGGGAAGAAGTGCAGAAATTCAGGACAGCTCCCTGATATTTACTGGACAGCAACTAGGAGATCTTCTTGGACAGTTCTCTTGTTGATTTTGATATTTTTGGACAGTAGTGGAGCATGTTTTGGAGGCTAGGGTTTGATGTGAGTGGAGAGTAGAGAGAGGGAAGAGGGGAAGGGAGGGAATTAATTCCTTTGATTGGAGTCTAGGTTTTGGAAAGAAATTAAATGGGGAAGGAGGCATGGGGCCGGCGGCTTCAAGAGTGGAGGGGATTGGGGAAAGGTCTTTAGTGCTTGCCTCTTTGGGAATTCCAATTAAGGAGGGAAAAATTATTTCCAATCCAATTCAAATTTGATTTGGATTTGATTCGATAAGTTTCCTAAAATAGAACTTTATTTTAGGAAACAATTCGAATTTCAAATATTGATTAGTTGATTGGATTGAAAGCTTTTCCAAAATGATTTGTATGGAAAAGGAAAGAAGTAATGGAGGGATTTGAATTTTGGAGGCGAGAGGGAGATGGGATGGCCGGCGACTAGACTAGAATTAGGGTTAGGGTTTGTGGGTTGGATGGCTTGGTGGTGAGAGAGGGAAGGCCGGTTGGGTGTGAAGGGGAGGTAGGTTGGTGGGGTGGAGTTGGCCGACGGCAAGGTGGGGGTTTTGCTAGGGAGAACCTGCGTTGGCCGGCGGCAAGGTGGGGGTTTTGCTTGGGAGAACCTGCGGCTAAGGGGGTAAGGGTCCCTAGGCCGGCAGCTAGGAGGAAGGGGAAGGAAGAAACCAAACAAAAAGGAAGAAAGAAAATAAAAGCCATGAACTTGGACGCTTCTAAGGTTGGTGGGTGATCCGGTTCCCTTTCCAAGGGCTCTCTGCAAAGCTCTCACGCTCTCAAGCTCTCAAAACAAAGAGTTGCATGAAATTTTTTTTTATTATCATTCATTAACCCTCAAAGAAGGAGGGGAAGGCTTTAAATAGCCCAAACAATGAGAAAATACAAAGTACTACTATGCCCCTAGAGCGTACACATGCCTAAACCCTAAGGGAAAAAATGAAAAAAACATAATAAAACTTCATAACAAAACTAATACATAAATAATAAATATGTAAAATCAGAAGTAGAGCGGTACAATCGTGGCCGTAGATCGACGGCCATGCCTCTGATAAACTTTCCATGTCCTGATGTCCTCATCATTAGGCTTCAAAGCATGCAAACCTTCAAGCTCTTAAAAACACAAAGAAGAAAGCCACCCGACGGGTAATGGTCACAATTATTTAATAACACAAATGGATAATTATGGAAAGAAGTAAAAAGTACCAAGCAAATATATCTATTTTGGTCTATTGTAGAAATTTCAAAGCAACATTACATACCAGGTCAGTTCTAGGAGAATCAATGAAGATCCCCTGCTAGTTTTTTGAGAGCCTGCAAGCTACTAAATTGCTGCCAGTGCAAGGCTAAGATTCCACCGAATGTTGACCAATCACCCTAGAATTCGAAGAGGCAAGGCTAGACAACATGTCAAGAAAGCAGCACCAAGATGGGAAGTTGTTGGCCAAGCGCCAATAAGGAAAGATGGTGCTGAGCATCAAGGAGGTAAGTTATCGGCAAAGGACAAACATGAAAAGATCATGCCAAATAGTCGATGTAGTATACTAAGGCAAATATTTATCAACCACGGGTTAAAAAAATGAACTAACACTAGGAAGTTGTCATCAACTGCCAAGGCAAGATATCATTGATGTTGTGCAATAAACATAGCGAAAACAAAATCACACAACACAAACACAACAAACACAGTGATTTATGTGGTTCGACGAAGAAGGCTACATCCACAGAGAGGGGATGATTTCACTAAATTGGAGAACAAGGGAATTACAATAGCTCTCAAGCTTTTTCTCTCTTACTCTCATGCAGCCCTTAAACAATTTATAAAGATTTAGGGAAACAAAAAAGGAAAAACTTCCTAATCTATGCATCAATTAAATCCCAATCAAATCAACTATTTAGGGATATAATTAATTCTCTAATTAATACATTAAATGAATATCAAAGCTTTAAAACAAAGGCTGATTTAATTTTAGAAATAATTCCAAATCAATAATCTCCACTCCATCTTTCACTTCAGAAAGTAATGAAAGATAACAAACCAGACTCCAATATTAGAACGACGATACCCAGACGGTTGCCTACGTGCCCCCTCCCAAGCGATCAAGCAGAGCGTAGCTTTTCAAAAAAGTGTACAATCAGTCATTAGTCATGCACCACTTCCATGGTGACTGCATCTCCAAGCTTGGACCAATTGTACCCTTCAGATACCTCCGGATACTCTTCACAGCTTGCCAATGACTCCTTCATGTATTTTGTATGAACCTGCTCACAATGCCAACTGCTTATGCAATGTCTAGATGGAGCTACTCCAGATTCAGATCATATTGTGCTACAAGTGCCAAGTAACCACAGGTTGAGGAATTCTTAACCACTGGGGAGAACACCTCATCATAAGCAATCCCTTCCCGTTGCGTAGAGTCTTTTGCCACCAACCTAGCATTGTACTGCACATTAGCTCTAAGAGATCCTTCCTTCTTTGCACGCATCTATTTGCACCCAATGGATGTTCTTTATGGAGTAATCTTCCCAACCTCCAAGTAGCATCATTCTGAAGAAACTCCATCTCTTCATCTATAGACCTCTTCCAAATATCACCATCTGCACTATCCACTGCTTCCTTATAGTAACTAGGAACTTCAGCCTCCGTGGATGAAAGTAAAAATGCAATGTGATCCCTCAACCAAGCTAGTTTTGGAATATTCTAGCGTCTGGACTTGTTCTTCACAATAGATTCCTCAATAGGAATCTCAATCTCTATATCATCTTCTACCTCCTGATCTTCAGCTGAATCAGCTACCTGAGTAGAAGTGATATGTCTCTGTGGAGTAAATGGAGTTGCATTAAACTCCAACATCTGCAGCGCATCTATTGTCCCAATAAAACTCTCCACCTGCTTTGAGTCCTGAGGCTTCAACATGCTTGCCTCATCAAAAGTAACATCCCTATTGATGACAATCTTCTTCTTTACTATATCATAGAGTTTTAAGCCCTTAACTCCACACCTGAAGCCAATAAAAATTGCCTTCTTTGCCTTTAGTTTCAATTTATCATTCTGAACATGATAGTAAGTTGGAGACCCAAATGTTCTCAAGTGCTCATAATCTCTAGAAGGATCCCTGACCACATGTCCTTTGGGGTTTTTTCCCAATAGCTACAGAAGATAGATGATTCACTGTTCACCAAGTGACAAGCATAGTCTATTGCTTCAGCCCAATAGACTCTCCAACCCAGTATTGAATAACATACACCGAACTTTCTCCACCAAAGTTCAGTTCATCCTCTTTGCCACCCCATTCTACTGTGGTGTCTCTCTAATAGTGAAGTGGTGCTCTATCCCAGATCTCTAACACTCCTACAAGAATAAATTCGAAGTGTATTTGCCCCCATTGTCTGATCTGATACACCGAATCTTTTTGCTAGTCTGATTTCAAATCAACTTATTCCAAGTTTTGAAGATCTCTGGTATCTCATTTTTGCACCTCACATGTACACCCAAACATTTCTGGAGTAATCATCAACAAAAAAAGGTCAAATATCTTTGCCCGCCAAATGATGTTCTCTTCATTGGGCCCTAAATAAATGTGTGAACATACTCCAAGATATCATTTGTACTGTGGATGGAAGTATCAAAGGATACATGTATCTTCTTGCCAAACATATCATGATCATTAAAATTGAGCTTGCACATGTTTGCTCCTTTAATCAATCCTTACTTCACCAAAGCCATAAGAGAAACAACTCCAACATGAGCTAGCCGCATATATCACAATGTAGTGGCATCAGAAGAATCGTCAACAACAATAGCCATTCCAATCACTGTTCTTTCCTAAAGGTAGTAAATGTTGTGATGATGAACTCCTTTTAGAAAAATCAATGCTCTATGATATATCTTAAGAACTCCTGCCTCAATGACTACCTTGTAGCCCTTAGTCTCTAAAGCCCCAATAGACAGCAAATTCTTTATGATATTTGGAACATGCCTCACATTAGTTAACTCTCTTATAATACAATCATGCATCTTGATGAAGATGCTCCCTACAGCAATTGTACAGCAAGCTTGATCATTTCTCATGGTTACAACACCATAATGAAGCTCCCTGTAAGTACATAACCACTCCATGGTGGGACAAATATAGTAGATAGCATTGGTATTCAGAATCCATCATAGATCATCTGAATACAAACTCTGAGAGACTATGATAGTGATATATGTGAATCTTCATCACACTCTTCCACGCTGAAATTTGCCTCATTGGAAACTCCCTTTCCCTTCTCCTTCAATTTTGGACAATCTTTCTTCCAATGACTAGTCTCTAAGTAGAAAATACACTAATTATTCCCAAGACTGAGCCTACTAGACTTGCCCTGCTCGCCACTGTTGCCCCTTTTATTCTTCTATTTCTCATATCTTTCTTGTTGGAGTGTGCGAGCCTCAGCTGAATCCATCTTTGCAGACTCCTCGTCTCGACACTGAAACTTATGATTCAGTAATACAGTAGTCACCTCACCATAGTAAAATTTTTGTACTCATTTAGGAGCAAATTCAACAGGAGCACCTTGTCTTCATATATAATCTCTTCGTCCAACTTCAAAAGATCTGTCAATAGCTTTGTGAAAGTCATTCAAATGCTCATCAATTGTAACCTTATGTCTCATCTAAAACCTGTAGAGCCGCCGCTTCATATGGAGATGATTCTACACACTCTTTGTCAGATACTTATTCTCCAATTAAAGTTTTCCACAGCTTCACAGCAGAAGTCTCCATCATCACCAAATACTTGATACCCTGAGATAAATAATTTCTGACCAAGCCACAAACACTCTGATTCATCTTAAGTCAGTCTCTCTTAAACTTCTCTTCAGAATGTTCATCACCATCCAGAACATCTTCCATATTCAAAGAGCATAGCGCATCCATCACCTTACATTGCCACATGCCAAAGTTTCCTTTGCCATCAAATTTTGTCACATCGATTTTGACGGGATGTGTAACAACTTTATGAATCGTCGCCTTCTCCACTGTCGAGGTGGATCTATCCATGGCTCCACCAAATCTCGTATCATCTACCAAATTGCAATCTCCTTATGACACTAGAATTACACCAATCTGACTCAGCAATCAATCTACCCTGATGCGTCTGATGTGTCCAAAATTCTTGCCCACAGCGACTTGAAGATCTCCGAGCAAAATTGCAATGCAAATAGTGCCTCGTGCATGATTGTCTGCAACCCAATCTGCCTGCTACACACTTGCAACCAACGACCAGATTCGATCCAGATGCTCACGTACGAAATTGTGCTTGATGGACTTAAGCCTCCAATCTATCTCCCATGCGAACGTATCTGCTCAACCCTAAAAATTGCGCCTCAAACACTCCTGGCCGCACATGCCTGGTCTGTTTCGTCCAAACGATCCTTCTCGCTCGATCTGCTCCAGTGCGGGATCCACCTCGATGCCACAAGCCTGCAAGCTCGCGTGCCACTACGAGCTCACACGCCTTCTATGCCCTTCGCAGTCTAACCTAGGTGTGGCATATGCTTCTTTTGCGCAAACTGCTTCCGAGCCATGCTTGACCCCTGGCCTCTGTATCGAACTCGCGTGACCTCCTGGGCAATAATCATGCACGAACCCAAGGTTTCCCTTCAACACGTGATATGCCTTCACAATTGCGATCTCCGCTTTAAGAGATCTGCCACCCACGCCTCAGCTCTGTGTGAGCAAACCCACATAAATCTCATATTTGGTGCAAAAAAAGAAATGTTTTGTAATCCAGTTCAACTCAGTTAAAAGAAAAGAGAGGAAGAGAAAGGGTATAAGTATTTTATTTATCATGAGCAATGCCATTAGGAATTTATGGTATAAGTATTTATTTTACAGTTTGATTTTCTTACAAATTTATTATCTTTATATCATTGAAGCGTCTGCTAATATCTCCAACTTCAAAAGTAAATGTCTTGCTTTAAGCAATCTTGCTGGAAAAGCTTTATAGTGTAAGGGTCGAAGCTAGCAATTTTGCTGGAATTTGTAACAACGGAATGGTGCGTGAAGATAATTTATGTAAGTAATAAAATGACTATTTAGCTATAGTTGGTTGTTGTTGCAATACTGTAGGAGAGTTCAATCCTTACTCAAAGACAAGAGAATGAAGATAAAATTAAGTTGTTAAGGAAAGTAGGAATCTCTGCTCTCCTCAACCCTTCACTTGCTTCATTGCAAGAGAATCACTGAAATTAAAAAGGATCTTAGAATTGTGAGTGGTAGTCTTTTTATGCTGTGATGATGGGAATAGACACTGAGTTGGGAATCGGAAATCTACTGTGCTCTTAGCTTCTAAACAGCATACAGAATACCCATAATAACTATAATTCATATAACGGCTTAGATAAAAGGATGTAAAAAAATCAAATATAAGCTAAAAAGGTATAATTTAATCAAGGCTATCTCGAAGGAATTGGAAACAGCTTCTTTAGTTGATAAAAACATTTTGGTAATTGAAGCATCTATCTCCGTTAATAAAAAATATATACAACAATAACAACATCAAGTCTTTATCCCACTACATGGGGTCGGCTACATGAATCCTTTTTCTCCATTGTGTCCTATTAAAGGTCAAATTCTCGTTTAAATCTAATAAAGAAAGGTCATTCCTAATATTTTCTAAGCAATTCTTTTTAGGTCTGCCTCTACCACTCTTAACATAAGTCAAATCTAATACCTCTACTCTCCTAACCGGGTCATTGGAAGGCCGCCGTTTTATGTGATCAAACCATCTAAGGCGACTCTCTCTAATCTTATCTTCTACTGGAGTTACTCAGACCTTTTCACATATATGCTCATTTCGTATCCTATCTCTAAGGGTAAAGCCACTCATCCACCTGAGCATCCTCATCTCTGCCACACTTAACTTAGTATTATGCCAACATTCAGCACCATAAAGCATTACAGGACTCATTACCATCTTATAGAATTTTCTCTCAAGTTTGAGGGGTACTTTTCTATCACACAACAAGCCCAATGCATTCCTCCACTTCAACCATCCAACTTGAATTCTGCTGATAATATCCCCACCTATTTCACCATCACTCTGAACAATAGATCCAAGATATCTAAAACATGTACTCTTATTAATAACTTGATCACCCAAAGTCACAATCCCCTCACTAGGTCTATTACTACTAAATTTACACTCCAGATCTACTCAAGCGAAAACCTTTAGTCTCTAATGTTGACCTCCATAATTCAAGTTTACTTTCAACTCCCTCTTTAGTCTTATCAACAAGAAGAATATCATTAGCAAAAAGCATACACCAAGGTACATCCTCTTGCAAATGTCTAGTGAAAACATCCATGACTAAAGCAAAAAGATATGGGCATAAGGCGGATCCTTGATGTAACCCAACCGAAATAGGGAAATACTTGGTCAAACCACCTTGTGTTTGAATAAAAATATATATGAATAAAAATAAAATCAAATGTCATGCATTAATTCAGAAGAAATGAAAATCTTTATAAGCTTGTTGAATTTGTAAGCACGGAAGAAAGAAAGATTGAAACATGAGTTAATGAAAGATGACCTTAGTCAGTAAGACTAAACAGAAAGCTTGCAAATTTGAGTTTCTTTTGGCATTGCTATGTTTTTCTTTTCTGAGAAATATTAAGGGCAAAGCCCAATTTCATTAACTATAAAGTATAATTACAAACAAAAGAGATCACTTTACAACTCAAAGACAAATGGATTAACCAACTTTAAATTGTAACCAAAGAAGAGCCTTGAAAAAGCAAAGCAAACTGGATTCTAAAACACATGACTTAGAAGAGCAAAAAGAAAATTCCATACATCATAATATATCATTATAGGAGCTACACTCTGGTTGCTGAATCGACCATCCAAGAGGAAGAGCCCGGTTGTCAAGACGACCATCCAAGGGGAAAGGTTGGAGTTGCAAAATCATTCATCATCATCCATCCTGAATGGATCACCTCCAGAATGCCAAAATAATTCGATAACGAAAAAGGCAGCAAGTTCAATAATCAATAAATGCATTAACATGTGATCCCATCCAAGTAATACTGAAAATCATGTCCCAATGCAAAACAGAAGAGAACCCCCACCAACAGCCATCATTGCAGTTATGCCCCAGAGAAAGAACACAACAAAACTCAATCGAAGAAATAATCATTGTTGGGGACGAAATAATAGTCCTAGAGCACAAGAAAATATGCACAATGGCAAGCAGGTTAGTAAAACGGAGCCAACAAATCCAATCAACAGCTTTCAACAGACAAAAAACAAAAGATCTCAGAACATCACAATGGAGATATGATGTAGACAAAGGGGGGGGTCAACACAAGTTGAGTTTTTCTTTTAATTTCTTGTCTTTTGTCTTTTCATCTTCCCCCTCTCCTTTCTCTTCATTATCTTGTCCTATGGGCTGTTTTTTCTAGTTCTATGGGAGCCTTGGCTGATTTCGATTTTGAGCTTTAGTTGATGAAATTTTAGTGGTGCAAGCTCATTATTATCATGTGGAGTTGTAGCTCATTATGAGCTGATGTTTAGTTATAAAATTAATGTTGGGAGCAAGATTTGGTGGGTGGAACTTGATCTTTCACATTCTTCTTGAATTGGAGTTGCTGCAGCTTTTCTTCTCTGGATTTTTCTCTCACGGGCTGCTGCTCTCTTCGGGTTTATTGCTGCCTCTTCGGGTGGCTGCCTACTTTACTGCTCTGGCACCTCTTTTTTGACCGAGAATTGAATTCCCTGAATTGCCTCCTGGTTTCCTGTGCTGAAACCGTGGCTTGTGCTTGTTCCTGGCTGGTTCCGTGGCTTTATTCATTGGAATTTTGATGTGGCTCTTGGGATTTCAGCGGGGAAGGAGGTTTTTATATTGGAAATCCTGCGGGCTCTTTCCAATCTTCTTCCCCTCCTCCTATGGAAATCTTGCGAGCTCTTTCCAACCTTCGGCTTGACTTCTAACCTCTTTCTTCTATCCGCAAGTTTCATTCCACCTGTATCCTTCTTCTCAAGGCAAAGCAACTTTAGGAGTTTATGTTTATGATTGTGTAAGCGTCGTTTGTTCGAGTCAAGAGTTGTAAATCTTGTTTTGTAAGTGTCCAAGTTGTAAGAGTCAAGTTTGTAAGTCATTTTATATTATGAAGTAAAATTATTGTTTTTAGTTTATTTGTCTATTTTATGTCTTTATTTTGTCCGTAGAAAGAGTTTCTTTTTGTGATCAAAAATTTGGGTCCCTCTCCCAAATTTTTGATTACATCAAGATATGTTCAAATCAAAAGAGGACGGGTGATGATCCCTGGTTGCCAAAAAGGCCATTCAAAGGAAGAGCCATCACTTGAAAAAAGGTCAACAAACATCTTAGATCAAAGAGCAATCAGAGTATTAATTTCCTCATAAGATTTCCATTTTCAAAGAGTAATGTCAGTGCTATGTTATTTTGTTTGTGTTGATGTGGTATGAAATAAAGTCGTTGCTAAGATGCTCTGCAAGTAAGTTACCATTATTATGAAACCATGGAGAAGCTGTGTGCTATTAGATCGTTTCTTTTACATACTTCTCGCAGAAATAAAAAGAGTGGTATGCAAGCTTTTTGAAGATAAAGTCGCAATAAAGCATTTCCAAGTGAAAATTTAGTCTTGCTGGGCAGAGCAAGTTTATCAACTCAGCCCATACCATGGGATAGACAAAAATACATCTAAGCTAATTCAACCTCTAAAAAGAACTTCAACTAAAGTATGAGGTCATGAGTAAAAAAAAAGCTTTTTGTATAGCCCAAGCAACCATAAACTCATGTGTGCCAATCAACAAATTGAATATCTACAAATTCAAAAGCTTAGAACAACCAGAAATGTACACACATCTTCAAGAATATCTTCACCTTTCCAGTTTTCCACACAAATGCGTTCCAAAAATCAAAGTGCAATGGCTGAAAAAAGCCAGTGGTCCCTGCTATATGTTTTAGTTCATTGAAAACAAAACAATCAAAATTAGAGAAAATCAGGCCGGATTAGTGTTCTGCTTAAGAGCATTAAGAGATGCATGCTTTTTAGTGCCAAATTCAAAATCATTTGCCTTTGACAACTGCGATACAGTGTTATGCTTAGATCTTATTCATACAGTTTTATATAAAAATTCAATGAACTAGTTCATTTTTTAAGATTAGATTAAATTTTGACATTATACATCAAATTAACCTTTTTTTTCCCTCGTGCACAACACAGGTACTTGCTAGTTGCTAATTTATAATAATAATATTAGGTTATGCAAGAAACATCGGTTGAACCATCGAAACTCCAATAATGATTACTTTTTCCTCATCAATTCTATGAAATAGCCTCGAATTCATATACCCATATGATCAGCCATGAGCACTTTAATAAAAGTTCCACAAATAAAAAAGGTTCTGATGCTATCAATAATTTATATACTTTTTATTTTATTTGAACAATGGTATATTTTGTTTTCTATTTTATTTTCTTTTCTTTTTTTAGCTATCCAATGATGGGAAAGCATCCAATGATCATGGTAGGTAGTGCATATGACTTGGTAGACCTTTGGTTTGCTGGCTCGATTGGTCCCTGGCCGCTGGTGGTTCTCGGGTTGGCTATTTTGGAGCATTCGATTTTGAGCTTGTTCCCTAAGTTGCTTGAGCTGAAGTTTAGTAGCTCATTAATATCCAAAAAGGTACATCATTATGAAGTTTACTTTTGGAGTGGTCTTGTCCCTTCCCCTTCCCCTTTTCTTCTTGTCTCTTGGGATTCCGTGGCTTGTATTTTATGGGGGTTGAATTCTATGCTGAGAATTCATTGGGAAGTTATTGATTTTCCTTTGGGAATTCAGCCAGTCTTTGTTTTCCTGATGCTTTGCTGCTTTGGATTCTGGCGGGCTGCTTGCTTTATGGCTCCTTGGTGCCGTGAGTTACCAATGTTTCCTGTAACTATTCCTTCAGAATTAATAAGGGGCTGATTTCCGAAATGGGATGCTTTTTCCCGTTACTGTGCTGCTTTGAAATTTCCGCCTGTTTGCTGGTGCCTTGGTTCCGTGAGCTGCTGGGTTGATTTTCCGAAAAGGGCTTTTGGAATTCCTATGGAAAATAATGCTTGGGATGATGTGTGCATTCATAAAGGAGGCTTTTGGCATTCCTTTTCTTTGCCTATAAAAATGAGATGATGTTGTGAGGAAAAGGCAGTTGATATTTGTGAGCATATTTGCTATTAACCTGCGGGTTTATTCGGAAATCCTGCGGGCTCTTTCCAACCTTCTTTTCTCATCCCCTCCGGAAATCCTGCGGGCTCTTTCCACCCTTTCTTCTCGGGCTTCTAACCTCTTTCGTCTCTCCGCAAGTGCCACTCCATCTGTATCCTTCTTCTCAAAGTAAAGCAACTTTAGGGTGTCGTATCAGAGTTGATTTGAAGCATCTGTTGAAGAAATTGGCCAATCTTGCAGTGGTGGACCATCGGTTTGCTAGTTCTATGCACTTTACTTATTTAACATACAAATTCGATGCATGTGAGGAACCCGCTCTGACGGTTGTCTGAGGATAGCGTCTTTTTAAGTTTCTTTATTTCTTTAAAAATCTCCTAGCATCTCTTGTTGTGTTTGTCAAGTTTTGGATCGTTTGAGTTTATTTAACAAAGTTTGTTTTAACTTCTTCTTATTTTGTCAGTTTTCTTCTCGTGAGTCTTTTGTGTTCAAGAAATATAGGATCCCTTATATTCCTTGTCTACATCAGGTTCCCTGACTGTAGATTTTTCTCCTTTCCCGTTTCATCATGGTAGGTTACAACAGTCATTGGTTGTTGTATTCTTAAGTAGGTTTCATGGTAATACATCACCTGCCATAGGTTATATAGATTTTTAGCAAGGATTTAAACTTACAAATCTCATTCCATCCTATCCTACCTAGCGAGTACATCCCACGCAACCCCACCTGATATTAATAGGAATCTGAGCCTATTGATTTCACCATTATGTATGTTTCAGCATCAAGGTACAGTAACCCTGCCGGCAAATTTTTAATATTACCATATCCATCTTTCATCCGCCCATATTTTGATCTCAGAAAATAAAAAAAAAAAAGAGCAAATGACTCATTCATTCATATTATTACTACCATACACTTGTATTCATCTGTATTTTAAGTCCTACCTCCATATTGGTACATTTCTATCAATTTGCGTGCTTCAAGATGCCGCCTTGCACTCTTGACTTGTCTGACATTTCAAGCCTGACAAATTGCATCGCCAACTTCAACAACTTCATAAGTAGGACTGCCAAATAAAATTCTTGGTAGAAGACCATACCATGGAGAATGATCAATTCAGTACGCAATGCAACAAGGAGCCCAAAAAGCAAACTATAGTTTATTATCTCAATGGCTTGTGACGAGGCATAGAGAAAGTGTGTCAGTGCATAGGTGATGACATGATGTCATCAACAAAGTATACATATAACTCACAATTAGGTTTATAACAGTATAGCATAAACTTGATATCAATTGGTCAATGCATGTTTAACTAATAATGTTAAATTGATGGATCCTTGATGATAAAAACAAATGATACCGAATCAAAATTAGAATGTTAAAGAGCAACTTCAGCGGATACGAACAAACAGAAGCGGTTGGAGATCAAGTAGTATCCTTAGACATAGTGGGTAAATCTATGCTGCATTGAGCTTAAAGATAAATAACCATAAGCTTGGAAACTTAATGAGCTTCTACTAAAACAATCTAGACTCTTTAGATATATAAAAAAATAGAGAATTTAACATAAACCTTGAGGAATTTCTCAGCGTTAATTGACCATGATATAATTATTTGAGTAGATAGAATATTAAAAAATAAAAAAAGAGGAATAACATTAGGTATTTGCCTGAGGACAGCAACAAAATATCTAGAAATAAAGCAGTTAAAAAGAGCATGCTTAATCATTAGTACATAGATAAATACCATATGGATGCCAGTTTTTAGTTCTTGTGCCACCTTCTTTGTTTCAGTAAGTAACCTATCAGTCGCATTCATAATTTGTCTTAGTCCAAACCATACTTTGATGCGCCCATCTGCTGTATTATGATGTTTCTTGTAAAGTTCAATCTGTGACTGCAATTCAGTGAATAAATAATTCTCAATATTGAACATCGTTAAGGAAATGTATTTCATCCTAGATTACATATAATAAACTAAAAATTCAATGAAAAATAAAAATTGAAAGCCACTTAAGAAGTAAAAGAAATAAAAAAGCCTTAAAAGGAAGCAAAATATCCTTCTAATCTCATCAAAGAATGACTAAGAAACCAACTTATGCGCCAAAAAAAAAATGTGCATTTTATTTCATCGTGCTGAGAAATGATGAAGCAATTGCCAACGGAGACTCAGAGATCCATATTGGGCATGTGCACGAATGCTTATGCTTTGGCTAGAACAGGTTTGCATTAACTAACTTAAAACTAATCCTAAAAAAATTCTGATAAATCAGCTGAAATGTAGAATAAAAAACTAACACATGTTCAAGGACAAGTATCAAAACTAGTATCATTAAAACTTTACTCTGTGAATGCATACTATAATAATGGCACGATTCATACCAAAAGATCATTGAGACAAACTCAATATAATATGATAACCACCAGAGATGTATCCATTCATACTACCCAATAGCACTGCCTGCTCGGTCATTGTCCGCCTGTGCCGCGCCTGCACCCGATGCGCACAGTGCCCGGTCTAGGTCAAAGCCTATGGTTTTGAACCCTCCAATTTTTTTCCATAGATTTTCTAAGCCAATGTAATGTGAACTCTCACATTCTTACGAGTTGCACAATTCTCCTTCAGTAAGAAAGAAGCAGAAAGGCTTCTATCACCACCATCTGAAGCACTAGCTTTGTCCAAACTATTCAAGTATGTGAACCATTTCCTTCATTAACTAATTTTTAAAGATGCATTTGATTTTAAACCTTCATTTCAACTTATTTCCAAAGATGCATTTGATTTTAAACCATCTTTTACCATGAGTCCCCATAAGAGTTAGAAGTGATGGTTCTTACTTTTAAAGTGAATTTAAACCAAACAAGAGAGGAATTCATTACATCAAAATCCTTAAAAATCAGTTCCTCATTGAGGTGAATTCCTCATTTCAGTTGCTAACTAAATATCTAAAAGAGTTCATCTTCCCCTACCATAAAATTGCCACTTATCATCACCAAACATCACCTTTTTTTTAATAAATATTAACCATGTAGAGGTTTCCCAAAGCATTTCCTAACTAGATTTTCACAAGAACACTGCTCATTGTACACCACCTTAGTGACGCCTAATGCTTTTCATGCTACACGAGGAAACCATCCACACCTTTTATAAGGGTAGCTATAAAAACTACTAAAAATATTTCTTACCACTATCTACAAAATTTATTCTTACCTCCTATCAATTTATTGTGTATATTTCTGAACCACTCAGTTTGATTATCTTTCTCCAAATACCTCCTATCAATTTATTGTGTATATTTTTGAACCACTCGGTTTGATTATCTTTCTCCAATATTTGGAACCATATAGAATAAAAGATCAACAAATATTTTAAATAACCCGATCAATCAACATCATGATCTCTTACTAGAAAGCAATCAGTTAGCATTAGCATATTATAGGGAAGTTTTCTATCAATAATTGGAGAATGTTTATGATTGAATCATGTTTTATCATTTATGTCTTTTATTTTATTTTTTTTCCTTATGTTTTTGGATGCTATGTAAGTTTATTTTGCATGGCCCTATGATGGAAAACAGTCCATGATCATGCTTGGGTTTGGTGCTTTA